>OY726522.1:65716807-66316807 GCA_963383655.1 Bathymodiolus septemdierum | reverse complement strand
CCAAGTTTGGGTCTAGTTGACCCAGTAGTTTGTATGGTGAAGATCATTAAATTTGTTCCCCATAGAGTTATATGTTAAACTAAATTCCACGCTGGCAGTCATCTTGGATCATACCCGGACCTGCCAGACGCAATTTTAAAAGGGGACCATCCAAGAACTATTGTGACCAAATTTGCTTCCAATTGGCCCAGTCGTTTCTGCGGAGAAGATATTTGAATGTATTTCCCATAAGATTCAATGTTGAAATATGCTCCCCACTGGTGACCATCTTGGATCGGACCCAGACCTGCCGGACACAATTTTGAAAGGGGACTATTCAAGGACTGTTGTGACCAAGTTTGATTCTAGTTGGCCAGGTGGTTTCAAAGGTGAAGATCTTTGAATGTGTTTCTCCATAGTGTCCAATGTTCAACTAAGTTCCCGGCTGGCGCCCATCTTGGATCGAACCCGGACCCGCCAGACACTATTTTTAAAGGTAATCATACAAGGACCATTGTGACCAAGTTTTTTTTCCAATTGACAGAGTAGTTTCTGAGGAGTAGATTTTTAAATGTATTTCCCATAGGGTCCCATGTTAAACTATGTTCCCCGCTGGAGGACATCATGTGATACTGACCTACTGTACACAATTTTTAAATGGGACCACCCAAGGTCTATGGTGACCAAGTTTGGTTCTAATTGGTTCCGTGGTTTCAGAGAAGGTCTTTGAAAGAAAAGTTAACGATGGACGGACGAACAAACGGACGACGGACGCCAAAATAATATATTGAGGGAACAAGATAATATGTTATGGTAACAAAATAATATATTGAGGGAACAATATGATATGTTGTGAGAACAATGTAATGTATTGAGCGAAAAGGATAATATGTTGTGGGAACAAAATATCTGTCTTGTGGGAACAAAATATCTTCCTTGTGGGAACAAAATAATCAGTTGTTGGAACAAGATATTATATTGAGGGAACAATTTTTTTTTTAATTATCGCATGGCCTTAATCAGCCACCGTAATAAACAGAACGAACACAGAATAAATTGTTGTTTCTTTTAGAATATTAATAAACAGGACAGATAAATTATAAGCATGTTGTTTTATGTAGGATACTAATAAATGGGAGAAATCTGAATATGTTGTGCCGTGTATGATATCAGTACATTAGACAGTCACACTATAAAAAAGATTTCATGTTGGATATATCAAAAAATAATGTGACATACGCCATAAACATGTTATTTCGTGTAGGATATTAATTTATTTTATGTCTGTCATACAAGAAACAACATCATTATGGCATGTGCGTCCTTTATATTGATATCCTACATGAAACAATGAATAATTATTGCCTTATCATCACTTCAACAGTTTTACGATAACTGTTACGGAATATCTGTGTTACAAATGACCACTCATATGTTGTGTTTGTAGTAATCACAATCCGGGCCTTTTCCCATTCATGACTTATCACCAGATTTATAGCAAGAGTAACACTATCGGTGCCACTAGTAGAGTAGGAATTGCTTAGCATTCCGGAGCACCCGAGTTAACCCCCGTTTTAATATTCATCAATGCGTCTTTATATACATTGATAGAGAAGATACCTGGATAGTAAAATTTTATCGACTGAGGGTTTTTATTGGTACAATTTCAGATTCCTGCAGTGAACTGATAATCGCTAGATATTTACCCGAGATATTTATAAATATTGTCAATTGATGTCGTGATAGTTTTCTTGTGCTAAAAAACTTTTCTACCTATAATTCGGATTTAAAAAAAATCACCTATTTACGAAAAATCAAGCAACTTTCAGTCTCAAATAAGGATGTCGATATTTTCATCCCTTATCTACTGTGTTGGTATGGAACAAATTAGATTTGCATTAGAAATAACCCAAATATATTATATTTTAAAACTAGAATAAAGGAAAATATTATTAAATCCCCGGAACATTATAGTGAAGGGTCCAGAAAACTAAGCATACTTCATGCTAGACTAGGACATCAATGGAACTCATTGAATTCTAATTGCTTTCGCATAAATATTAAAATTACCCAAAATGTCAATGTGGTGCACTTTTCGAAGATTCAATTCATTATCTAATGGCATGTCCATTATATCAAAACGAAAGGGTATGTCTTTTCAGAAACTTAAGAGAAACTCAATAGAAACATTATCCATTGGCAACGATGAAATTAACATAAAAGAATATTCTTTGAATTTCAACAAAGTTCGAGCATATATTAGACAAACAAAAATAGTTTAATCAGTAGCCGGTCATCTGGTCTATATCGACTTATTTCCCATGTTTCACTATATTGTGTTAAATATTATCTATATTTGTGTATGTGTTAGATTTATTGCCATTACGATATGTGTATTATCTGTAAGGAGAGGACGGTCTATAATTTGTGATAATTAGTTGCCGAATCCCATTGCTATTTTCTTTTGCAATAAAATAATGAAATTCTAAAATAATATTAAATCTAGAATCCTGTGCATGTGGTCATCAATCCGTCTACTCTCTGAGTTGACCTATACATGGAACAGAGATGTTCTAGACTACGAACCAAGATTTCTCAGATTACGGTCTGAGTTGTCCTGGGTCGATATGTCCAGGACTTAGTTGCTTATCCATTATCATAAATTTATCAACTGACGTATTGAGTTTGTAAACTCACCGGAAGCTTAAATCCTGTAAAGCTAATATTCGGAAAGCATACGGAATTTTCACTGGAATCTTTATTGCGGAACACGTTCATTGACGGCGAGGACCGGCTAACACATATATAAGCATAACCGCTCAATTTCCTGGTTCGGTACATACACTCCAGTAAAAACAAAAGAGATGATTTCAATTTTCCCATTGTGAAGTTTCCATTTATATAGAGCAACATTCCAGCAGCACCCGCATATGGAATATATATATCTCAGTTGATACGATATTCCAGAGCTTGTGGTTCCTATCGAGATTTCCTTGATCGAGGGTTGCTGCTAACAAGGAAGCTACTGAACCAAGGGTTCCTTTTTGTTAAGTTGAAGTCATCACATAGAAACATATACGACTGATCGCCACCATGACTTGGTTGACCGCTATGTCATATCTGTGTCACAAATGACCACCGATGTGTTTCACTTGTCGTAAATAGTTCCCGGTCCTTTCCTCATTCATGACCTATCACCGGGTTTGAAACTAGATTAACACGACGGGTGCCACTAGTGGAGCAGGAACTGCTTATCCTTCCGGAGCACCTGAGTTCACCCCCGGTTTTTAGTGGGGTTCGTGTTACTCGGTCTTTAGTTTTATGTGTATGTTTTGTAGATCGTTGTTTGTTCTTTTGTCCTTTGTGTTGTCTATTCCTCTTTGATTTACGGATTCATATTACCTCTTTGGTATCTTCAAACCTTTCGTATGGTTCCAAACCTCACGTCAAGGCGCTTCGATGTTTAACTGTTTTAAACAAACTGAATTAACAGTACATATGTGGTTGATAAAACTGCTCACTAAGCGCGTATTATAATCATGTATTTTCATTGAAATGGCAGTTTTTCCACTTTTATCATCTACATTGGTAATCATAGTTGCATTAATTGTAAAACATAATGTTGTCGTATTACACTTTGCATCGACTGTGAAAATGAAGGTAAATCCCATACATATCAAAGAATGAACATGGTATGATTATAACTGTTTGGCGTGCATACCATAAATCAATAAAAACAAAACATACCATACACTAACAGAGGACATATCTGCAGGATGAACATTATATTTTCTCTTTTTAGATTCATTTCTAGTCTTCTTGAAACTGAAAAATTATACAAAGATAACTATCAATTTGTTGTCATATACATATTGAAAGATACGTCAACGTGGAGCTGGACACTCAGGTCACATCGAAGAATTGAATCAGAAATTCACATAGGAAGATTCTTATAATCGATGTTATATTGGATCTAATATAATTGAATGTATGTGCCTGTTGAGTAGGTACATATACAGCTTATCACATTGCCTTTTTCATATCGGATCACCTATCAGTCATAGGTCCTGGTATATCAGTCAAACAGTCGGTGGGTTCGAAAGATGTCATCATAACCAAGGGCTGATGAGGGAGGGACCTGATATGAAAAAGTCCATGTGATGATCTTTTTATCATACACTTGGTACAAGAAGACATTTCTGGAAATTGACGAATCACAATGTGTCACCAATAACGGAAAGTTATATGATATATTCCGAAACCCGACGTGCGATATATTTTTTATATCAGCCCGCTAAGGTAATTTCGAGAATATCTCTAATGCATTTCATTAGATTTTAACTTGAGTTGTGATTTCCGTTACAATTTTCGGATAAAAACGATGTTCGGTTCGTCTTTACCTCCAGTTGTTTGTATGAGGGTGTATGTCTTATTTACGTTATTTGTGTTTGTTTGCAGATAGTGGTGTCCTACATATATTGTGTTGTGTTTTTGTTTATTTTTCTTCGTCTTGTGTAACCTATGTTGCCAGTTTCTCAGGATTGTCCTTTTTATTGCCCTTTCGGTATTCTCTAACGTTTATATACAACATATCTAGGCATTGCAAGGTTTAATAAATCCGATACTATATATTCCTCCTATTCTTCTCATTTCAGAAATGTAAGGTTAGTCGGTACTAAAAATAATAGATTTGAGTCTGAGTCTTCCAGCATATTTACGGGAAATCAAATATCATATCGTGAAAGTAAATTGTACAATGTTACAGCTATTATTCATCTAAACCCAGAAATATAAAAATGCTAAGTGATAATCCAAAACATGTCGGGGAATCTTGTATGATATTTATCAAAGTTGAAATTCTAATGATTTGAAATCAAATTGTTCCATGTCATAGCTATTGTTCTTTTTATTGAGGAAATGCATGGTAGTGAGATACTTTTCCCAAAAATAATAGGTCTGAAAGTCTTCCAGGATGCTTACTAAAAATGGATTTTAAATATTATGAAAACCAATTGATGTACGACACAGCTCAGATTAGACAGCATTAATGCTAACTTACGTCTTTGCGACTTGAGCTCACATTATCACATAAAGCATTCCACCAGTGTAAAGCCATTCCGCAATATTATCCTACAATAGAACGCACCCTTTCTATTGCAGAATATTTCAATTGCAGGATAACAAACGAGGGATGGCTTGAGACTGGTATTGCAAAGAGATGGTTTTCTTAAGCAATACTTATTTATCTATATACATATATGTACAAAATTAAATTAAAACTGTGGCCAATAACTGCCAAGAATCTCGTAATGTATTGTTCTTATGCTAAGGTTGTCTCAAGATAATATAAAATTTCAGACGAAAAGTTCCAGCGCGAACTTTTATATTCTCGTGAAACACACTTTTCTCTGTCTTGTGCGTTTTCAAATCACATTTCAAAAATCGCTCACTCATTCCATTCTATCATATCATTTTTCCGATATCCATTGAGCTTGAAATAAAGGATACCACAGATATAGCTAGGTCTGCTTCATACCCTGACCAGCACTTCGAAATTGACAGAGAGGGCCGGTTAAGAACGAAACTTTACCACAAAAGAGATGATTTCAATTTTCTTATTGTGAACTTTCCATTTATATGTAGCAACATTCCAGCATTGCCTGCATATGAAGTATTTATCTCTCAGTTGATTCGCTATTCCAGACCTTGTAGTTCGTATCATGCTGTCCTTGATAGATGGTTACAGCTAACACGGAAGCTACTGAACCAGGGTTTCATAGTGGTTACGTTGAGGTCATCACTTCAAATTGTTACGGTCTCCATCATGACTGTTAACCGTTACGGAATATCTTTGTCACAAATTACCACGAATATGTTACGAATTTGTCGTAAGCTATACCCGGTCCTTTCCTCATTCATAGATTATCACCGGGTTTGTACCAAGAGTAACACGGGTGTCACAAGTGGAGCAGGAACCATTCCGGACAATCTGAGTAGTTCACCTCCAGTTTTTAGTGGGGTTAGTGTTGCTCGATCATTAGTGTTTGTGTAGTGTTTTGTAGATCATTGCCCTTTTGTCTTTGTCCTGTTGGACATAGTATTGTCTGTCCTTCTTCGATTTACGACTTCCGATTACCCCTTTGGTATCTTCATATTTTCTTACTCCAATACAGCCTATAATTCATGCTTATATATCTACCTCAAAAGTGTTCCCCCCCCCCCCCCCCCTCATAAAAGTGTCGACCGGGATGGACCGGCCCCCGACCCCTCTAGCTACGATACTGGATCACAAATCAGAAAAATTTTGATTTTAATTGACAGAACACCATCAATACGTGCTTCTGCCATTCATTTGTCTTAATGAGTTTTTGCATAAATCCTGTCTCGTAAGAGTAAAGGAAAGTTCGGGAAAGAGAGGAACACATTGTGAAAGACATGGAAAATGTGAATAAGGTTAATAACACAATTACCGAACACCGAGCAATCTTCCAAAGGGAAAGGCAAAGCTCATAAGTCAACAAGCAGACAAAATCAGTCAACAGCCGGAAAACTGGGAAAACCGCAATGGCCCTGACTTGGTACAGGCATTTCCAAAGAAAGTCATTTGTTATGTTCTTTTCTTTTACGTTAATCTGACAATTATAACTTCATTGCCAGCGCAAAATAAACAAAACAGACATAATATTAAATATATGTTTACATGGCAATTGCTGTTTGATTCCAATTAGCTGTAATTGTAATGAAAAGTAGAACCACGCGTTTATTATTGAATATACTATTTTTGAACCGAGTCGTGCGCAATCACTTCAAATTCGTTCTGTGTCGTGAATGATGTGCTTACATTTAATCACTGTAAAACTACTTTGTCAAATAAAGAAATGGTCATTTGATGGTCATAGATTTGTATAAATGGGTGTATTTGAAGCCAATTACAATATTTGACTAGAACGAGTGTTGTTTGATTTATTTATTAAATTAAATGACTATATACATGTTCTATGCAAGGGCATGTAGTTTTTCCAGTCTGTATTTAATTTTATGTCAGACTCATGTAATGCTTTGTGTTAATGTTGTGCTTTGCTTGATGGTAGATGAGTACATAGTACCCCAATAACATATTCAAAGACATATTTGAATTGAATTGGTAATTTATTATGAATGACCAATAAAAGAGTGGCCAATACATGTAAGTTTTATCACAAAGAAGTTGAATATTTTTTGAATAGCTAGAAGATGTCAATTCTAATAACATGAGTTAATATACAATGTAAAAGACCACAACACTCATAATTATTTAACATTCACGTTTGTAGAAAAAGACACAATAAAATTAACAATACCATGTGAAAAACAACACAAACTAAACTAACAATCTCATGTTAAAATAATATCATTAGGTTTTCTTACATAAACAACCATAAAGAAAGGTGGGAGATTTTTCGCGATATTATTGTGCCAGTAATTTGTATATTATGAATACATTATCCCCCAACATGAAATTAAATATATGACTATCTACATGTTCTATGCAAGGGAATAGAGTTCTCCAGTCTGAATTTAATTGTAGTTATTCATATTTGTCAAGTAAAACGTGATATTGGTATGATCTCTCCTATTTGTACTCCAAATTGTATTTGCTTCAGCCAAATAAGCTAACAGCTAGTAGGGGGAGTAAGCCGACACGAAACCTAGAACCAAATACAAGAAGAAATACTGATTACCTTGTATTTGCAGTTTATTAGACGAAGCAACGGACTGACATTAGTGTCCAAAGGAGAGCATACATCTTATAGAAATTTTAACAATACAACTGAGCGAAAAAATTCGCTTACCGACAACTTTGTAAAACATCAACCAACATGAAAGATTGTAGCCAATTTTCTTCCGTGTAAAACGATATCGATGTTAAAAGGGAGACAATCCAAATGCAATCCAAAAAAAAAAGGCTTCCCATTCATTAGCCTATAAAACTGTGAAGAAGTAATTTTAACCATTTGCAAAAATAAGAGATGGTGTAGCTTTCATACCTAGAATAAAATAATGGATAGTCACTGGCAAACTGTTGTGTTTTTCACACGTATTTCACAATCAGGAATCCACGGGAAGGCTTAATAAAGTAAATTCACCTTATTAAGCAATTAATTAAAATTAAAAAGACATAAATCTGAAATATAATATTCATTTATCATTTGGTTGTACAAAGATCGAATCTTACGTTCTTCGTCATTAAAATAATTGATTTTCATTTGCGACGATATGATTATTCTAAATATTATAACCCTCCTAATGTAAATAAAGCAAATTTGACTGACTACGATTTGCTACTTCTACTTCTACCATACTGTGACCACCGTCCATCTGGCTGACTATTCTTGAGACTTGAGGGATTCGAGGCTACTTGCGGCGGTCACCGAGTTGGGTAAGGTGTTCCAATCCCGGATTGTTCTCGGGTAGACGGATTCTTTCCTATGATTGATTAAATATATACCACTTTGCGTCTATCTTTCCAGCAATTTTAATTGCAAGATATTTCATATACTAATGACTGCTCTTCTCTTTTTTCCACGTACAATCTATTTATGTATCTATATTGAACAGATATATCATGTTTGTGAAGGGGTATTTGCGAAAAAATACCAGTCGAGAGACGAAAAATTTAGTCTCAAGACTGGTATTTTTCGCAAATACCCCTCCCAATATGATATATCTGTTTAATTACACCAATCTTATGTACAAAGAAATATTTAACTAGCCATTCTTTGAAAATTCCAATCGTCATATGAATGAAAGATTAACACTGTTAATCATTATATCGGAAAATCGATAATAGTACGAAAACCCATCACACGATGCTACTAGATCTACCCGATTTTTTTTTTAAATGTTTTCTGTTTTTGGCAAAATAATCATGGGTAACTCTAACACATCAAAATTATCTAATTTTGTTTCTGTAAATACTAAGAAATCATAAAGTGTAATTAAATTATGAAAATCAGGGTTCGGTAATTTTGATTTAATTCCACATATTCCTCACGGTATGTGTTTTCGTATGTCATATGTTTTCGTATCATCCATTTTATTTTGATTTCCACAGTACACGCGTTATTTTTGACGTGTCTTCCGATTTCTATTTCTGGAACGTAAACAGGACTCCAACGCACAGGGGCTCGCAGTTATATTTTCACATCACCAGGTATGTATTAAAAAGAAGAAGGGAGGACACTTTTTTGGGGGCCAAAAGTGAAAGTAGAGTTTCGGCACCTTTTTTCGCTTCAAAAACGGTTTAGTCTTTGTTCTTCCCATAAAATCAATGCAAATATCGATGTTTTTTGCTGATTGACTGGTTTACAGTGGAATAAAACTCGTTTTTAAATTCCAAGCGGTTTGGACAACTTCTTAGCATACTCAATTCCGGTTTATACGGACTAAATATCAAGGCGAGTTTTCATTGGTCGAAAGATTTAAACTGGCATTTTTGCGGGAAATTATTTACCCATCTGTCAAAAGATATTCTTAAAATGCTGTCTTCCTATATTTCCAGATCGATTGAGACAAGGAAAAAATATATTTTAATGCAAGAGATTTAAGTTGTCTTTTTTCCTACTTTTTAAAATTATATTGCGATTTTTTTATTTCTATCAATATAATATTATTAAGTCCGTATAAACCGGAAATGAGTATGATAAGAAGTTGTCCAGACCGCTTGGAATTTAAAAAAACGAGTGTTATTCCACTGTAAACCAGTCAATCAGCAAAAAACAGCGATAATTGCATTAATATTATGGTAAGAACAAAGACTAAAGCGTTTTTGAAGCGAAAAAAGATACCGAAATTCTACTTACACTTTGGGCAGCAAAAAAAGTGTCCTCCCTTTTCTTTTAACATATACCTGGCGATGTGGAAATATAACTGCGAGCCCCTGTGCTCCAACGTGACATCTGTCAAAAATGTTCAAGGTTGCTTTTAAAGACGTAAGTACCAAAAATAGTGAACCTACCTACTGAACCATACTTTTTGTAATGTAAAAATTTACTTCATTTATAAAGTAGCTGAAACAAAATCCAGAAGGGCTATTTAAAATTGAACTATGTCGTCTACCTCTCAGACACTGGCTCTTCCTGTCATGTGACTGTCATGAGGTCACTGATCGTACTTGTAAACAAAAGAGCTGACTGAAATGTGCCTGTTTCTTATATAAAATACTAGATACGATAACGTAACCCTCATTCCGCTTGTGCTCCAGTTAGGGTTATGAATCGGTCCCATTCAACGTATGGGAGCAAATTAAAATTTTCGTTCCGTGAATATTTCAACTTTCTTTTTGCATATCTGGTCATAACTTATTATTCCCTACAATATTTAAGTAATGGTGATACGAAATAAGTGTTACAATACCTGTTTCTACCTTCATGGTCGATTTCGTATTCGAAAATTGTTTCTTGTCCGCCATGGCACCTTACGTATACTCTCGTGATGGGCATAGCCTATCCATATATGGATCTGAATGCCAAATATGAAAAACTACTACAAAGTTTTACTACGATTGATCCAAATAAGGATATCTCCAAAATGTCGGTCAGAAAGAAGATTTCATGCATTAAAATTTTCAGATGGATATAAGTCTACCATGGATTGATGCAGCGTTTACTTAACACCTCAAGGTTTACCTAAATATATTTATCTTTCACCCCCGTTAATTTTTCCAACCACCTCCGGGCGCTGCTCCCATACGTTGAATGGGACCGATTCGTAACCCTCGCTGGGAACAAAAGAGGACTGAGGGTTACGTTATCGTATCTAATAAGGGACCGTCCATTTAACTTGCAGGGGGGTGGGGTATGGTTTTTTATTTCGTTCAGAATTTTTTTTTCGGACAACACGAGAGTTATAATATATATATTTTTTGTCGCGCACGGCGCGAATTTTTTTCTCCAGAATTTAACATTAGGTTATATGACAAAAACTCTGAATTAGATTATTATTTTTTTCCTCCACCAAAATCAGAATATTTTTTTCAGCAACATTGGGAATCAGAATATTTTTTTTAGAAAAAAACCATAACCCCTCTTTCAAGTTAAATGGTCCGTCCCTAAAATACATGTCACCTTGCAGGACTACTAAATAATGGCGGCAAGCAAGCTGACGTAGTCGACACAACAGAAAGGTTTTGTACGAAAATGTGTGTTTTTTCTGCGTGTTCAGCATTGAAATTGAGTACAAATGTTATTGAATGAATGATCTTTTCTAAAGCTGATTATCTAGTGCAGTTTCTAGTCTCTAAGGTGAATAACTACAAACTTTATAAATATTGTAAACAAACAAGATGGCCGATTCGAGTGCACCTCAAATTCCAACAACTAAATCGCATAATGTACCAAACGCCAACACTCGTGGTAGAAGCTCTTCTCGTAAACGTCCCTTATCGGGCTCTGACGAACAAATGAAGCCTCCTTCGAGTCGACAACGCTCACAGTCAGTGACCCGAAAGGTCCCAAACCCTGGAAGTGACAAACAAGTAACCTTCAAAACACAAGGCCAATCTTTTGATATGTGTAAGCTTGTAGAAACAACTATGTTGAAACCTGAAATCATACAAACTGTGGTACCAACTATAATAGATGAAATAAAAACAGAACTTATTTCAGAACTTAAGTCCGTAATAAAATCCGCAGTTATTCAAGCTATCGAAGATGCCATCAAGCCATTACATGACTGCATAAATAAACAAAATGACAAAATTACAAGTTTAAAAGCCGAAAATGAACAAATGAAGGGAAAACTAAACAAACGTATAGAACAAATAGAAGATCGGTACGATAAATTTAGAAATATGGCCAACGTATGCCCTAGGATTCTCCAAGAAAACGACGATCTAAAACATGAAGTAAATATATTACACAATCAAATCGAAGAGTTGGAACAGTACGGGCGACGGACATCACTGAGATTCCATAATGTTCCCATGACTCAGGGGGATCTACAACAAACAGATGGGCTGATCGTCAACATTGTAAATGATAAACTTGGTCTCGCACAACCTCTAACCGAAAACGATATTAATCGCTCCCACATTATTGGGCATATAAACAACGGTAAAGGTCAGTTGATATGCCGTTTTCGTAATTGGAAGGTAAAAAACTCTATCTTTATGAAGAAGAAAAATCTCAAAAACAACAAGGACAACATCTTTATTACTGAAGATCTCACAAAGTTTCGACAATCCATCATCAAAGAACTAAATGCACAGAAAAAAGCAAAAAAACTAAACTCCTTCTGGACATTTGATGGCCGTATATTTGCAAAAAAGACAGACGATTCCAGGAAGACATTCATCAGATGTATCCAAGATATTAATGATCTCATCCAGTAATTTGACGAACGTTTGTAAAAAAAATAATAATAAACATTTAACTATAATATATTCTTGAGCATTTTGTACTTGAAATTGCATACAGTATTCTTTTTCTTAGAGTTGTAAAAAAAATCCCCATGTAGTTTAGCTGCACTGTTAATATAATTGTTTTACTTTAAATTGTACAGGAATGAATTTTTTTTTAAATATATTATACTATAAACTAAATTATGCCAGTAACCAAATTATCAAATATATATTTATTTTGACTAGGTACTATTATCAATAATTTTACACTTCCAAATTAAATTGAATATATATATGTGTGTATTTGATGAATTATCTTTCATTGTGTTTGTAAACAAATTATCATGTGTTTAAATATAGGGTTTACTCGAAACGGTATGAGCATCTTCTACCGAAACATTTAATGACAGTGTGGCGATAAATACTATTATATCAAATAACCCAATTGTTCAAATATATCTGTAATTTTGGAAGTGTATATCTTCGGGAAACTTGAACCCTTATTTAAAATTATACCCTTTCAAATTATCACTATTCTTAGTTCTATTTGTAAATAAATTACCACGTGTTCAAACATAGTGTAAAATCGAACTGGTATAAGCATTTAATCAATCGAACTACCGGAAGGCGTTCATACAATGCCATATAACTTTCTGTTCTCAATGTTTAGTAATAATTGATCATTACTTGTCTATTCATTAATGCTTTTTTTTTTTATCATTGCTTAATGAGTATTCCTTCACTTTGTTTGCTTGTTGATTGTTTTATATATAAACTGCTACCAAATTAAATGTTTTTTTCACAGATACATTCAATTTTATCTTATAGTAAATTACTTACCACATCTCTGCCACTTGTTAATTATCCAGAAACACATTTTTGTTTTCCATTATCCTTATTATTCACGAATGCATATTCCCGAAAGTACGCAAAAACGCTAGTCCATATATACATGTATACATATAATATTTAACTTCTACCACATACATACACGTCCGTGTTATGTAAGTGATCCGGCGCTTTATTTGTAAACATACTGCCACGTGTTCAATGATGTATACTTTCTGATAAAAGGAGTGTTTGATTTGTCATTTGCTGTTCTATATTACTCAATTTTATTTTTTATTTTATTTTTTACAATAATTAATTTCTTGTAAATAATATATAATGTTGTAGTAGCTCAGCATATTGCATTAGAAATCATTAATTGATATGATCTTGATATAATCCATGAATACATTAAAGGAAAGGTGTGTTTGAACATGAAAACAATTTAAAATAACCTCACCACTACTAATAGGTGTGTATGACTTCTACATTTCCTACTTTTTGGTCAAAACTCCTTATAGATTGCCGAATTTATTATGCAATGGTAACTAGAATACAATATGTTTACTGTAATGTGGATTTAATGCTTGTTTATTATTTATTTATTTTATTACTCTTTTTTTTTATATATTTTTGTCTGTATTTTTTTCTGATTTTTCTCCCCTTGAATATTGACTTGCAAGTAATTTGTTTTCCTGTGTATATTGACTTAATTTCCTTCTTTGTTTTTGATCTTCATTAGGTTGAATATTATTGTTGTCCTTTTGTTATATGTAAACTGTAGACATTAAACTATTATCAACATTTCGGTAAGTTTATATTCTCCTTCTTTTTGTTTCCATTTTGTTTAACTTCATGCATTCTGTGGGAAAAAATAGTACTATTCTACTTTACTATTTATATATATATATATACATATATATATATATATATATATATATATATATTTTTATTTTTTTTATTTTATAGAAAATTTGTTTTTGCTTTTGTTTTTTTTTTGTCTTTTTTGTTGTTGTTTTTTTTTAATTTTTTTTTTTTTTATAAATATAATATCAAATGTTAAGAAATTTACATCTTCAGAGACTAAAATTTATCTTTCTGACTTTCGTACAAAACTAAAACACTTTTCCTGAATGTTTTTTAACCTAACATTTATCTTCTCTATCTTAATCATGTTTTTCACAAATGAAACTGAAATTGTACATATTGTTCATATTCTTGTATTTACTTCTCATTATTCTTTTAATATTGCTGACATATCCCTATTTAAATCCTATCGACAGAATCCTTCAAAGTATAAAATACATATAGACAATGGGTAATGATATCGGTATGTATAGACTGTCGATAGGTATGTTTTATATTAGAGCTTATTCCTCCTTAGTTAAAAAAATGAGGGTCTTCTTTGGTTTTGGTATTTTGAATTTTATGAAGGTAATGCTTTATTTACAGAATTTGATCTGCATGTTTGCACAAACCTGTCACTTTCCCTTTTCGACAAATATACAATTTACTTTAATACTTTTACTATTATTGATTCTTGATAATGATATCCATCAAAATCCGGGACCTGAAGAATACGAATTTTCTGTGTTTCATTTAAATGCACGTAGTGTGCGAAATAAATTGTCATATTTAGAAGACATAGCTTCTGAGTCGTCTATAATTTGTGTAACAGAGAGCCATTTGGACGGAAATATATTGGATACTGATATTGGTATTGATGGTTTTTCCGATAAAATATTTAGAAAAGATAGAAACAGTTTTGGGGGTGGCGTTCTCGTGTATACTTCTCAAGGTATTTGTGTGAAAGAAAGGCACGATTTAAATTGTGATGGGGTTGAAATGCTGTGGATTGAAGTACTTATTCCAAATTTTAAACTACTTGTGTGTGTTGTTTATCGACCACCAGGAACTACAGAATCATTTTGGGATAATTTTGATTACTCCCTTGAACAAGCATTAAATTTTACTGAAAACATAATTATTACTGGCGATCTTAATGTTGATTTACTTATTCAAACTAATCATAAGTTGAACGAAATCATGACACTGTATGATTTAACTAATGTTATAAATGAGCCAACAAGGATGGGTGCACTATTGGATCCAGTTATTGTTTCAAATATAGATATAGTTGTTGATTCTGAAGTAATAGGTGTTGATAGAAGTATAAGTGATCACAATGCAACAATGATTAATATCAAAATCCCGTACTCAATCAAAAAAACATATATGCGTAAAGTTTGGCAATACAAACATGTAGACCTCTTAAAACTTAATAATGAAATATCAGAATTTCAATGGGAATCGTATCTCAAAGAATGCACTGATATTGATATCATGTCATCAAGCTTTACACAGAAATACCTTGAGATAATATCGAGAAATATCCCCTCAAAAATGATTCAAGTAAGACCTTCTGATAAGCCATGGTTTAATTCCCATATCAAAAGGGAAATCCGTACACGAAACCGATTGAAAAAAATTGCAAGAACAAAAAAGTCATCGACCGCTATACATAAGTACAAATCCCATCGTAACAAGGTAACTAATATGATCAAGCATGCCCGTGAACAGTTCCTTTTAAGTGCAAATGAATTGGTAGACTCACTCCAAAGAAATGATTCGAAATCTTATTGGTCACTGATTCGGAAATTAATGAAAGGAACGTCCCAAAATTATTCCATTCCACCCTTATATGATAATGATTCAAATGAATTGATATATGATGACAAGATTAAGGCAAATCTGTTGAACAAATATTTTTGTTCTATTTCATTTGTTGATGATACTAATCATGTTCCCCCAGATATACCATCAAGAACTGATGCATTATTATCTAATATATATATTACTGAACACGATGTTAAAGATATTTTACAAACATTGAAAATAGGTAAAGCTTGTGGTGATGACGGCATCACCCATCAAATGTTAAAGAGTACTTCTGAAACCATTTGTATACCTTTAGCTATTATTTTTAACTTTTCTTTGCAGAAAGGCATATTTCCGTCAACATGGAAAATTGCGCGAGTTATGCCAGCTTTCAAAAAAGACGACAAAAGCAGTCCTTCAAATTATAGACCCATATCTTTATTAAGTTGTATAGGGAAAGTGATGGAACGTGCTGTTTATAAGTATACATATAATTTTATTTTTGAACATTCTCTTCTGTATGCCTACCAATCAGGATTCATTCGTGGTCATTCTACTGTATACCAATTATTAGAAATGTATCATAGAGTATGTCAAAATTTAGACGAACGATTGTCAACTATTTTAATATTTTGTGACATTTCAAAAGCTTTTGACAGAGTTTGGCATGAGGGGCTTATTAAGAAATTAAAATCGCATGGGATATCGGGCGACCTTTTGATCTGGTTTAAAAATTATTTAAGTGGTAGAAGGCAATTTGTGTTTGTAAATAATGAACTATCAGATTCTGGTCTTGTCAAAGCAGGTGTACCCCAAGGATCTGTACTTGGCCCTTTATTATTTTTATTATATATTAATGACATTACAGATAACTTAGGCAATTTGGCGAGACTGTTTGCCGACGACACCTCATTGTCATACTCTGGGAAAAACTTTGATTTGATGCAAATTGAGATAAATAATGATTTACAAATATTGGATCAATGGGCAAAAACATGGCTTATAGACTTTAACCCTAAAAAAACTAAAGCCCTTATAATATCAAATAATACTAATATTCCTGAATTAAACATACGTTTTAATGACGAATCAGTTGAACTTGTTGATAATCATAAACATCTGGGTGTAACATTTGTATCTAATGGAAACTGGACTGTACATATTGAAAACATAACTAGATCAGCATTAAAACAAGTAAATGTTCTTCGTAAATTAAAATTTATTTTATCTAAACAAGCTTTGTCAAATATCTATCTTACATTTATCAGACCAGTACTAGAATATGCATGTGAAGTGTGGGATGGGTGTTGTGAACGGGACATTGAAAAATTAGAAAAAATACAATTAGAAGCGGCACGAATTGTAACAGGTCTGACAAAATTTGCTAGTAAGGATTCATTATATTTTGAGACTGGATGGGAAACTTTAGCCAATCGGCGGGAAACTCGTAAATTAACTACTTTTTATAAAATTCATAATAAATTATGCCCTCCTTATTTATTTAACTGTTTACCTCCAGTTACATCAGATGTAAATAGTTATAACCTTAGAAATAATCAGAATTATGTTCCACCCAGATGCAGACTGAGAACATCAGCAAGCTCATTTATTCCATCTACCGTTTCGCTTTGGAACAATCTAGACATATCAATAAGAAATTCTCCTACATTATCTTCGTTTAAAAACAGAGTGAAAGCTGATATTTATAAAACCCCAAAGTATTATAATGAAGGCCCACGGAAACTAAGTATATTACATACTAGACTTAGACACCAATGCAGCTCACTCAATGCCGATCTGTCAAAAATACATATAATAAATAATTTTAAATGTAATTGCGGTGCTTCTTTTGAAGATGCTATACATTATTTTCTGGAATGTCCCTTATACCTGAACGAAAGAAGAACACTTCTGAGTAATAGCGACGATATCAATATCAATATTGAAACTTTGCTCTTTGGGAACGATATGTATAGTTATGACGTCAACTCCAAAATATTTGGAAAAGTTCGAACTTTTATAAATCAATCAAAAAGATTTTAGGGCTAATGTCAGCAATTTTTCACTTTTTTTCACTTTTTCACTTTTTCACTTGTACTTACTTTCTTTCAGTGTCAAAATTTTAAATGTCTATTGTCTGTGTTTTGTTTTGCTGTCATTAATTCATGTGTATAATTTGTAAGGAGAGGACTTCATATAAGTTGGTATAACTTGCTGTCCAATCCTATTGTTTATGTACAATAAAATATTATTAAACTAAAGTGCATGTGGTTTCAGCACTAAAAAAACATCAAAAGTAAACACAATTTTGAAAGTGGTCATTTTCAAACATTCTGTTGTTTTATTTAGATGTAGTATGATTTGTAGATGGCCAGAACCATGAAATTTTAAAACCAGCCATTTCCGGATTTTATATTCGTTTCCATTCTATATATCGGCCCTGTTTTTACTTCATACGAAAACATATGACGCCATTTTACTGACCGCAAAAGTTGCCCGATAATCGAGAGTATATTAAAATACAAGAATGGCTTTTAAAACAATCTTAACAATCTTATGTACAAAAAATATTTAACTAGCCATTCTTTGAAAATTCCAATCGTCATATGAATGAAGGGTTAACACTGTTAATCGCTATATCGGAAAATCGATAATAGTACGAAAACCCATATCACGATGCTACATTAGATGAGTGATATTATAGTTTATTAGTGAAGTCGATACTGGTGTCCGATCGATGCGTTGTATTAACGACCATCGCGTGCATCTTGAGAACATCTACGGGATGGTGGGTCATACGGACGACTGTCAACTGAACTATAAGGCTCGTCTGCCCTGATGTTTGTTCTGTTTGTAAATGTACCGACTTTAAATAAAACTTGATTTGATTTGATTGATTTGTTGTAGTTCTCTCATTTTCGGGTATCATTGTTTACGCCGATCACTTATCTCGACGGGATATTGCTGCGACACTGAATATTGTGGTCTATCTTTTAATTTAGGGGCTGCCTTCCTAACGGTCTCATGGTCGCTATAGTTGGCAATCTTCGCACTAATGCTTCGAGGTTTTCCATCGGTCCTTGATTTAAGTCGGTGTACGTTTTGAAAGTTGATATCTGCCACATTAGAAATGTCTAACTCGATGTGTAGAAAATGCTTAAGTACTGTTTCGGTGTTCTCGTTTTCCATGTCCGTTTGTTGTATACCACTGAAAATTAAGTTATACTTCATTGAATGTGATTGAAGTTTCAAAAATTGCTCTTTTAACTCATTTTTTTTCAGCTTCTACATCAAAGTTCAAATTTTCCTGGGTAGTCATACCGTCAGCTATTTCATGATAATGATTTTCTTCAAGTTCTAAAATGTCATGATCTCCGTATTAGCACAGATCATCTGTAATGTAGTAGTGTAATCTGGAGTAGCCTGTGGTATATGTATATTACTATGTTGATTGTTTATCATAGGATTCAGGTGGGTATTCATAGGTATCATAGGGTTAGATACAGGTGCCGGTGTGCTGTGTCCTAAAGTGGGGTGACTTGTTGTTGATCTTCTACATGGTTCGAATTTGTAGGATTTACTGTAAATGTGTTTTGTAAATGGTTGGGTGATCCGTTATATGATAACAGCTGACCATTTTGACAGAGATAAGATTCGTAGGCTTGGCTAAGGACTTGCGAAAATGCTGGTTGTGATTGCACAAGTGAGGTGGCCGCCATATTTGTTGTTTTGGTTGGAGCCGTCAAAGCTGAATCTACTTTTGAACTTCCATTCAAAGAACTTCTATTCCTTTTTTTCCCCATTTACATGAATTAATATAATAAAGTTCATTTGTGCACTAGCACAACACTGCACAAGTACTGGTTAAACAAGCAAAAAGAAAAATATACGGGAGGACATCTCCTCAACGATCTGTTCATTACGCCATTCTTGAAGACATCCTAGAAGAACCACTATCGTGTTGATTAAAAATATTTTCATTACTATGAAATAAAATAAAAGTCTATATATACAAAAAAGGGGGGAGTTTCTTCAGTGCCTATCTATTATTCTAATCATTTAATAAAAGTATCTGCCTCAGGGTATGAAGTTCAAAAACAAGTTTTCGAAATAAAGTCTCTATTTCAGTGATGTTGCTAGTGGTCAAGTGCTGCGGTAGAGCATGTTCATTGATGTTCAATACATATACATGGCAATGGTTCACTTCGATGATAAAAAGTCTGAGTTATTATTGATATATTTCTTATTTCTCTGTAGTATTTTGATCTCACGAATGCCAACACAGTACATTTTGCTATGAAATGGACTCTATGATCAGTTGAGTCTTTACACAGTGGACATGTATCAATCTCATGTTGGTTAAAAGCTGATCTATTGGTTTGTAGATGATATACACCAGTCATCAGTCTGAGTTTAACTGTGTTTGCCTCTGGATATCTCTCATGGTGCTATTTACACTTTCTAAGCAGTGATGGCATTTTCCAATAATATATTTTGATGATCTCAAGAATATCAATGATTGATATAAACTCAACTGTCTATTTATGGATGTCTTCCAGTACGAGTTAATATGTTGGTAGATAGTTTTCTTCCACAACGACTTTGTCTTTGATGATACAATATGCATGAAAGATTCATGTAATGATGGTAAACTATATTGAGCCAAGATTGTCCTGACAAAAGAGATCCAGCTGTTGCTAAGGAAGCCCTGTCTCCTTATGAGTTCTTTTTCTGATGAATCATCCTGATCACACATGTTTCGTAAGTGTTAGTACTTTTTCGACGAAGTCGTATACGAACGCTTTTGACCTACTTTTGCTATGGATGCTGTTGCCTAGCAATTTTAAAGATGAAAATATTTTCTAACTTTTTGATTGGAGAATAATACAAATTTGGTAAGAGTTCGGAGAACGGAGTTAAAATACTTGCAGTGATTTTCCGACTGTTTTTTTGGGCCGAATATCGGCCCCAATGTGAAAAAGTTGTTTCCCCAATTTTATGAGGGAACATTCCCAATAGCTTGGTGAAAAAAATTATTCGTAAAAACTGGTTAATAAAAGCTTTCTCAAATGAAATTAAAAGTCGAACATTTTCACGCTTATGACCTGGTTTCTAATTATTTATTTTGATTAACCAAGCGAAATACTACGCGCAAGATACCGGGAACCAGTACAGTATATTTGGTCGCTTGATTTGTTTACCGGCCTGCGATAAAATTTCAGAAAAACGAAAGCGGAAATCTGTAGTGTTTGGATTAAATGTTTATTCAAATAAATTTAATATAAAATTTTAATAAAATAAATAGTAAATATGTCATGTGATTTACTTTGCTTGATATTTTGTCAATTCATTGGAAATTAAAAACGGAAAACAGTTGATGAAGCGGAATACGCGAATTATTGTTTTAAAGTTAAAAATAAAAATGTCACGATGTTGCAGCAAGTACAAGTAACTTGAATCCTTTGGATTAAAAAAAGTTTTTACTTCCCCCAGGAGAGAAATGAGGTTGATGACGTTAATAAAGCTAGTGAAACTGTTGTGCTTTGAAGTGAGTCCGACCCACTACTGTACCGGTGATGTCGTGGGAGACGAGTATCACTATATTTTTGAATGTACTGAATTTATTAATGAGAGAAAACTTTATTTTGATTTTGTCCATATAAATAGACATAATATCATTAAATATAGTAACCTGATGTCTTCTAAGTGTATATATACTTCAAGTAAACTCTGTAAATTTATCAGAATAAGAAACAAGAGGATATGTCCTCTATGTTGATCCACTTCTTTTCACAATTCAATATTTGTTTAATTGTGTATTACATGTATTTATTTCTTATTTAATTGTGTTAATTGTAAATGTCATCTCTGTATCTCTGTAAATTGGTTATGAGAAATAAAGATAATCTAATAATAATCTATCTAATCCCATTAAACAAACTTATTCCAGGTATTCCAATAGAAGTTGTTGCAGTTAATTATGCTGTTTTTGCAATTAGTATCTTTATTAATTATTACCTGTGATGTACCTGTATTTTATGTCAAATATTGCAGAAAAAGGGAAAATATTTGAGTGAAGTAAGTGTTATTAATAAAAATTAGAAATTGGAATGAAACATTTTTTTTCATATGGAGTGAAATCAAGTATGACATAAATAGTAAAATATCTTTTAAAAAATATTTGTACCTTTGAAAAAAAACATGAATCATAAGAATTTCATTACAAAATGAATAGTAACAAACATTTATAGCTAAGACATGCTTGTTTATTATTTCATGTAGTTTAAAAAATAAATAATAAGTTCTATGGATGTTGAAATATAAATGTATTGATAGAGATATCACTTATTCGTGTATGTATCTGTATGTTTTTTTTATAAGAATAAAAATGATAAATTACTATATATTAGTTCTCCATTCTCTAATCAAGGTTTACCTGAAGTTAATGAGTTTTTGTTTATACACCCTAAGCCCCAATCTTTGCACATTGTTTATACAATAATTACAGCTGGAATAGCTGTAATTATTGTATAAACAATTTGAAATTTTAGATTTCTTTAATGAATTTAAAAAAAAAGTGGGATTAGGTGGAGTCAATCCTACTGGTCACCGACACTAAGTACTGACACACCATGCCCAGAAGCTGAACGCCTTGTTACCACTGCGAATGTCACTCCAAAAACAACCAATTCAAATTCTGTATTACCTAATACAGCTCCAAATGACATCCAACAACATGTAAATAGTGCAAATAGTGGTGATGTTGATATTCGCAATTTGACTGTCACTCTGATTCGGACAGTTGTGCTCCAGAGGTCATGGTACCAGATGCCAGGGTGTTCAGTTCATGATCAGTGTGCAAAATTAACAAAAATGCCCATGGCTATATGACACTATTCTTTATGCCGACGATACAGTACTTTTGGCAGAGTCTGCTGAAGAATTGCAGTCGGAGTTAAATTATTTTTATGAATATTGTGAGAAATGGAACTTAAAAGTAAACACAAACAAATCCAAAGTCATGGTTTTTTCAAAGGGGAGGTTACCTATAAATTTAAATTTTAAAATGAATAATATGGAATTAGAATAGTAAGTGAATTCATACACTTGGGTACAATGTTTCAAAGAACAGGATCTTTCAAGAAAAATAAAGTTAATCTTGCAGAGAAAGCATCTAAAGCTATGTATGACATTTTAAACAAGGGAAGAGTACATAATTTATCTGTAAGTTGTCATTTGGATTTGTTTGATAAAATAAGTATACCTATGTTAACCTATGGATCAGAGATATGGGGTTACGAAAATATTGACATATTAGAAAAAGTACATGTAAAATTTTGTAAGCTGTTGCTTAATTTAAAAACTTCAACACCAAATTTTATGTTATATGGCGAACTTGGTAGATACCCTCTGAATATAACAGTTAAGTTGAAAATTTTGTCATTCTGGTCGAAATTAATTGACGGAAAGCAATCAAAACTATCATCTCTGATCTATAGATTATTGTATTTGAAAACTCATGGAAATAATACTTTTTCATGGATTAATTTTGTTAAATCAATACTTGATGACTGTGGTTATTCAAACGTTTGGCATACTCAAAATTTTATAAGCCATAAATGGCTAATTGAAAGCATTAAACTGAGATTAACCGACCAGTTCAAACAAAATTGGCATTCTACTTTGCAAATATCTCCAAAAGCATTGAGCTATAGATTATTCAAGTCGGATTTTAGATTTGAAAAATATTTAGACGTCTTAAATGACAAAAATAGATTTACTTTTTGTAGATTTAGAACATCTAATCATAGATTACCGATTGAAGTAGGGCGCTGGACAAATGTAGAAAGACACAATAGACTGTGTCAGCTATGTCAATCTCGCGAGATTGGTGACGAATTTCACTATGTATTACAGTGTCCAAATTTTGTAACTGATAGAAAAAATCTAATTCCAAAATACTTTTCTAACAGACCAAACACATTAAAACTGTCATCATTATTTAACAAAAAGAAACCTAAAATTGTTCGCAAATTATGTAAGCTTATTGATATAATAAATAAGAAAATCAATCACACCTCTGTTAGTATTTGTATCATTTGTATGTAACGTTTAAACATTTTTTTTCCATTATTGGAATTCAATGTACACCCATAATCTTGATAATTGATGTAATGATATGTATTTACTTTGTATTGATTTGAACACTCTCACTCTGTAACCTTTGTAACATTGGTTTAGAGAATAAAGTTAGGTACACCAAGGGTATTTATGTAAGTTTTGTGAACTGTTTTGTGGTCATTCTTCCTCATCACAAGAATTTGTTACTGTTGGCATTAATCTTGGTACAGTATGATTTCTATTCTATTACTGGACTAATGTATTGCTCTTCCCATCTTTTCCCAAATCACATCATTTACGCGCTAATTTTCCCAAATATAAGGGACCCGGACCCCTGATGCAAATGAGTAGGAAAATCATTGACTTGTAATAAGCATGTCGGATTAAAAGCACTTTGTAATAAGCAAGTCATTTAGTAGTTTTCTGATTGGTTGCGTCCGTCGTCCTACGTCCCGCACAGACAAAGGGAGTTCGAGTATAACTGATAATATGATTACTTTTCAGGGGCGGATCCAGGGGGGGATTTTTCACACGAAATACCCCAACAATTTTCGCGCCTCCCTCTGCATTTGGAAAAAATCAGATTTTCTGGCGTAAAATCGTGATTTTTCACACGAAATACCCCAAAATTTTTCGCGCCTCCCTCCGAACGGCACAATTTTTTAAAGTGCGTCCCCCCCTAACTTGAAATCCTGGATCCGCCGCTGCTTTTAATGATATATCTGTATTAAACTTTAAATTTAAGAGACATTCTCTTTAACCAAAGTATTATATGTCGTAAAGTTTTATTTTCAATGTATTATGTAATCTTCAGGTGAGCGACTGGGGGTATTAAATTATGAGAAAGTGCCATTTCATCTATTACATATTAAGAAGTTATTGTTGAAGCCATGAATTTTTTGAGATTTTACCATGGATAGGAAATAATATTCACCCCCTTTTTTTTTAGCTCACCTGACCCAAAGGATCATGTGAGCCTTTGTCATCACTTTGCGTCGGTCGTCCGTCCGTACACAATTACTAAAAATATTCTCCTCTGAAGCCACTTGGCAACTTAAGACCAAACTTTGGTGGAATGGTCCGTTGGTGATCCCCTTTCAAAATTTTGTCTGGCAGTCCCGTCCTCGGGCCAAGATGGACGCTGTTACTATTTATTAACGATTCCTTGTACATTAAGTAGGATGCAACGTTTTATATGTCTTATTAAATCCTATAAAACCAATATGTTTAGGTTATTTCAGTAAAATACTGTTCGTAGAAGAATATAATATTTGTGCTTCGTCGTACATGTTTTTGTTAAAGATAGTTCTTGTTTATGTATTTGGATCTGTTCGGGAGGGAGTGGTGTTAATCTGGCTAATAAATATTCTGTAATGTAGTTTAATTAACTATTATATTGTTCAGTCTGAAATTAAATTCTCCCACAATAACTTTTATCAGTTTTGTTTTAACACGTGTCTTTTTTTATAACCCTTAAGGGACCGACCATTTAACTTGAAGGGGGGGGTTATGGATTTTTGTTTCGTTCAGAATTTTTTTTTCGGACAACACAAGTTAGAATATTATTTTTTTTGTCGCGCAAAGCGCGAAATTTTTTTCCATATTATAACATTAGGTTATATGTCAAAAACTCTGAATCAGATTATTTTTTTTTTTCCTCCACCAAAATCAGAATATTTTTTTCAGCAACATTGGGAATCAGAATATTTTTTTAGAAAAAAAACATAACCCCCACTCCCCCCCTTCAAGTTAAATACATAAACAAGAACTAATCATTTCAAAATCGCCTATGACATTGAGTGATTGACACGCCCCACATTCATTCGGAAGAATTGTTTATTTTCTTTATAGGTTAGTCTGGTTCCTGGTCAAGACACCATGATAAACATACCTATGATAGTATAAACACAGGAAACAGATACCAGGTGAACAATCAGGACGGCTCCTATCACATGCATAAATTTTGAAATATCTTCAATCTTGGTTTTTTGAAATGCAAATGAACCTAATAATCACGTGTATCTTAGTAACAATACCGGATGTGATAACAAACGGAAATCTTATATAATGTGCGAAATTCAATACTCTCCACAGTGTCAGTGATGTGATTTTATCTCAACTATTCACATTTACACTGATCAATCATCAAGTAGTGACAAATTATAGTAAGTATTTATTTTGTTTATTTTCAGTGTACAGTATATTATGTGGCCAAAATTTAAACAGGATTGTTAATTTTTGGGATTTATTTTTAGTTGAAACTCGGGTACCGGATATAGGAAAATCAGTAAATTTTTATTTGTTATGTTTAAATTATGAACAAATAAAAACCACTCCTATAAACATAACGAGCAAATAAATAATCAAAATATAGACAATTCTAAATGTCTTGGTGTGAAATTTGTTAAAATCTGTCCAGAAATGACTTCACAATAATTTTTTGAAAAAATATGGTTTTGGTTGATTATATAGGGATTTTTTTTACATGTTGCAATACTTTTGGCCACATACTACATACATATTAATCATTTTAATTTATAATGATTGATAGAAATGTTACATATTAGACAATTGTAATGTCAATGGTTTTGTTCAGAAATATATGCCTACAGGCTACACATGTACATTTTGTAGATCCATTCATTTATTTATCCTTTTAATACAGACCCCTTTATGTATTTTTATCAACAAACCTATTCCCATTTTTTCTATGAACATTAAAAGCAATTTAGTTTTCAGCAATTTACCTCAAGTTTCCACAGACACGTGATTTCCCGTTTATTGTCATATTTTCATAACTTTTCTCTCCCAATAAATGATATAATCTCATTGAGATTAGGATTCCGAAGAAATTTACCAATAATATAGTAAGTATCGATATATATTTTAGGATGTGCAAATTCTGAATTAAAAAAAACCCTCAGATTATATAGAATAGAATAGAATACATTTGTATTGCCTAATCATAGGGCCCACATGAGGCATCATTAACAATACACACATTCATGATTGATAAATGAGACATACTGTACACACAAAAGAAAAAGGACATATAGTTTGAGGTTTTTGAATAGTCTGTATTTATAAGAAAAAATTAGTAACTACTTTACCCATTCAGTTTAGGAATTCTTTATCAAATATAACAATATGACCTAGTTATTGACACTTATATACAGTTAGCATGTACTTTTGTGTATTTGAAATCATGCAACCTGTTCACCTCAAGATCGAAGGTTCAAAGGTGTAAGTGGGGGACTAATGTAGTACTTTTGTAAGTATTTTCCCCCTTTTTCCAGTATTATACTGGTTGGGTCATAAATAGTGCTACAAGGAGCCTAGGATTGCTTTCTTTTCTGTAACTGTATTGTCTTTCATATACATGTAGCATACATGTACATGTACATAGTGTTCTACCCTTTATTAATACAATGTAAATGTATTTTATTTTAATTGCAGCATTAGTTTACGTAAGACGTACATTGTAGTTAATAATAAGGTTATTAAACAGTAATGTCTTTCCTGTAACATTATAAAGGTCTTCCTGTTAGAATTTGTTCTATCCTAATATAAACAAAATGGGTGGCATGTTGTCACTGTGTAATGTAAAACTGTTAAGTAATATAGCTGTTTTTGTGAACAAATTGAATAAGTTATTCTAATGTCAATGTTCATATTATGCTCTTTTGACTGTCAACTTATTCTGTTATTTATATTTGTATATATATATATATATATGTTGATGTATGACCTCATGTAGCACATGTTTGTGTCTGAGTTTACCAATAAAATCTAAAGTCTAAATCAATAGAAGTAAATATTTTGTGTTTGGGGCTGTTGATGGCCATTGTCATATGGTTGTTGGATTTGTTTAAAATCTACATTTACTTATGAAATCAATGTGTATTGATTACTGCAACTGCTAAAATTGTGAATTTATCAGGCGAGGTGTGTGATACAAATTTTATGATGAAGTTTATAACAGTACGTGACTTGCTGAAGGTCTGTGGTTTTCTCTGGGTACTCCTGTTTGCTTCACCAATAAAACTGACTATTACCACAATATAACAGAAATATTGTTGAATGTAAACACTCATAAACCTAATCCTGTCGATTAGTGTGCAACCTTGATTTAAAAATCATTTTAACAATAAAACTTTTGCACATTCCAAATTTGATTCTAAAAGTACAGTACAGAAAGGGACATACCGTGATTGATCACTCCGAGAGACATAATTTTTAATCCTTTAGACATATCATCACGGACATAAACCCATTGTGATAGACCTAAAACAAGGTGGTGGGGATTAAATTTTATGGCTCTCGGTCACCTATGCGCCGATTGATATTTTACCGCCAATTAAGAGATTAGCGTTACCTGTTCTACCTGTTGACTTTTAACATCGTAAGCCGTAATTATTGCTACTGAAGGATAAGAATAAGAATAATAAGAAAACTTTATTTGAATTCGGTTTTTGAATAACAATAAACACAAGCTCTCAGGAGCTTTTTACCGAATATACATATATAGTAGCACAAGATACATACAAATATTAACATAATCACATACACACACATATAAAGCACATACAGTTAGCAAATGCAACATAAAAAGCACAAAAATAAAAGACATACTAAAACATGCTGAAGCAATATCAAGCAAACATAAAATAACTAAGCAGCATTAAAACTTGGAAAAAGCACTAGAAATAAAACAGAAAGCTGAATATGTTATCTGCATGCAGAACAACGACATACTGAGCCATTCCAGGACTGAATCAAACTTTTAAAGTGGTTGAAACTGTTTTCAGTTCTGAAATGGTTCGGAAGGTCGTTCCACAGAGTTGCAGCTGCAAACATGAATGATTTTTTGCCATACCTTGTAGTTCTAACTTGAGGTACATCTAATATGTTCGAATACCTGAAAGCATATTTAGAATTCTTCACATTAACCAAATCATGAAGGCATACAGGAGCTAATTTGTTAACGATTTTATATGTCTCCAAGGCCATTGTCCTAATACGTCTGATCTGTAAGGAGGGCACTAGAGCTTTTTCAAGAAGGTTGATATATGAACTGGTGTAGTCATCGTATACAAAGCGAAGTGCTCTTTCCTGCACTTTCTCTAATTTTTTTGAATTTTTATCGGTACAAAAATGCCAAGCCAAAGGGCAGAAGTTAAATTTACTGAGAATGAAAGTGTGGAATATAGTTAATTTGCTTAATCTGTCTAAATATCGGCCCAAACGTTTAAGTATATTCAGTTGCTGTGATGCCTTCCTACAGATTGAACTGATATGAATGTCAAAATTTAATTGATAATCTATTTCAATTCCTAAAAGTTTTACTGTCTCTTCACATGAAAGTGTAGAGTTCTGTATACAAATCTTCATGTTTTTGTCAAAAGTCTTCTTCCCAACCGCAAGTACCTGAAATTTATCTGGATTAGCCTGCATTTTGTTAACTTTAAACCAATTAATAAGAACATTTGACTCTGATTCTAAAACTGAGGTAAGTACATTAAAATCAGGATGACCATAAGACAAAGTATTGTCATCCGCATAATTATATAAAGTACCCTTTTTTACAAAATAAAAAATATCATTAATAAAGACATTAAAAAGTATAGGGCCCAAGATTGACCCTTGGGGTACCCCTTTTTGGATGTCAGACCAACTGCTCAGGATACCATTAATTTTAATTTGCTGTTTCCTATTTGATAAGTAGGACTCAAGAAGGGATACAGAATCAGTGGACATACCATAGGCCGAAAGTTTATCCAATAAAATATCATGGGGTAGGCAATCAAATGCCTTGGAAAGATCCATTAGGACTGCGGCAACATACTGATTTATTTCAAGGGCATTCCGCCAGTCCTCTAATAACCTGAGCAGGGTTGTCTGACATCCATGACCTCTTCTAAAAGCACATAAATAAGGATTAAAAATATTTTCAAAAAAATTACTGCTCTAAAATTTTCTCAAAAATCTTTGAAAAAATACATAGTACACTTACGGGTCTGTAGTTAGTCTTCAAAAGTAGATCATTCTTTTTATATAAAGGTGTTACTTGTGCTTTCTTTAATTTATCCGGAAAAACACTCTGATCTATTGACATATTTAAAATACTTGTAATCTGAGGTGCAATAATAGATTTACTACATTTTATTATTTTGGCAGGTATACCATCAGCACCTGTTGCTTTTTTTATGTTGATATTATTTATAATCTTTTCAACTTTATCTGTTGTTACCTTTTCAAAAACAAATTTGTTTTTGCAATCATTTTGTTTCTTTATTTCTATTAAACTTGGATGATCAGAAAGGTCGTAAACATATTCTCAGCTACAGTGGAGAAAAAATTATTAAAGTGATTGGCTACTTCTTTTTGATCATTTACAATCTTGTCAGATTCATTAAGCACAATTTTTTGTTCTCCACTGGACCTCTTTTTCGAAAAGAATGGCTTAATAGATTGTTCAGCCAATCAAAAAGCCCGTTAGAACTCTCTCAATTTTCACGTCTATGGCGTTTGTCAAGGATGCAAATGGGATTTCTTTCAAAAACAGACTTAAAGGACATATAAATTGGCGTAAGGTAAGAAATTTTATCATAATTTGAATGGATGAAAGTATTTAGCTAGTCAAAATGACTCGTTTACGCATGGGAAAGTCTGTACACAGATGGGAAGTGGTCATCCCAGCGTTTGTACGACTTCGGATTTTCACGCCGTTTTGTTTTGGTTCGTGTATGATACCTCAGCAGTTCGGAGGCCTACACTAACAATTGGGGTCTCTTTGGAAAGGAAAATTACTTGACTTTCGACTGGTGGAAACATTTTTTGAAAATATTAAGGCGTTCCGAAGTTACGATCAATTTAACACGACGACTTAAAAAAATGGGAGCAAGTGAGTTCGCCCCCTTGTAGTATTATATAGTATTTTTTTATTATTATTTTTTTTTTCGGACGCACCTAGCCCCTGTGATAGAAGGGGGTTTATATGCCCCAGCAATCAACCACTTTCTGTCACTTATATATACTTCATGACACAGAGTTTCAATTTTTTCACTCTCTAAAGATTGTTTTCTGCTGGATGGAAAGTCAGATCTGATAAAGGTAAGTAGGCCCCCGCCGTACTGGTTCCTGTCCCTACGTTGCACTTTGTACCCATCTACACTGAACAGATTGTCATTAAAAGATTCATCAAGTTTCGTTTCAGAAATAATTAATAAATCTACAATGTTGTCAGTTAGTACCTCTTTTATTTCGTCAAATTTGTACCTAAGGCTGTTGATGTTCAGGTGTGCTGCCATGAAATTTTTGGGATAAGATCTCCGGACATCTCTAAGGTCTTTAAACGTGTGTTTGTTTATATTTACACCGGAAGTAACAGTGGGTGCGTTTGATTTATCCTCTACATCTTCAGTATTAAAAAAGGAGTTGCTAAAAATAGGCAAAATACAGTTTGCACAATACCAACTTTCAGATGATGTTGATAAACGTTGGTATTCGTCTATCGGTAGGTCAATACATTTAATGTGATACCAATATGTACAGTCTTCACAATAAATTCCACGTTGATTTCGTTTTACTGGTTTGGAACATTTCCCACAAGGATATTTTACTGGACCAGGATTAGTTGAAATGTCTCCTGATAGCAAAATAATTCTAATTATTGATTTATATGTTGTTGTATTTTGGTTTGGTAAGTATTTGTAGTAACGTCTATTTGTATAATGGCGGATCTTTTCTGAGACGATCCTCGGGTATAATAAATCTAGTGAAAAGTCATAGCAAGATGGTTTTGGTTTCGTTCCCGAGTATAATCCGAGATCTTCTACCATGTATTCGTTGTCTGGGAGATCAATTTGCGTTGGAAATGCAAGGATGCGAGCTACAATTAAAGTTGTTGTTAGAGTAAACAAAAGCCCGTCTAGTCCCGTCGCCATCTTTTGTAATGTCGATGTATTTTTGACAATTAATTTTGTATCCTCTTGCTGTTAATATTTGACTGTTTGTTGCTTTTCATTGCCAAAGAATGTCTGTTTTGTTATCGTTTTCGTTTGTTTTAGAAAGTTCTACTTTATGATCTCGAGTTCTATATTAAGAATTTGTTGAAACCGCAACTGAACTTTATCTTGTTTAATTTTGGGTACCTGTAAAATGCGAAACGAAACGAAACGAAACGAAATAAATCGAAACGAAATTCATCGAAACGAAACGAAATTTACCGAAATGAAACGAAATCGAAACGAAACGAAATGAATCGAAACGAAATTGCATGTATTTAACTTGAAAGGGGGGTGGGGGACATGCCATTTTTTCCATCAAATTTCCATCAAATTTTCCAATTCTGAAGCTGGGAAGAAAAAAGTAATTAATCAAAAGTAATTATTTTTTTTAGTTATTTGACTGGGTATATGTTAGAAACAGATATAACATTTCACGCTTGTTAAGCTTTCAGGTCATATAGACGTAAAATTCCCAAGTATTGTGTCTGAACTTGATTCTTTTTTACTTCTTGCCAAAATTAAGGGAGAGGTGGCGCTCGCACTCCTCGCAGCCCCTTCCTATGTGCATGTCCCCTCCCCTCTTCAAGCTAAATGGCTTAAAAAAGAAATTTAACATGTAGTTTTGCAAGATGAGTGTACCGTTTTGTGCAGTATACCGTTTAAATTTTGCCAGATTGGTCACCGATTTAAAATGTCTTTTTATCTCGACAGTCTTTTTTATAATAATAGAAGCCATAATTTGTTGCATATTTGAATATGAATATATGTTGTTTATCTCATCGTTAGCGAGGGGTAAACTTTAAGAAAACAATGAACAAAATTGTCATGGGCAAAAACTGAAAAAAATACATATAATAAATAATTGAATAATTAAACAACAACGGTAATTTTTCAATTATTTCGAAGCGGCACTAATAAGCATTCTCAAGTAACAGTACCCGGCCTACCTTACAAAATGGTAGGGGGTCTTCCGGGGCCGCTGCACCCCGACCCCTGTACATGCGGATTATGATGCCAATTTTAGACCCAATCTCAACTGTTGTCTAACTAAAGCCTCTTTAAGCCCCAATTTTGAAGAATAATCCAAGCAAAAACATATACTCCTTTTCAACCATTTGTGACAAAAAGATTACCCCATGCCAGACATATAATCAATAATAGGACCCCGATTGTCAGAACATCACCATGTATATAGGAAGTAATACCCCCCACGTAACAGTCATTTTCCTTTTGTCATTCGGCACAGTATAGCTGGAATATCACTGATGTGGCGTTTAGCAGTCAACAATCGATGAATCAATCAGTTCGTCATTGCTAGATGAAGAACGATTTTTTTAAATATAACCTGGAAAACAATGAACTTTTCTACTATCATTTTCCACGCTTAAATGATACTTTCTCTATTTTTTTCGTTTAATTTTTGTCTTGTATTTCCCCAAGGAATTGTTTCGTTAAAATAGGTGTTATTTCATTTTGAATTATTCCGTTTCGTTTCGTTTCGGTCAATTTCGTTTCGATTTATTTCGATTTCGTTTCGTTTCGGTAAATTTCAATTCGTTTCGGTCAATTTCGTTTCGTTTCGTTTCGATTCGCATTTTACAGGTACCCTTTAATTTTAATCTCTCATTTTTTTCTTCTGTTGGGTCGAATTCAGTATGTATTGAATTATTCGTAAATACGGGCTACTTCATAAATGTATTTTTTGTTTATAAGTTAAACCACAGGCGCGGGGTTTTGAAGCACGGACTTTGCAAGCGCGGGTTTTGTAGTGTTTAGTTGGTAAAGAGCAGACTTAGAATTGATTATTGGTTTATTTTGTGTTTTGGGCTTTTACCTCTCGTATTGAAAAAAATTAATAATTCAAGTAAACTGTTTTACACACTTGGCTTGTTACGTAATTCCGTTATAGATGAAAATAATTTTCTTTAAAATTGCAAACAAAAACCTATAACAATCCAAATTTACGTAGCCTAATGGCTACAAAATGAACAAAAAGCGGAAAACGAAGAGCATGCTTTTAATTTGTTCCATAAACTTTGGTTTTTTTTATGCTGTATTTTGTCACAAATCTATTGGGTTGAAAGCCAATTAAGATTTGAATTTGAATAAAATAAACTGGTGACATTTGATTTTAGTCAGATACTGTGTTGTGTCAAACATTTGTATGGGTAAAATCATGATAAAGGTTAATTCCTTATTTCCTTTCACGTTTCTAAACTTTCTGCAGATTAACCGCTAACTTCCAAAATATATCCGTAAATTTAGTGACTTTTGGATATGTAGTACTTCTTTGAACGATCTGTTTATAAATATTTGTTTCGTAAATTTTTAATCAAATTTTTCAATGACCGTATAAAAATTATTTAGTACGTATTTCTACATGCATGCATTTTAATACAAGTTATTTTCCTTATGACAGGCAACATGATACCCAATCTACATGTAGCAAGAACAATGATACCCAATCTACATGTAGCAAGAACAATGATATTGTGTTGTATTGTTATTTAAATATGCCGACTATAAATAAAACTTATCTTATCTTAATCTACATGTAGCAAGAACAATGGAAAGGACAACAAATTTGTGTACGATTTACTCATAATTTGTAGATATTTGAACCTTGTAAAAAAATAACAGGATAATTTTAGAGCAATTTATAGAAAATTCACAAGTTGTTACAATATGAAAATTTTGAAATGTTACGAAAAATATATGCATGTATTTTATTATTATTAAGTCTCCCAAACAAAGTTTGGGAGACTTATTGTTTTTGCTCCGTTTCTTCTCTTTATTCTCTTTCTCCTTTCTTTCCGCGGACCATGAACTTGTCCACGGCAGATCTCGGGAACTACTGGACAGAATTTCATGAAACTTTGTGGAGTTATAGATATATGTTTCTAGTTGGTCCTAAAGGTTTCAGCTTTGTGGTAAAGGGGTTCAAAGTTATATTTTGAGGGGTTCAAAAGGGGTGGGGGTTACTATAGAATCATATGGGAAAGTTGAAATTTCGTACATTAATGTTGATAACTTCTAAATGAATAATGATAGAGACATAAAATTTGATATAGTGATAGGTCACCATTAGAGGAGCAATTCTGCGTTTTCAAAATTTTCCAGATGTCTGCCATTTTCAAAATGTCTGCCAACACACGGTATAAAAAATGGGCGGTAAAAATTCAACATTGCCCGATATCATCAAAATTTGATATGTGGGTAGATAATGATGTCCCGAATTGATTGCCTAGATTGAACTTTTTTACCGGTCGCCATTTTCAAAATGGCCACCACAATACCGCAAAAATTCAACATTGTCCGATATCATCAAAATTTGATATGTGGGTAGATAATGATGTCCCGAATTGATTCCCGACATTGAACAATTTCTACCGGTCACCATTTTCAAAATGGCCGCCACAATACCGCACAAATTCAACATTGTCCGATTTCAACGACATTTCATATGTGGGTAGATTATGATGTCCCGAAATGATTCCTGACATCGAAAAATTTCTACCGGTCGCCATTTTCAAAATGGTCGCCACAATACCGTACAAATTCAACATTGTCCGATTTCAACGACATTTCATATGTGGGTAGATTATGATGTCCCGAAATGATTCCTGACATCGAAAAATTTCTACCGGTCTCCATTTTCAATATGACCACCACAATACCGCAAAAATTCAACATTGTTCGATTTCAAAGGTAGCTTGTAATTTATTTTTTAAACCGGTTGTCTGTGGCCGGTTTGGGAGACTTTATAATCGTTAGATTATAAATTCCATTGAACTTTGCCCGCTTTAAAGGGAAATAACTCCTGTAAAACGTATTATTTTAGAATTAAGTCAGAAATGTGCAATGGCATATTGACATGTACATGTACCTACTTTTGTATATACAATAATGTACATGTACCTTGATCATATGGTATGGTCAGTTTCAGGGCTAGAAATTAACTTCTTTCACAACAAGCAAAAATTTGCTACTTGTAAAAAAATCAACTAGCAAACATACTGACCTAACTAGCAACAAAACTGAACCCAAAATTTATGCTTCATAATATTATAAGTGTGTTAATAAAATCCAACTACCATAGATGACGACCACATAATTACATGTATACAATCATATCAGTATTTCTTTTCAAAAACTTCCAAGAATCTATTTCAAAAAATTTGTTTTGAAAATAACCATGTAAAATTCCAGCCAAGCTTGTTTGGTCTTTTACATACTAAATTAGTAATACATGATAAAGGGACATTTTCAAAAACAGTATACTTAGAGGAGTATAAATAGGAGATTTCATGGCAAATTAAGTTTTGAGAGTAACCTCTTATTTTGTTTTTTATTACAGAAGTTAATTGAGTGCACCTTGTTACACATACACAGTACATTATGGACAGATATATATTCTAGTTGTGATTACTAGATTGAGGTTTAGGAAAGGAACAGAAGCTTAAAACACTCAAGTATATTCATCTATTCAGAACAGTTAATTCAGCTAACAAAAGAAAGGTAAAAACAAAAGTCTTCTATTCTCCCAAATATTATTACTTTTTGCACTTTCTACATGTTTTAGATGAAAAATTATAATCCTATGTCATGCACCTGTATCTATTTGAGTATTTCAATTAAGGTAAACTAGTCCATGCTATTGTTGCATTTAATGATTCTTAAGACACAATGCACAACATAGTTTGATAACTTTAATACCTTTACAATCACAATGTTTATGTTAGTAGTATACACTATTATATATATATACAATGTATATAGCTACAGACCACATGGTTTTTACATTTTCCACTGGTCCACCAAGGAGGTAGGCATGGGGTGGACAAAAGTAGACACAGAGTGTCTATTGGCTGAATGTGCTGGCCAAGGGAGCATACCTGATATTAGGGTCAGTAAGGCCACAGTGGACACATATTGACAATATTGTATATCAACTCTGAATTAAATATCTTATGATTAAAAGTAAAAGAAAAGAAAAAGGAAGTATGTCATGATTTATAAAGGTGTTTATACTGTTGATTCATGATTAAATGAAGATTAGAAGATGCCATTCCTCACGATGAGCACCAGTCCTCCGGCCCAAGACCAGTAAAACTTTGTTTGGACCAGTAAATTTTTCAGGTTTTATTTAGATATATATAAAATTAATTCAAGAATTTGATTCGGACCAGTAAATTAAAATGTTCATTTTGAGGACTGAGTTGCAACAAGATCAGATTTGTTGTAAACTTTTTCTTCTATCTTGTTGGTTCATCTTTAATTTGTTATGATCTTCTTCTAGAAAAGATGGCCACTTTTACACAGCAGTTTAAGATCTTGATGTGGAAGAACATTATGTTAAAACTGAGGAACAAAAGACAGGTGTTACAGGTAAAGTATTTTATGTTGAACCCAGTCTTCGTGCTAACCCACTTTTAGGAAGCCAGAGACAAATAAAACTGGATACGAACAAGTGAAAATTATGAAAGAATTTGTTTGAATAAATAGAAATTTTTTTAAATTTGGCTTTCAGGCAAGTAGGTGAAAAAAATTAAGACAAGGACTGTGAACCTGGTTGTGACACAATTTTTTCTTCAAATTATTCAAATGACTGAACCAGGTTATATTTAGCTATAAACGTTTAAGGACGAACCATATTAGTACATTAAGTTGTCAAAGGAAATACCAGGAGCAGTCGTGGTTGTGATCGCATGGTAATTGGATTTATAACTACCTATGCAATCAGTGCCTATCACCACTGAAGTTATGAGTTTGAATCCCACTCAGGAGGGGTGTACCCGATACAACATTATGTGATAAAGTTTGTCAGTGACTTGCAGCAGGTCTGTGGTTTTCACCCGGTACTCAGGTTTCCTCCACCGATAAAACTGACTGCCACGATATTACTGAAATATTGTTGAAAGTGGCATTAAACACCATAACTAACTAACTAATAAAGGAAATACCATTTTCAGAGTTTGAGTTAGTGCCCGAGATTTGACAGTAAAAGCTGTTTTTATCATAAATTGTTATGCTTAAAAAGTGTAATGGGCTACACATCCTCTTAGAATTGCAGAAGATAAGGTTGTCAAGACCCCAGTCATGAATGTCTGTGTAATATAGACATGACAACAGGTACTACAGGCTAATATATTGATTCACAGTATATATGTGTCCTCTTTGTGATATACTGTATACTCTGTTTGTTTGAGAGATACATGTATATAATATGGTGTATGGCTAAATTGGCTTAATCTGATGTGTAAATAACTAAATTGATATACGACATCAGTTTTTCAGAATTATGGCTTGTGTTTATCATATATATGTGACCACCACCAAAAATTGGCAAAATATACATGTAAAGTAAACATGTTTTTTACCACTCACTAATTCAGTATGAAAACAAAAATTTCAAGGTATTAATTTTTATTATGCTAGAATGTTATCATGAGAATTTAATAAATAACACATTTACATGTAGCTTTATCACATGTCTGGTGACCTGGTGACCTGGCGACCGTTTCACTAAAAGTCGCAAGTCGTAAACATAGACGTAAGTGTACTCTTAAGAGATACGACCGTTTCACTAATAGTTAGGATTTACGACTTACGATAAAAAGTGATCGCAAAGTTAAGAGTGGTGGAAGGTATTCGTAAGTCGTAAATCGTAAACCTATTTTTGAAGAGAAGAATTGCTATCTATATTTTTTTTTAATATGAACATTAATCAAATGAAGCAATCAATAAATATTAGATGTACACAACATTTTTTATATTTCGAGAGCCATAAAAATAATTAAAACAGATACACATTATTGTTTGTTTCAGTGTACTTTCTATCAGTTCTGCATTTACAATATCAACATATTTTATTAACGAGTGTATATACCTAGATGAAATTTCAAGAAAACAATGATATCGGGTGCATGTACAAACAATGGTTCAAAAATAAAGTTAAGCACAAACAGAGGGCACATTACATTTCCGTGGATTTGGGGATTAACAGGTATCACCTTTGCACGGAGAAAGAGCATTACAATTGCCTGTAAAATATACCTGAGACTTTTTTTTACCTTTGCGCGGATTACCTGTTATTTAGAATTTATTTGATTTACTCATAGCATTTTCTGCATTTTGCAGCACGACTGACGATGCAATATGGATTATTTGCCTCTTTGGTCAGCCTTTAAAATGAAAACAAAAAATATGAGAATAACATCTATACAAATATATGAAATATAAATTAAAAAAAATAGTGGAACATACAGCATGTGGCCAAAAGTATTGCCACATGTAAAAAAAAAAATCCCTATATAATCAACCAAAACCATATTTTTTCAAAAAATTATTGTGAAGTCATTTCTGGATAGATTTTAACAAATTTCACACCAAGACATTTAGAATTGTCTATATTTTGATTGTTTATTTGCTCATTATGTTTATATGAGTGGTTTTTATTTGTACATAATTTAAACAGGATTGTTAATTTTTAGGATTTATTTTTAGTTGAAATATATAGGAAAATCAAAAGTCAATTTTTATTTGCTATGTTTAAATTATGTACAAATAAAAACCACTCATATAAACATAATGAGCAAATAAACAGACAAAATATAGACCATTCTGAATGTTTTGGTGTAAAATTTGTTAAAATCTATCCAGAAATGACTTCACAATAATTTTAGGAAAAAATATGGTTTTGGTTGATTATATAGGGATTTTTTTTACATGTGGCAATACTTTTGGCCGCATACTGTTTGTGTACATGTATAAAAAAAAAAAATGAAATTTTAGCAGTCCAAATGTTAAAATTCATTGGTAGTTTTTATAATCTATGAATATAAATCAACAGTACATGTACATGTTAAGGTTTTATATTATAAGATGTGTTTTTTTGTTGTTTTATGTGTTGATGAAACATTATTTTATATGCGTGAATATAGTGATGTAATAAAACTACCCAAATCCTACCCTACTCCCCCCCCCGTCCCGTGGTGGGCAGGGATTACAGATTAAGTAATTTCTGCCTGGCGAAAGAAGTCAATAAAGAGTTAAAAAAGAAGTTGCTGCATCAGTGTTTATAAAAACCATAAAATATTATGAAAATTCGAATTGTACTTTAAAGAAAGGTAAAAAAAATCCGCACAATTCTCTTGTGTTTGAAGTTCTTCACGTAAATGTAGGATTTTTTTCTGCGCAATTGAAATGCACCGCACACGGATTATCAGTGCAGAATGTGAATGTATTGCCAAATATATATGGTCACATTTTTGAAATTTCCCCTTACATATAGCATGAAATTTGTTAAAATATATTCCATAAACAAAATATCTTCTCAAATTTCGGTAAATTTTTACACTTAGCATTTTTTTCCTGATAGCTTTGGTTTATTCATTTAAAAAATCACATTGGAGTTTTATAATTAGTTGAATATTAAAAATGTATTTAAACACATTTAAAATGTGATTATTAATGTAATCAGCTTTTGATTTGATTTTTTGGTGTTTTAACGCCACTTTCAGCAGTATTTCAGCTATATCGGCTGCGAGTCGAGTGCATCCTTTTTGTAATTTACAAAGCCTGGCGCGAACCCACTCGTATTGGGGATAGGCTTGTATGAGTTGTTAGATCTAACGACCTAACTCATTGAGCCACCCGGGCCCCTAATCAGCTGTTGGGTTTATTATATATAAAATATATGATACAATATAATATCTTTTTACCTCCATTATAGGAGATGTTACTTGTCGCAAGTTGTAAGTCGTAACTCTTAAGCTTAGGACTAGTTTAGTGAAACGCACGTATACGTGCACGTAAGGAAATCTTAAGAGTGATCTTAGACTTACAATTTACGATCACTTTAGTGAAACGGTCACCTGGCTCTGAAACATGACCACATAGTTATCTATATGCTATCATTTATACACAATCACAGGGATAGAAAAAATCAAACACAAAAACAAGAGAATGTATTACAAATTCAAGGTTTGAATTTTGTAATCTTGGTTCCATCACATGTATTTTTGTTAATTTACAGTATACATTTATAATGTATAATATATTAGTCAATGATTGCTCTCCCATGAGTATGTTCTTGTATTGTCCATACAAAATAATACAGTAATTACATATATATTAAATCCCCTCGTCAGTGTATTCTGATTCCAAAGTCAATCAATCTTTCCTCGTACTCTTTAATGATGCCTGCTTAGGGAAGGTGCAGCAAATACCTATTTTATTGTCTTTGGTTTTACCCAACTGTGGATCTTACCCACGATATATCATGCTCAAGGTGAACATACTAACCATTACTGTTAGTTTGATTGATTGATTGGTGTTTAACACCAACTTTAGCAATATTTCAGCTATATTGTGGTATGAACAAATTTTATTAGTAACTTAGACACAAAACATACTTGTCTATTAAAATAATCAAATTATACATAGTATGTACAAATAAAAGACTGTTAGTCTGTGATTAGCCTAAATATGTTGCACCATGCAATGTCTCATAAATTAATGATTGATTTTTATATATACATATTTCTTAATGTACCGGTATCTTAAACTAACAATAATATTTTTGTCATTTTAGGAGATTTTATATCCAATATACTTTGTCGCTATCCTTATTATGATCAAAGTATTTAACAAAGGAACAGAAGAACCACGGATTGCCGATTTCCCATCATACTCCATTACAAATGGAGGTTTTGTGTCCCACTTAAACAATTTTACTGGAAGATATATCCTTGTATCACCAGATACTGCTGAATATCGATCTCTGGCAAACAATTCGTTGGAAGTCTTCAACCAGATCATGGGAATCTCATCTGGTGGAGGACCATCTCTCAAATTTTTAACTAACAGAACGGAGATGGATGCTTATTACGTAGTTAATGAATATCAAATAGCAGCAGGAATCATCTTTGAATATTCAGGAGGAGATAATCGCTCATATGCCTTACGATTTCCAACAGACTCAGTGCCTGGGACTGATTCTTGGTTTTCTTCTAGCAGTAAGTCTTATATCATGCTTCCTCACTACCAAAATGAGCACTTGTACATATACATGAATATTGAGGATACTGGCATTGTATTATCTCTAAAATCTACACATAAATTGTATGAAGCAAACTTATAATATTAAGGTGATAAAATTAATGAGTAACCTGAGACAGGTCGGTGGTTTTTTCCCCAATACTCCGGTTTCCTCCACCAATAAAACTGACCACTACGATATAACTGAAATATTGTTGAAAGTGGCGTTAAACACCATACCCATAACCGTATAATATTAAGGCAGAATTTATAATTAATAATCACTTCTTTAACTGAATTATAATGTACATGTATTAACTTAAGCATTTTCTGACTTTAAATCTGACCACTAAAATGTTACAACTTACAGCAGTATTATGTGATGGTTCTGACGTATCATCATTGTATTAGTCATCATTCATTTGTAGACACAATGGTTTCAGTACAATAACTTTTGTTCTAATTGACTGATTGTTATGACATTTTAAGACAATGATCCTAGGTACAGACTAATGGTTTGGATTGATTTTAGGGATACTGTTCCTACCCTTTTCAAAGCAAGAGATCCCAAAGTGCTAAAAGGATGCTATCTGTTGTTTTTAACTCACCTTGTCAAAGGCAATGTGAGCTTTTGCCATCACTTGGCATCCGTCGTCCGTTAACTTTTCACATTTCAATCTTCTCCTCTAAAACCCCTCAGCCAAATGAACTGAAACTTGGTAGGAAGTATCTATAGAAGGTCCTCTCTAAAGATTGCACATTTTGTCCCGATCCATCAACAAACATGGCCACCACAGGCAATTCTTGTTTCTGATTGGTCAATTTTTAAAAATCTTCTCCTCTGAAACCGCTTGGCCAAATGAACCGAATCTTGGTAGGAAGCATCTATGGAAGGTCCTCTATAAAGATTGCTCATTTCATCCCGATCGGTTAACAAACATGGCCACCACAGGCAATTCTTGTTTTTGATTGGTTGATTTATAAAAAGTCTTCTCCTCTGTTAAAAGAAAGATAACTATTGCCTAAACTGTTAAAAAAAAAGATAATTCTTGCTATTATCTCCCTTAGAAATTAACTCGTGCTAAAAATCTTCTCCTCTGAAACCGCTTGGCCAAATGAACCGAAACATGGTAGGAGGCATCTATGGAAGGTCCTCTATAAAGATTGCACATTTCGTACCGATTCGTTAACAAACATGGCCGCCACAGGCCATTCTTGTTTCTGATTGGTCGATTTCTAAACATCTTCTTCCCTGAAATTGCTTAGCCAATTGAACCGAAACTTGGTAGGAAGCATCTAGGGAAGGTCCTCTAGAAAGATTGCTCATTTCATCCCGATCTGTTAACAAACATGGCCACCACAGGCAATTCTTGTTTCTGATTGGTTGATTTCTAAACAATCTTCTTCTCTGAAACCGCTTTCCCAAATGAACTGAAATTTAGTAGAAAGCATCCATGGAAGGTCTTCCAAAAAGATCGTTAATTTTGTCCCGTTCTGTTAACAAACATGGCCACCACAGGCAATTCTTGTTTCTGATTGGTCGATTTCTAAAAATCTTCTTCCCTGAAACTGCTATAGCCAAATGAACCGAAACTTGGTGGGAAGCACCTATGGAAGGGTCTGTATTAAGTTTCCTCAAAGCAGAATGAAAGGTGAGCAACACAGGCTCAGCCCACTGAGCCTCTAGTTTTTGTACGTGATAACAGCTTCCTTATAATTTCCTTGATTAGTGTTGATACATGTACATACCAGAGTCTCAAAGAAATTTTAAGCCGTAACAAATAATATTTATCAATCATTTTCAAGTCAGAGAGATGTTTTATTGTGTTTACCGTAAACCCAGTATATTGCTTGTATTGCCTACACATTGAACATGTACATGATGTACAGTAACCGCTTGGCGAAATTAACCGAAACTTGCTAGGAAGCATCTATGGAATGTCCTCAATGAAGATTGCTCATTTCGTCCCGATCGGTTATTAAACATAGCCACCACAGGCAATTCTTTTTCTGATTGGTCGTTATCTAAAAAATCTTCTCCTCTGAAACTGCCTAGCCAAATGAACCAAAACTTGGTAGGAAGCATCTACATGTATGGAAGGTTCTGTATTAAGTTTCCTCAAAGCAGAATGAAAGGTGAGTGACACAGACTCGGCCCACTGAGTCTCTAGTTATATAAGGAAATCTGTAGAAAAGACAAATAAAACGAAAAAAAACCAAAAAAACATGTGACTCAATGTGAAATGCAATGTGTTTTCTTCATACACAGATTTCTATTTTAAAAAATTGTCATTTGCTACACATCGATAGACAAACTTGAATGTTAAATATTAACATCTTTGTATTCTATTTTTAGGCCAATGCAGAGATGGGAATGGATTGGACAAAACAAGTTGTGATTCTAATAAATATTTGAGGTCAGGATTTGCTCTTCTGCAGTTAGCTATAGACACAGCTATAATACAGGTAAGTATCTTACAAAGCATCAATATCTACGATCAATGGTCAGCATTTCAGGATTTTGAGAAATATATGAATTTTTTAATATTTTTTGACAAAGAGAAAGAAGTAGAACACAATTCAGTTTACATTTAAATATCTTTTTAGATGACCTAATGTACATGTAATTGGATATAAAAAAAACATCGAAGAACAATATGTGTTTAGCTTTAATTCGTTGTTCAATAGAACCATGTGGTTTATTGCCATTAGTTTCATTGTTTGTAGTGGTGGTACCATCTTTGTTGTACTGTAACATCTTCTTCATCTTAACCACTACTGAACCAAATGGAATGTTCCAATAATGTCATGATTTGTGATGTTTGGTGCCACATGTGGAGCAGGAACTACTTACCCTTCTGGAGCACATGAGTTATCCCCGGTTTTTAATGGGGCTCATGTTGCTCGAACTTTAATTTTCTGTGTAATGTTTTGTAGATCATTGTTTGTCCTTTTGTACTTTTATTTTGGCCATTGTGTTGTCTGTCCTTCGATTTGCTGATTCTGATTACCCCTTTGGCTTAGGTATCTTCAAACTCTTCTTATTTTTAATATGGCCACCACAGGTAATAATTGGTGTTTGATTGAGTAAATTGCATCGGTGGTATAATGGTTAGCATGGTCGGCTTGATTGCAGTAGATCGTGGGTTCGAGCACCGATAGGGTTAAACCAAAAACTATAAAATGGTATTTGTTGTTTCTTCGTTAAGCCTGCAGCATTAAGGAGAAAGAGCAAAAACGGGTTGGCTCAAAATCAGGATAATGTGTCTGTGTGGAGCGACATGTCTATCCGTGGACTGTTATTCCAGTGAGCTAACACTATAAAAATCCAACTAAGCATGTTGGTCTAGTACAAAGCGGACCTCATCATCATCTCATTGAAAATTGGTTTGTTCTCGCCGTGATATAGCTGAAAAATTACTGAGTTAAACAACAATCACTCACTCACTCTATTTAGAAACTACTTGTGATTATTGGTGTGACTGATTTCACCATGTACAAGCAAACATTAGGGGGGTTGTTTTGTAAACCAAGGGGTGTACGTTTTTTTAGGTTGTTTTTACCAGTCGCAGAAAGAAAAGTGAGTATGAACTATAAATAAAACGTAGAAAGGGACAATGTTAAATACCACGGAACTCAGCAGAAAATGGGCTTTCATTTGGTATTTTTCTGGGTTCTCTGGAGCATCCTGGTTTTGCAAACACTTCGACAGTTTGCTCATCAATTTCTGTCAAATGTCATACCTACATTGTACCCTAACCTGACAGAACACAAATTATAGTATAATTGACGATTCTTCACAGTGAAATCCCCCATATAATCATAAACTTCTTCTTTTAGCATCTATGCATCGATATATTCGAACAGCCCCCCGCAAGTAAACATGAGTGTCCCCCCCCCTAGGTAAACATCCATCATCGATGCAAACTGTCAAAGTGTTTGCAAAACCAGGATGCTTCAGAGAACCCAGAAAAATACCAAATGAAAGCCCATTTTCTGCTGAGTTCCGTGGTATATAACATTGTCCCTTTCTACATTTTATTTATAGTTCATACTCACTTTTCTTTCTGCGACTGGTAAAAACAACCTAAAAAAACGTACACCCCTTGGTTTACAAAACAACCCTTAATGTGTGCTTGTACATGGTGGATCTAGTCGTTATCCATTGCAAAGTGTTGGATTTTTTTTTTTGGATAAACTCTTTCTCTTAAAACACATAAGCATTTTAAAGCAAACTTGACAGCAATGTTTTTTAGATGGATATGTACAATTTTTTTTTATTGTGTCAATCGAAAATGGTATCGTTTTTCACATTTCTTCTGTACCAGGTTAGCCATTCATTATAAAAATATTGTTTGTTATATTTCTCCTGTAACACACCAGGTATTAATTATTAAAATATTGTGTTATATTTCTCCTGTAACACACCAGGTATTAATTATAAAAATATTGTTTGTTATATTTCTCCTGTAACACACCAGGTATTAATTATAAAAATATTGTTTGTTATATTTCTCCTGTAACACACCAGGTATTAATTATAAAAATATTGTGTTATATTTCTCCTGTAACATACCAAGTATTAATTATAAAAATATTGTTTGTTATATTTCTCCTGTAACACACCAGGTATTTATTATGAAAATATGAAAATACAGTGGAACTTGTACAATCTGACACCTGAGTTTTCTGACAGCTTGTGACATTCGACCATAATTTATGGTCCCAAAGTATTTCTTTTAACTATAATAAAACCTGAGTATTCCAACATCATGTAACATCCAACACATTTCCCTGGTCACTTGTTGTGTCAGATTAGACAGGTTCTGACATCCTGTAACATCCAACACATTTCCCTGGTCACTTGTTGTGTCAGATTAGACAGGTTCTGACATCCTGTAACATCCAACACATTTCCCTGGTCACTTGTTGTGTCAGATTAGACAGGTTCTGACATCCTGTAACATCCAACACATTTCCCTGGTCACTTGTTGTATCAGATTAGACAGGTTCTGACATCCTGTAACATCCAACACATTTCCCTGGTCACTTGTGTCAGATTAGACAGGTTCTGACATCCTGTAACATCCAACACATTTCCCTGGTCACTTGGTGTGTCGGATTAGTCAGGTTCTGACATCCTGTAACATCCAACACATTTCCCTGGTCACTTGGTGTGTCAGATTAGACAGGTTCTGACATCCTGTAGCATCCAACACATTTCCCTGGTCACTTGTTGTATCAGATTAGTCAGGTTCTGACATCCTGTAACATCCAACACATTTCCCTGGTCACTTGTTGTATCAGATTAGACAGGTTCTGACATCCTGTAGCATCCAACACATTTCCCTGGTCACTTGTTGTATCAGATTAGACAGGTTCTGACATCCTGTAACATCCAACACATTTCCCTGGTCACTTGGTGTGTCGGATTAGACAGATTCTGACATCCTGTAACATCCAACACATTTCCCTGGTCACTTGTTGTGTCGGATTAATCAGGTTCTGACATCCTGTAGCATCCAACACATTTCCCTGGTCACTTGTTGTGTCAGATTAGACAGGTTCTGACATCCTGTAACATCCAACACATTTCCCTGGTCACTTGTTGTATCAGATTAGACAGGTTCTGACATCCTGTAACATCCAACACATTTCCCTGGTCACTTGTTGTATCAGATTAGACAGGTTCTGACATCCTGTAACATCCAACACATTTCCCTGGTCACTTGTTGTGTCAGATTAGACAGGTTCTGACATCCTGTAGCATCCAACACATTTCCCTGGTCACTTGTTGTGTCAGATTAGACAGATTCTGACATCCTGTAACATCCAACACATTTCCCTGGTCACTTGTTGTATCAGATTAGTCAGGTTCTGACATCATGTAACATCCAACACATTTCCCTGGTCACTTGGTGTGTCAGATTAGACAGGTTCTGACATCATGTAACATCCAACACATTTCCCTGGTCACTTGTTGTGTCAGATTAGACAGGTTCTGACATCCTGTAGCATCCAACACATTTCCCTGGTCACTTGTTGTGTCAGATTAGACAGGTTCTGACATCCTGTAGCATCCAACACATTTCCCTGGTCACTTGTTGTATCAGATTAGACAGGTTCTGACATCCTGTAACATCCAACACATTTCCCTGGTCACTTGTTGTATCAGATTAGACAGGTTCTGACATCATGTAACATCCAACACATTTCCCTGGTCACTTGGTGTGTCAGATTAGACAGGTTCTGACATCCTGTAACATCCAACACATTTCCCTGGTCACTTGTTGTGTCAGATTAGACAGGTTCTGACATCCTGTAACATCCAACACATTTCCCTGGTCACTTGTTGTATCAGATTAGACAGGTTCTGACATCCTGTAACATCCAACACATTTCCCTGGTCACTTGTTGTATCAGATTAGACAGGTTCTGACATCATGTAACATCCAACACATTTCCCTGGTCACTTGGTGTGTCAGATTAGACAGGTTCTGACATCCTGTAACATCCAACACATTTCCCTGGTCACTTGTTGTGTCAGATTAGACAGGTTCTGACATCCTGTAACATCCAACACATTTCCCTGGTCACTTGTTGTATCAGATTAGACAGGTTCTGACATCCTGTAACATCCAACACATTTCCCTGGTCACTTGGTGTGTCGGATTAGTCAGGTTCCACAGTATATTACTATACTTATTTCATGTCCTGTCTATAGTTACATGTAGCTAGTATGATATGTGTGTCTTACATGAACATGTTGCACTGAAGAAGTGTTGAAGATAAATCAATGTTCATTTCTCATTTTTCACAATTGATAACACGCTATTATATAGCTGAAATATTGCTAAAGTTGGCATTAAACACCAATCAATCAACCAATCACAATTTATAAAAGAATAGTTTCTTTTCATGCTTGATAGATATAATAATACAAACACTGCTATATTTTTTTCAGGTTGATTATCCATCATATCCTATACCAGAAGTATCTGCTGAAATGTTGCCCAAACCTAGCTACAAACCAGATTCAACGTATATACAAGTTATCTCTGCTTTATATTTTGTCCTGGCCTATTCACCATTTATCATGTTTCTGTCAGTACATCTTGTTGCTGAGAAAGAGAAAAAGATCAAAGAAGGGATGCAAATGATGGGAATGAAAGATTTAGCTTTTTGGTAAGATATGACTTCTCCAAGCTGTAAATACAGTCAAACCTGCCATAAAGGGCACATCTATATAACAAATCACTGTCTATAAATGGAAGTCTCATTTTCCCCATAAATGAATAATGCATACAATTTTAACCTGTAGAAGCCTTTATATACAGGTTTGAACCTTGAGTATCCTTTATATACAGGTTTGAACCTTGAGTAGCCTTTATATACAGGTTTGAACCTTGAGTAGCCTTTATATACAGGTTTGAACCTTGAGTAGCCTTTATATACAGGTTTGAACATTGAGTAGCCTTTATATACAGGTTTGAACCTTGAGTAGCCTTTATATACAGATTTGAACCTTGAGTAGTCTTTATATACAGGTTTGAACCTTGAGTAGCCTTTATATACAGGTTTGAACCTTGAGTAGCCTTTATATACAGGTTTGAACCTTGAGTAGCTTTATATACAGGTTTGAACCTTGAGTAGCCTTTATATACAGGTCTGAACCTTGAGTAGCCTTTATATACAGGTTTGAACCTTGAGTAGCCTTTATATACAGGTTTGAACATTGAGTAGCCTTTATATACAGGTTTGAACCTTGAGTAGCCTTTATATACAGGTTTCAACCTTGAGTAGCCTTTATATACAGGTTTCAACCTTGAGTAGTCTTTATATACAGGTTTGAACCTTGAGTAGCCTTTATATACAGGTTTGAACCTTGAGTAGCCTTTATATACAGGTTTGAACCTTGAGTAGCCTTTATATACAGGTTTGAACCTTGAGTAGCCTTTATATACAGGTTTGAACATTGAGTAGCCTTTATATACAGGTTTGAACCTTGAGTAGCCTTTATATACAGGTTTGAACCTTGAGTAGTCTTTATATACAGGTTTGAACCTTGAGTAGCCTTTATATACAGGTTTGAACCTTGAGTAGCCTTTATATACAGGTTTGAACCTTGAGTAGCTTTATATACAGGTTTGAACCTTGAGTAGCCTTTATATACAGGTCTGAACCTTGACTAGCCTTTATATACAGGTTTGAACCTTGAGTAGCCTTTATATACAGGTTTGAACCTTGAGTAGCCTTTATATACAGGTTTGAACCTTGAGTAGCCTTTATATACAGGTTTGAACCTTGAGTAGCTTTATATACAGATTTGAACCTTGAGTAGCCTTTATATACAGGTCTGAACCTTGAGTAGCCTTTATATACAGGTTTGAACCTTGAGTAGCCTTTATATACAGGTTTGAACCTTGAGTAGCCTTTATATACAGGTTTGAACCTTGAGTAGCCTTTATATACAGGTTGGAACCTTGAGTAGCCTTTATATACAGGTTTGAACCTTGAGTAGCCTTTATATACAGGTTTGAACCTTGAGTAGTCTTTATATACAGGTTTGAACCTTGAGTAGTCTTTATATACAGGTTTGAACCTTGAGTAGTCTTTATATACATGTTTGAACCTTGAGTAGCCTTTATATACAGGTTTGAACCTTGAGTAGCCTTTATATACAGGTTTGAACCTTGAGTAGTCTTTATATACAGGTTTGAACCTTGAGTAGCCTTTATATACAGGTTTGAACCTTGCATAGCCTTTATATACAGGTTTCAACCTTGAGTAGTCTTTACTTACAGGTTTGAACCTTGCGTAGCCTTTATATACAGGTTTGAACCTTGAGTAGCCTTTATATACAGGTTTGAACCTTGAGTAGCCTTTATATACAGGTTTGAACCTTGAGTAGCCTTTATATACAGGTTTGAACCTTGAGTAGCCTTTATATACAGGTTTGAACCTTGAGTAGCCTTTATATACAGGTTTGAACCTTGAGTAGCCTTTATATACATGTTTGAACCTTGAGTAGCCTTTATATACAGGTTTGAACCTTGAGTAGTCTTTATATACAGGTTTGAACATTGAGTAGCCTTTATATACAGGTTTGAACCTTGAGTAGCCTTTATATACAGGTTTGAACCTTGAGTAGCCTTTATAATACAGGTTTGAACCTTGAGTAGCCTTTATATACAGGTTTGAACCTTGAGTAGCTTTATATACACGTTTGACTGTAATTATACCATAGTTTTTGCATGATATACTGATATTTTTTCCATAAATGCTGATGCCCAGTCTGCAGGGCTTAATCAAGTCATCTTAGACTTGAATCCATATTTTTAAGAAAACATTGGGGGAGAAAGGAAGGAGGAGCGTAATGGGACTTGGTATATTCATGGATTAATTGTCTTACAATATTATTCTGAATATATCATGAATATTCCCAAAGTATTTCTGTTAATGAATATTCTTATTTTGAGAAGGAATAGATAGACACCTTTTGAAATCTAATCTTTTACTTTTACATACAATATAAATACATAAGATAGCTTTCTGGTTTGATATGTATTTTATAATTCATTTGATCAAGCAGTCCCTTGTGAATGTGTGGTGTGCTGTAATTGCAAATGAATTAAATAAATAAATCATTATTACAAAACTTTGTGCTTTAGAATTTTTTTTTTTATAGTTATTTTTCTAAATTTGTCATAATTTGTTTTCAGGTTGTCATGGGGATTGCTATACCTAGTTTATATCATCATTGTGACAGTTGTGACAGTGATATTGGCAGCAGTCAGTGGTTTTTTCATCAATAGTAACATTTTCTTGTTCTTTTTGATATTATTGTTTTACGGATTGTCTATCATCACCTTGGCGTTTGTCATCACACCATTTTTTGACAAGGCACAATCGGCAGGTGGAATGGCCAGTTTAGCAACAATGTTATTTAGTGTCCTGTACTTGGCGATTAGTTTGACGAGGGAAATTAAAGAAGACGGAACTGTTACATATTCCATTCCACCAGTAGGGAGAGGACTTATGTGTTTACTGTCACCATGTGCTATTGCCCAAGCTATAGATCAGGTTTGTTACTTTTCTGGAATCATGTGTGTTTTATGCCATGATCAGCAATAATTCAGTTTTTATTGTGGCGGGTCAGTTTTATTGGTACGCAGAGAAAACTGCTTCCTGGCCAAAGAAATTGTAATTGTCTATCCTTCATCAATCTTTTAATCTGGAAACTTATAATTTCATCTCAGGAAAATATAATGATGTATCTACCTCATAAACTGATAAGGGTTTTCCCTAATGACCGGCCGCCGGCCGAATTGACCGCTTCATTCAATTTTCTGGCCGGTTCAAAAGCTCACATCAAAAATTATTTATTGTGATTTTGACGAAAAGGATTCGTTTTCAAACTTTCTTGAATGAAAAGCAATTAGAAAAAGAGTTTTATGGTCTTCTAAAAAAAATAAAGAGAATACCTTGTTAAGCAGGTTAATTTAAACTTGACAAGGGGAGATAAGTATTAATTTCATTAGAAGATGTGTTTATTTATCTCCCTTTATAACCAACCAGTACTACAGAATTGTTGTTTAGCTCTCTTTATTTTCAAGTTTATCAAGTTTAGTTGCTTTACAGTTCTCAACATCACAAAAGGAGATTTATTTTAAAACAAATGTTTCTTATTGAAATCTGGTTATTGATTTCCAGTGTAGAAGGGATAAATACAAATTTCAGATTGTTTCTCACATTCGATTTGAAAGCTAGTCTGTCTTGTAAAGTATTAAATTTTTCATGCACACAGTTTCTTTCTCTACCCATTGGGAAAATTATGTATTTCCCTTTTTATAAACCATATCGGTGTGTAATGGTTGACGTTTGTTCGAGCCCAGATTGGGTCAAATCAAAGACTATAAAATTGGTAATTTTTGCCTTACCGCTAAGCATGTAGCATTAAGGAGAAAGAGCAAAGATTGGTTGGCACGGAATCAGGATAATGTGTCAGAATGGGGCGACATGTCTATCCGCAGACTGTTTCAGTGACCTAGCACAATAAAATCCAACTAAGCATGTTGGTCTAGTACAAAGCAGACCTCATCATCATCTCATTGAAAATTAATTTGTTCTCACCATGATATATCTTAAAAAATTGCTAAGGGGTTGTCGTGGCCGTGATCGTATGGTAGTTGGATTTACAACTATGCATCTATCAGTGCCTATCACCACTGATGTTGTGAGTTCGAATCTCGATCAGGGCGAGGTGTACAACATTATGTGATAAAGTTTGTCAGTGACTTGCAACAGGTCAATGGTTTTTTCCGGGTCCTCCGGTTTCCTCCACCAATAAAAACTAACCGCCACAATATAACTGAAATATTGTTGAAAGTGACGTTAAGCACCATCAAACAAACAAAAACTAAAGTGGCGTTAAGCAACAATCACTTACTCGATCACCTTTTTAAATCCAGACTATGTATTTTTTCTGTCTTGGTAATTTACACCTCTGTTTTATTTTGTAGGCAACGTTCCTTGATATTACAGTAGGAATGAATTTTAAAACAGCTGGGGAAGGTGACTTTCCCCTGTATATACCTTTGTTTATGTTGTTAGTAGACAGTATTCTTTACCTGTTCTTGGCAATTTATCTAGATAATGTTATACCAGGTATGTATACCTTCCACAATTTTTAGCTTGCTGTATGAGAAAGGAATATCTGTGTCGACAGACTCTTTTGAAATAAGTATTTGCATTAGCAGTCTTTTACTAAAACTGGATTTTTTTCTGGAAAAGAACCTTGCAAAAATGATGATGTCTTTATAGTTCTATTGCCAGTTACAAGTGAAGTAACATAGGTCTTAGGTATTTTGTTGACCTAGTTATATATATTTTGTATGCTTCATTTCAGGTATCATTGCAGAAAATTTTGAAAATAATTTTTGAATTTGAGTACAAATATTTTGGCTATTTAGGATTTAGATAAAGTAAACTTCCTACAAATATTTTATATTTGACCTTTTTTTTAAACTATAAAATCCCTTTGATCTTTTTCTTATTAAATATTGACTTTTTTCTTTAATGAAGATGCACATGGAAATCGGAAACCTCCATATTATATCTTCATGAAATCTTACTGGTTCTCTGCTAAGAGACAGGAAGTGTTTGATGCTGAGGTTAGTAGTGATTATGATGCCTTATTTGGTGAAGATGTGGAGAATGTGTCGGCTGAACAGAGGGAAAATACAGGAATTAGGTAAGAAGATGTTATTCTGATAGATAATTTTAAATGTTCTTAGACCTTCTCTATCAGGATAAGTATTGAATAAGTAATTAATTTAGAACCTCTAAAACCAAATTGATTTGAATGTTTTTTTTATGCAGTGAAATGAATCTAAACAGATCATAAGACCAACTTTTGTGTTCGGATTAGACAAGTTTTACCCATGTCAGTATGTATGTCCACACCACAATTGAATTTTGCTCAATAACTGATGATCCCCTAAGCAAGTCATTTGAAATTTATGCACAAGGTCAAGAACCATAATTGTAAGTTTGATTTGTTTTGGAGTTATGTCCCTTGATTTGCCAAAAAATAGATGTTTACTTTTGGCTGTAAATAGATTACGTCTGTATTCATGTCCTATGCTTCCATTTATTTAATTTTTTTTTTAATTTGACCAGTATTTACTATTTTCTTGATCATATTTACAGAATTATGAACCTGACAAAAGAATTCTCTGGTAAAGAAGAAAATGTGTTGGCTGTAAACAGTAAGTCTATGTTTATAGTACAATATAATATACTGAACAAAACTAAAAAGAAAAAATAAATGTTCATATTGATTTTTTATAGTAACTTTGTCAAAAAACTACTAATAATAGTAAATAAAAATTTATGTACTATTTTTAGTACGAGTAAACATTTTAGAAATGTTTCAATAAACTGAAATAGTTGTAGTAGATAATATATACAATATATATATTTGATTGATTTTGATTTTTAAAGTTTTTTTATGCACAAATGTAACAAGTGCTCAGTAAAAAATATGCATTTTTTTTCAAATTTCAAAACATGTGACAAAATCTGATCTCTCACTTGCTCCCCTTTACTGATCTGTCGCTGTATGAGAGATCTGAGGAAATCCAATTACGGGTCACATGCGAGTGACCCTATATACTGTCCAATGAAAATGGTGATTGCAAGGCTGTGAAAGTGTTACTAAATGCTCTGTATGGTACAAACAACTCTCTTTCTCTTTCTCCTTTCTTTCTTTGGCACATGAACTTGTCCACGGCAGATCTCAGGAACTACTTCATGAAACTTGGTGGAGTTATAGATATATGATTCTAGTTGATCCTAAAATTTTCAGATTTGTGGTAAAGGGGGTCAAAGCCATATTTTTGGGGGTTACTATAGAATCCTATGGGAAACTTGAAATTTCGTACATTAATGTTGATAACTTCTAACTGGATAATGATAGAAACATAAATTTTGACATAGTGATAGGTCACCATTAGAGGAGCAATTCTGCATTTTCAAAATTTTCAAGATGTCTGCCATTTTCAAAATGGCTGCCAAAACACGGCATAAAAATGGGGGGTAAAAATTCGACATTGTCCGATATCAGCAAAATTTGATATGTGGGTAGATAGTGTCAGTGGCCGGTTTGGGAGACTTCATAATCGTTAGATTATAATCATATCTTGTTTTTTTAGTTCACCTGGACGGTCCATGTGAACTATTGCCATCACTTGGCGTCCGTCGTCTGGCGTCTGTCGTCTGTCGTCTGTAAACTTTTCACATTTCAAGCTTCTTCTCCGAAACCACTCGGCCAATAATATGCTCTGATTGGCTGAAATTTCAAAGATCTTCTTCTCTGAAACTAATGAACTGACTGAACCCAAACTGTAAAGGAATGATCATTGGAATGTCCTTTACCAAGTTACTGTTTTTTATGCCGATCGGAAATCCAAGATGGCCGCCATCGCAGGACATAGATTAACATTGGACCCTATGGGAAAATGTTCAAATGCCTTCTTCTCAGAAACTACAAATATTATTAAAGCCAAACTGTACATGAATGTTCATTGGATGGTCCTCTACAATCTTAAGGTTTTTTGTTCCGATATGAAATTCAAAATGGCGGCTACGGCAGGACTTAGTTTAACATTGGACCCTATGGGAAAAATGTTTCAAAATGCTTCTTCTCTGAAACCACTTGGACAGTTGAAACCAAACTGCCCAGGAATGATCATTGGAAGGTCCTCTACAAAGTTTCTGGTTTTTTATGCCGATCGGAAATCCAAGATGGCCGCCACCGCAGGACATAGATTAACATTGGACCCTATGGGAAAATGTTCAAATGCCTTCTTCTCAGAAACTACAAATATGATTAAAGCCAAACTGTACATGAATGTTCATTAGATGGTCCTCTACAAATTGTACGTTTTTTGTTCCGGTATGAAATTCAAAATGGCGGCTACGGCAGGACTTAGTTTAACATTGGACCCTATGGGAAAAATGTTTCAAAACGCTTCTTCTCTGAAACCACTTGGATAATTGAAACCAAACTGCCCAGGAATGATCATTGGAAGGTCCTCTACAAGGTGTGTGTTTTCTATGCCGATCGGAAATCCAAGATGGCCACCACCGCAGGACATAGATTAACATTGGACCCTATGGGAAAATGTTCAAAAGCCTTCTTCTCAGAAACTGCAAATATGATTAAAGCCAAACTGTACATGAATGTTCATTGGATGGTCCTCTACAAACGGTACGTTTTTTGTTCCGATATGAAATTCAAAATGGCGGCTACGGCAGGACTTAGTTTAACATTGGACCCTATGGGGAAAATGTTTCAAAACGCTTCTTCTCTGAAACCACTTGGACAGTTGAAACTAAACTGCCCAGGAATGATCATTGGAAGGTCCTCTACAAATTTTATGTTTTTTATGCCGATCAGAAATCCAAGATGGCCGCCACCGCAATACATAGATTAACATTGGACCCTATGGGAAAATGTTCAAATGCCTTCTTCTCAGAAACTACAAATATTATTAAAACCAAACTGTACATGAATGTTCATTGGATGGTCCTCTACAAACGGTACGTTTTTTGTTCCGATAAGAAATTCAAAATGGCGGCTACGGCAGGACTTAGTTTAACATTGGACCCTATGGGAAAAATGTTTCAAAATGCTTCTTCTCTGAAACCACTTGGATAATTGAAACCAAACTGCCCAGGAATGATCATTGGAAGGTCCTCTACAAAGTTTCTGTTTTTTTATGCCGATCGAAAATTTAAGATGGCCGCCACCGCAGGACATAGATTAACATGGACCCTATGGGAAAATGTTCAAATGCCTTCTTCTCAGAAACTACAGGTATGATTAAAGCCAAACTGTACATGAATGTTCATTGGATGGTCCTCTACAACCTTAAGGTTTTTTGTTCCGATATGAAATTCAAAATGGTGGCTACGGCAGGACTTAGTTTAACATTGGACCCTATGGGAAAAGTGTTTCAAAATGCTTCTTCTCTGAAACCACTTGGACAGTTGAAACCAAACTGCCCAGGAATGATCATTGGAAGGTCCTCTACAAGGTGTGTGTTTTTTATGCCGATCGGAAATCCAAGATGGCCACCACCACAGGACATAGATTAACATTGGACCCTATGAGAAAATATTCAAATGCCTTTTTCTCAGAAACTACAAATATGATTAAAGCCAAACTGTACAAGAATGTTCATTAGATGGTCCTCTACAAACGGTACGTTTTTTGTTCCGGTATGAAATTCAAAATGGCGGCTACGGCAGGACTTAGTTTAACATTGGACCCTATGGGAAAAATGTTTCAAAACGCTTCTTCTCTGAAACCACTTGGATAATTGAAACCAAACTGCCCAGGAATGATCATTGGAAGGTCCTCTACAAGGTGTGTGTTTTTTATGCCGATCGGAAATCCAAGATGGCCACCACCGCAGGACATAGATTAACATTGAACCCTATGGGAAAATGTTCAAATGCCTTCTTCTCAGAAACTACAAATATGATTAAAGCCAAACTGTACATGAATGTTCATTGGATGGTCCTCTACAAACGGTACGTTTTTTGTTCTGATATGAAATTCAAAATGGCGGCTACGGCAGGACTTAGTTTAACATTGGACCCTATGGGAAAAATGTTTCAAAATGCTTCTTCTCTGAAACCACTTGGACAGTTGAAACCAAACTGCCCAGGAATGATGATTGGAAGGTCCTCTGTTTTTTATGCCGATCGGAAATCCAAGATGGCTGCCACCACAGGTCATAGTATTAACACAGAACCATATGGGGAAAATACAGAAATATATTCTTCTCTGAAGCTATTGCACTGATTGAACCTAAACTGTGCATCAATCATTGGAAGGTCCTTTACAAACTTTGTGTTTTTTATGTTGATCGTAATTCCAAGATGACTACCACTGCAGGACATAGTTTTTACATAGGACCAATTGGTTTTTTTTTATTACCAGGTGAACGATACAGGCTCTTGAGAGCCTCTGGTTTAAATTTGCACCATGGAATGGTTATGTCTAAATACATTTTATGGCAAAGTTTCAAGAAATTTCACCGTGCCGTTTTCTCCATAGCACATCCTAAATATAGCAATTTTTTGGAGTATTCCCGACACCAGATGGTAATACTAGTTTCGGTCGGAAGCTTCTAATAGATATACGCTTTTATTTCTGGTTGAAAGGGAATATTTTGGCTTTAATACACTTGACAGTGTTATTGTTCAATAAATATGAAATATCTAGCATATATGAATATCCTGTTTGGAGATAATCACGTGCAAATAGTGGAAATTGGAAAAAAAGGGGGATTCCCTGAGGTACCACCCTGGTATTAAAAATCTGATTAAAAAAAATCCTGTTGATTAATTTCCACCAAAAAATGTTACAGTAAAGAATATACATATAGACATAATTGCACCAAATTTTACAAACTTTTACCGTCAGATTTTTAAAATATTTAAAATTATGTTTTTCATGGATGGCGCCCAGAAAAAAATGAAATTGTCAAGGAAAGTTATTACACACTCATCCTTTGCTGTTTCTTTATTTATGAGATAAAAAAAAATTAGTTTCCAATAACAAAAAAGCGTTTGAATTCTTATATTTGACATAGTGGATGTCCAAATTACTGCATTTGTCTGTTTTTTTAATTTTCAGGACTGTTGGGTAGTAGGGGGTCGTTTGGAGTGACTTTACTTGATTAATTCATTACAAATAAAGCAATGGTACAATAGTTTCATAATATCAAATATGTAAGATTCTGGTTTATATATTTAATATTTTTTATTTGACAAACACTTGAAATTAAATGGAAACAAGTTTGTCACACAAAATGTGTTACACTCCTGTCATTTTTTACAACACATTTCGCTGGGAATTTTTTCTGGAAAGAGATATTACAATGATATTTTATGGATACAAGAATATGATAATAATACTCTGTTCTTGGCAGCAATAAGATATAAAAGGTCAAGGAGCACAACTAATTACTATGGAAAGTTAAAAGGCAAAGGGGTCATTTTTTAATTAAAACTGTCCATATCCAATGTAAACAATCTGTGTTGCCAAGAAGCTTGGAATTGAGGGTGTATTTTCAAACGCACAGATGACCATATATTTGAGAAGACACTGAAAATGGAGTTATCTCCCATACCCTAGGCCTACACCCTTAAATGTATTATATTGGGGATATGAAAGGGAAATTTGAAATTTAGGTGAAAATATATAAAAAAAATTATATAACATAATACTTTATTTTTGAACTCACTTGTTTACAAAACACTGTAGATGCCCAGGTAAGCTAAAAATAAATCTAAGGTTCCCTGTTTTACAATAGTTCCCTTACCCAGGATAAGGAAGAGATTGAATGATTAAAGTCCATTTTAAACATATATAATTGACATTCTTTATCTTCAGACTTGTGCTTAGAAATGTACAAAGACCAGATTACATGTTTGTTAGGACACAATGGAGCAGGAAAGACAACTCTTATAAATATTCTGACAGGTCTTATACTGCCAACAAAAGGAACAGCCAAAATATTAGGAATGGTATGCATTGATTTTTTTCACCTACAGAACTTGTTAGTTCACCTGGACCAAAGGTCCAGGTGAACTATTGCCATCACTTGGCGTCCGTCGTCTGTTGTCTGTCGTTTGTAAACTTTTCACATTTCAAGCTTCTTCTCCGAAACCACTGGGCCGATTGGAACCAAACTTAGCAGGAATGTTCCTTTGATGGTCCTCTACAAAGTTACTGTTTTTCGTTCCAGTCGGATATTCAACATGGCTGCCAGGGCCAATAATATGCTCTGATTGGCTAAAATTTCAAAGATCTTCTTCTCTGAAACTAATGAACTGACTGAACCCAAACTGTAAATGAATGATCATTGGAAGGTCCTTTACCAAGTTGCTGTTTTTTATGCCGATCGGAAATCCAAGATGGACGCCATCGCAGGACATAGATTAACATTGGACCCTATGGGAAAATGTTCAAATGCCTTCTTCTCAGAAACTACAAATATGATTAAAGCCAAACTGTACATGAATGTTCATTGGATGGTCCTCTACAATCTTAAGGTTTTTTGTTCCGATATGAAATTAAAAATGGCGGCTACGGCAGAACTTAGTTTAACATTGGACCCTATGGGAAAATGTTTCAAAATGCTTCTTCTCTGAAACCACTTGGACAGTTGAAACCAAACTGCCCATGAATGATCATTGGAAGGTCCTCTACAAAATTTTTGTTTTTTATGCCAATCGTAAATCCAAGATGGCCGCCACCGCAATACATAGATTAACATTGGACCCTATGGGAAAATGTTCAAATGCCTTCTTCTCAGAAACTACAAATATGATTAAAGCCAAACTGTACATGAATGTTCATTAGATGGTCCTCTACAAACTTTATGTTTTTTGTTCCGGTATAAAATTCAAAATGGCGGCTACGGCAGGACTTAGTTTAACATTGGACCCTATGGGAAAAATGTTTCAAAACGCTTCTTCTCTGAAACCACTTGGACAATTGAAACCAAACTGCCCAGGAATGATCATTGGAAGGTCCTCTACAAAATTTTTGTTTTATATGCCGATCGGAAATCCAAGATGGCCGCCACCGCAATACATAGATTAACATTGAACCCTATGGGAAAATGTTCAAATGCCTTCTTCTCAGTAACTACAAATATTATTAAAGCCAAACTGTACATGAATGTTCATTGGATGGTCCTCTACAAACTTTACGTTTTTTGTTCCGATATGAAATTCAAAATGGCGGCTACGGCAGGACTTAGTTTAACATTGGACCCTATGGGAAAAATGTTTCAAAATGCTTCTTCTCTGAAACCACTTGGACAGTTGAAACCAAACTGCCCAGGAATGATCATTGGAAGGTCCACTACAATTTTTTTTTTTTTTATGCCAATCGGAAATCCAAGATGGCCACCACCGCAATACATAGATTAACATTGGACCCTATGGGAAAATGTTCAAATGCCTTCTTCTCAGAAACTACAAATATTATTAAAGCCAAACTGTACATGAATGTTCATTGGACGGTCCTCTACAAACCTTACGTTTTTTGTTCCGATATGAAATTCAAAATGGCGGCTACAGCAGGACTTAGTTTAACATTGGACCCTATGGGAAAAATGTTTCAAAACGCTTCTTCTCTGAAACCACTTGGACAATTGAAACCAAACTGCCCAGGAATGATCATTGGAAGGTCCTCTACAAAGTTTCTGGTTTTTTATGCCGGTCGAAAATTCAAGATGGCCACCACCGCAGGACATAGATTAACATTGGACCCTATGGGAAAATGTTCAAATGTCTTCTTCTCAGAAACTACAAATGTGATTAAAGCTAAACTGTACATGAATGTTCATTGGATGGTCCTCTACAAACTTTGCGTTTTTTGTTCCGATATGAAATTCAAAATGGTGGCTACGGCAGGACTTAGTTTAACATTGGACCCTATGGGGAAAATGTTTCAAAACGCTTCTTCTCTAAAACCACTTGGATAATTGAAACCAAACTGCCCAGGAATGATCATTGGAAGGTCCTCTACCAAGTGTGTGTTTTTTATGCCGATCAGAAATCCAAGATGGCCACCACCGCAGGACATAGATTAACATTGGACCCTATGGAAAAATGTTCAAATGCCTTCTTCTCAGAAACTACAAATATGATTAAAGCCAAACTGTACATGAATGTTCATTGGATGGTCCTCTACAAACTTTAGGTTTTTTGTTCTGAAATGAAATTCAAAATGGCGGCTACGGCAGGACTTAGTTTAACATTGGACCCTATGGGAAAAATGTTTCAAAACGCTTCTTCTCTGAAACCACTTGGACAGTTGAAACCAAACTGCCCAGGAAAGATCATTGGAAGGTTCTCTGTTTTTTATGCCAATAGGAAATCCAAGATGGCTGCCACCACATGTCATAGTATTAACACAGGACCATATGGGGAAAATACAGAAATATATTCTTCTCTGAACCTAAACTGTGCATCAATCTTTGGAAGGTCCTTTACAAACTTTGTGTTTTTTATGTTGATCGTAATTCCAAGATGACTACCACTGCAGGACATAGTTTTTACATAGGACCAATTGGTTCTTTTTATAACCAGGTGAACGATACAGGCTCTTGAGAGCCTCTGGTATAAATTACATTTTTATCCTTTTATTTGTTTAGGCTTATAATTAAATCTAGTCTCAATATTTGGATTTTTGGTGGATATTTACCTTACATTTATCTGATCACCTCTTTGTTTTGAGCAATAACATAGTCCAATGATGATTTGTAAAGTTTCATTAATCCATGTAACATGGAATGAGTGATGTTTAATTTACATTTATTTCTAGACCAAATAATGGAATTGTTCAATAATGATGTACATGTGTAGACAACTGTACAATTTTGTAGTATGTGTTCAGTAATGTACACTAATGTAGATGGGTGTAGTATACATATGTACACATTTCTACAGGTGTATGATACATTACTCAATTGTGCAAGTCGGTAGTGCACGTATAATATGTGCACAATTGTAGAAATTTATAGTACATATGTACACAAATGTAGAGGTTTGTTAATATAAGTTTTATGGAATGTAAAAATATGTAGTAATTGTAAATATAAGTATAGAAGACAAATGTACATATTTACAAAATTGTACAAGTATATGGTACATGTGTACACAATTATACAAATGTGTAGTACATGTGTACAAAATTATACCAGTGTGTAGTACATGCATACATAATTATGCAAATGTATAGTACAGTAGACTGTCAAAATGTATTCGAGCTATCGGAAGTTCGAGCCACCGAGGTCCCATAATTTCAGATAGAAAAAAATCTGGTTCTGACCCGGGATGGTTTCGTTACGCTTTGATAGCTGATGCACAGTACCATGGACCATTGTTGTAAGAAATATTTAATCCTTTAGAAAGTTCTCGAAGACTACGGCTTTTAAATACCTCTTTCGTATCTTCAAACGTTCCTTAGAAACGTTTTTTCACTTTGTTCGTGATCTATTTTATTTACAGGAAATACAAAGTTGGGTGTTAACAGTTGGATCGATATCGGTATAATGCTTGATAATTCGGATATATATTTTTTATGGCCAATTTTGAAATTTTAGCCAATGATCATTTTCTTTTTTCTTAATTTGAATTTGAAGCCAATTATATTTGTTTCTTTTGGTATTATATAGACATAAAAACTTTAATCGGAATTTCACTACTAGTACATTTCTATTTTTTGGTATTTAGATGAACCTTGATATCGCACAGTTTGATATTATTTGATTCTAACATCTATAAAAATTAAAATAAACCACTCTCAATAATACTAATTCATGTAATAACAATTTTAAAATTGTTTTAATAAACTGTATTATGATTGTAAACATTTGATTGTTTTAATTATTGTAGAGTGTAGGCTCGGTACAATCAGCGACATGTTTCTCTGGTTCAGTAATCGTTCTTTATTAATTATAATTAACGGTTAATAACCAAGCCACAGCTGAAATTAATGACTAATTAACACAAATTATGACAAGTTTATCCCTCTACCTGTAATCGTTAAGAAACCAATGATCTGTCAGTAATCTGACATTTATCACACATTCAACTGTAGCGTACACCTGTCAATTAAATTGCGATGTTCGAGTTTGGCATGGTAAAACACGAGATTTTAGGTATTGACGTGACCATTTATTGAGTTCGACTGTTTGAGGTATTGGTGTTCGAGCGAAAGGGGTTTTTTTAACTTAGAAAGGAAAATTGACGGGACTTTCAAGTCAGTTCGACCCATCCGAGTTCAAGGGACCGAGGTTTGACTGTGCATGTGTACATAATTATACCAGTGTGTAGTACATGTGTACACAATTATACCAGTGTGTAGTACATGTGTACACAATTATACAAGTGTGTAGTACATGTGTGCACAATTATACAAGTGTGTAGTACATGTATACACAATTATACTGTTGTCTAAGCACACTTTTCCTTGAACTACAAGACAAATATGATTGATTGTACAATCTGTGTAAACAGATCCATAGAAAATTAAATATCTAAGAATCAGACATTAAATCTTGTTCCTGTGTTTGAATTCAATTTAGCAAATGCAAACAACTGTCTATGTTCTAAAGATAATAGTTGGTATTAAATGTGTATAGTTTAGACAGGTTTCACAGTTACAGATCTTTCAATAAGGGGCGGTACCAGGTACTTTTACCCGCCTAAAATGGTCTTTGGTACCTCCTGATTTTAAACAGTGATGTATAAGATATTCACGAGAATTGTTCAAATTTTAATAAAAAAGTACTGCCTGAAAATAGTGAAATACTGGTAGACTTGAAAAAATATTGAAAGCCCTGCTGTTTATTATGGATTTATTTCTAGGACATCACTGTTTATTATGGATTTATTTCTAGGACATCACTGTTTATTATGGATTTATTTCTAGGACATCACTGTTTATTATGGATTTATTTCCAGGGCATCACTGTTTATTATGGATTTATTTCTAGGACATCACTGTTTATTATGGATTTATTTCCAGGGCATCACTGTTTATTATGGATTTATTTCTAGTACATCACTGTTTATTATGGATTTATTTCTAGTACATCACTGTTTATTATGGATTTATTTCTAGGACATCACTGTTTATTATGGATTTATTTCTAGGACATCACTGTTTATTATGGATTTATTTCTAGGACATCACTGTTTATTATGGATTTATTTCTAGGACATCACTGTTTACTATGGATTTATTTCTAGGACATCACTGTTTATTATGGATTTATTTCTAGGACATCACTGTTTATTATGGATTTATTTCTAGGACATCACTGTTTATTATGGATTTATTTCTAGGACATCACTGTTTATCATGGATTTATTTCTAGTACATCACTGTTTATCATGGATTTATTTCTAGTACATCACCGTTTATTATGGATTTATTTCTAGGACATCACTGTTTATTATGGATTTATTTCTAGGACATAAACAACCCAGGAGACATGGATAAGATACGTTCTAGGACTGGTGTCTGTCCACAACATAATATTCTCTTTGATAAATTAACAGTAGTGGAACACCTCAAACTGTTTGCTGGATTAAAAGGACTACAATCAGACAACATAATGTTATCTGTAAGTAATAGACAAAGTCAGATTCCTACTGACAAGGTCAGATTCTCAAACAAAATCAGATTCTTATGTACAAAGTCTGATTCTCATAAACAAAGTCAGATTCTTATGGGAAAGTCAATTATCATTGACAAAGTCAGTTTCCTATGGTCAAAGTCAATTTTCATAAATCAAAGTAAGATTATTATGAACAAAATCAGATTCTCATATACGAAGTCAGATTCTTATAGACAAAGTCATATTCTCATATACAAAGTCAGATTCTCATATACAATGTCAGATTCTCATATACAAAGTCAGATTCTTATAGACAAAGTCAGATTTTCATATACAAAGTCAGATTCTCATATACAAAGTCAGATTCTTATAGACAAAGTCAGATTCTCATAGACAGTCAGATTCATATATACAAAGTCAGATTGTTATAGACAAAGTCAGATTCTTATATACAAAGTCAGATTCTTATAGACAAAGTCAGATTCTCATACACAATGTCAGATTCTCATATACAAAGTCAGATTGTTATAGACAAAGTCAGATTCTCATATACAAAGTCAGATTCTCATATACAAAGTCAGATTCTTATGAACAAATTTGGATTCTCACTGACAAAGTAAAATTCTTATAGAAAATTCAGATTCACATAGATAAAGTAAGATACTTATAGACAAAGTCAGAATCCCATAGACAAAGTCTGATTCTCATAAATACGAAGTAAAATTTGTATGGGCAAATAAAATTCTCTTAGTAATGGAAGATATGTCTAGTTATCAATTTCAGTTGATTGAATGTAAAAACATATTTCTTTTTAAATAACATCAGAATTATAACCATAATTTAACTTGTAAAAATTCTGTATTTTAAGAATATATTGTGAAAAATGTATTTTAGGAAATTATCATGATTATTCAGACTTTAATGTTTATAAGCTAATGGAAAAGAAATCATTTTAGTTTAGTCTTAATTCATATCTCAGAAAGAAATTTACAGAGCATGAAATTTATATTGCATAATAAAAAAATTACTATTGCATAAAAACATAATATTGACAATGCAACATGAAATTTCTTCAAAAACAAAATGTATAAAAAAATAAAATTATATTTTTAGATCAGACAGATATTGAAAGATGTGGGCTTGAAAGACCAGGACAATGTCTTTGCTATGAATCTCAGTGGGGGTCAGAAGAGGAAATTATCTGTAGCTATAGCTTTGATAGGAGACCCAAAGGTAATATCAGTATAATAGTCCCCCCTCTTATAAGGACCCTCCCACAAAAGAAACATCTTGTTCAATCTGTAGTATATTGTAATAATTGACTAAAAACGTTTTTTAACATGATATCTAAGCACTACACTGTTTAGGGCTGTCAATATGTAAAATATTTTTTGTGTTCTCACCATGTCATGACTTAAACATTACATGCGCCAATTAATAAAACAGGATTTCACAGAAATATTGGAAAAGCTGACTGTTTTTAATATTTTTGTGAATGTTATTATTGTTTTAGATTGTAATTCTTGATGAACCTACAGCAGGGATAGATCCTTTCTCCAGACGACATTTATGGGCTGTTTTGAAAGAGAAGAAGAAAGGACGGGTGATCTTGTTGACAACACATTTCATGGATGAAGCAGACATTTTAGCTGGTAGGAAATATTTCGTAAAATTTAATGTACTTCATGAATGTTGAAAATCTTCAGATTAATAAAAGTGCAGTGTTTCAAGTTCCTAAATAATACAATTACAAAACAAATTGTATTATGAAAAACTAAGGTTCTCCTTCCACGGGTATAGGTGACATTAGGAGATTTTGGCTATTCTGTTTAGGCTCTAGGTTTTCCTGCTCCCAAAAATGTTTTAATTATTTGGCTTTCCAATCTTTTAACTTTGAGGGGAACCAATGAAGTTTATTACAGAAACACATTGTGCACACTAAATTAAATATCTACGTTTTTATTTCAAGATGATAGTCAAAATATGTATTTCTACCATGTTTTTTCTCTCAATCTGTACATTTATTCTACTCAATCAAACTTAAAGATTGCAATAATTTCAACATTTTATGCAAAATCTACATATTAACTTTTTTTTATTTTTTCAACATTTACTTTGAGAAAAAGACAGATTTTCCCTCATTTCTTACATCTATCTTTGTTAATCAAAGAAGAAATTTGCTATTATTTTACTAATGAAATACAGATCTGCATCCACCTGACTCTTGTGACAAGTTTGAAAAATAAGAAAAAGACATGAAAACAACATTTTAACATCTAAACATTAATCAGATATAAAGATAATAATGATACAGTGTCAATTTCAAGTATTTCTGGGAAAGGGAGATAACTATCAATAATGTCAGAAATTTTTATTTTTATGCATAATTAACTGAATATAATTCCATAGCAATTTTATTATCTGCCATGGTAACGATCATATGGAAGTAAGATTACACAATCTGTGGAAGTCATCACTAAAGCCTTCGTCTCAACAAAGCAAAAAATAAAATGACTGCCACAATATACATAATTGAAAGTTTGTTGAAATTGTACTTGAAACACCCGTTTGTCTCTTGTAAATGATGAAGAGTTTCTGAACTTCAAAATTCGTGATGGAAATGTATAAAATAGAAATATGAATTATCAAAAGCACAAAAATTCATATCTGACTAAAGCTGACAACCAATTTTGATATACCGGTATGATGAATAAATTGAATATGCAGCAATATAGAATTTGTCTACCTGAAAGTTAAAGTAAAATGATTTTCTTTTATATAAAATTCTAATTTTTCTTTGTAAAATATATTTTCAGACAGAAAAGCATTTGTTAGTAAAGGGCAGCTTCGATGTTGTGGATCATCTTTGTTCTTAAAGAGTAGATTTGGTATAGGGTACCATCTGAAGTAAGTATCAAGTTAGTAGTAGCATGTCAGAGGCATGCCAGAGGCTGTCACCAATGTATGATAGTCAGCAGTAACATCTTAAAGTATGTCAGGGGAAGCCACCATTGTATGATAGTTAGCAGTAACATCTTAAAGCATGTCAAGGGAAGCCACCATTGTATGATAGTTAGCAGTAACATCTTAAAGCATGTCAGGGGAAGCCACCATCGTATGATAGTTAGCAGTAACATCTTTAAGCATGTCAAGGGAAGCCACCATTGTATGATAGTTAGCAGTAATACCTTAAAGCATGTCAAGGGAAGCCACCATCATATGGTAGTTAGCAGTAATATCTTAAAGCATGTCAAGGGAAGCCACCATCGTATGATAGTTAGCAGTAACATCTTAAAGCATGTCAGGGGAAGCCACCATCGTATGATAGTTAGCAGTAACATCTTAAAGCATGTCAGGGGAAGCCACCATCGTATGATAGTTAGCAGTAATATCTTAAAGCATGTCAAGGGAAGCCACCATTGTATGATAGTTAGCAGTAACATCTTCAAGCATGTCAGGGGAAGCCACCATCGTATGATAGTTAGCAGTAACATCTTAAAGCATGTCATAGGAAGCCACCATTGTATGATAGTTAGCAGTAACATCTTAAAGCATGTCAGGGGAAGCCACCATCGTATGATAATTAGCAGTAACATCTTAAAGCATGTCAAGGGAAGCCCCCATTGTATGATAGTTAGCAGTAACATCTTAAAGCATGTCAGGGGAAGCCACCATCGTATGATAGTTAGCAGTAACATCTTAAAGCATATCAAGGGAAGCCACCATTGTATGATAGTTAGCAGTAACATCTTAAAGCATGTCAGGGGAAGCCACCATCATATAATAGTTAGCAGTAACATCTTAAAGCATGTCAGGGGAAGCCACCATTGTATGATAGTTAGCAGTAACATAAAGTATGTCAGGGGAAGCCACCATCGTATGATAGTTAGCAGTAACATCTTAAAGCATGTCAAGGGAAGCCACCATCGTATGATAGTTAGCAGTAACATCTTAAAGCATGTCAGGGGAAGCCACCATTGTATGATAATTAGCAGTAATATCTTAAAGCATGTCAAGGGAAGCCACCATCGTATGATAGTTAGCAGTAACATCTTAAAGCATGTCAAGGGAAGCCATCATCGTATGATAGTTAGCAGTAACATCTTAAAGCATGTCAAGGGAAGCCACCATCGTATGATAGTTAGCAGTAACATCTTAAAGCATGTCAAGGGAAGCCACCATTGTATGATAGTTAGCAGTAACATCTTAAAGCATGTCGGGAAGCCACCATTGTATGATAGTTAGCAGTAACATCTTAAAGCATGTCAGGGGAAGCCACCATTGTATGATAGTTAGCAGTAACATCTTAAAGCATGTCAAGGGAAGCCACCATCAGATGGTAGTTAGCAGTAACATCTTAAAGCATGTCAAGGGAAGCCACCATTGTATGATAGTTAGCAGTAACATCTTAAAGCATGTCAGGGGAAGCCACCATCGTATGATAGTTAGCAGTAACATCTTAAAGCATGTCAAGGGAAGCCACCATTGTATGGTAGTTAGCAGTAACATCTTAAAGCATGTCAAGGGAAGCCACCATCGTATCATAGTTAGCAGTAACATCTTAAAGCATGTCAAAGGAAGCCACCATTGTATGATAGTTAGCAGTAACATCTTAAAGCATGCGAGGGGAAGCCACCATTGTATGATAGTTAGCAGTAACATCTTAAAGCATATCAAGGGAAGCCACCATTGTATGATAGTTAGCAGTAACATCTTAAAGCATGTCAGGGGAAGCCACCATCGTATGATAGTTAGCAGTAACATCTTAAAGCATGTCAGGGAAAGCCACCATTGTATGATAGTTAGCAGTAACATCTTAAAGCATGTCAGGGGAAGCCACCATTGTATGATAGTTAGCAGTAACATCTTAAAGCATGTCAGGGGAAGCCACCATCGTATGATAGTTAGCAGTAACATCTTAAAGCATGTCAGGGAAAGCCACCATTGTATGATAGTTAGCAGTAACATCTTAAAGCATGTCAGGGGAAGCCACCATTGTATGATAGTTAGCAGTAACATCTTAAAGCATGTCAGGGGAAGCCACCATCGTATGATAGTTAGCAGTAACATCTTAAAGCATGTCAGGGGAAGCCACCATTGTATGATAATTAGCAGTAATATCTTAAAGCATGTCAAGGGAAGCCACCATCGTATGATAGTTAGCAGTAACATCTTAAAGCATGTCAAGGGAAGCCACCATTGTATGATAGTTAGCAGTAACATCTTAAAGCATGTCAGGGGAAGCCACCATCGTATGATAGTTAGCAGTAATATCTTAAAGCATGTCAAGGGAAGCCACCATTGTATGATAGTTAGCAGTAACATCTTAAAGCATGTCATGGGAAGCCACCATCATATGATAGTTAGCAGTAACATCTTAAAGCATGTCAAGGGAAGCCACCATTGTATGATAGTTAGCAGTAACATCTTAAAGCATGTCAGGGGAAGCCACCATCGTATGATAGTTAGCAGTAATATCTTAAAGCATGTCAAGGGAAGCCACCATTGTATGATAGTTAGCAGTAACATCTTCAAGCATGTCAGGGGAAGCCACCATCGTATGATAGTTAGCAGTAACATCTTAAAGCATGTCATTGGAAGCCACCATTGTATGATAGTTAGCAGTAACATCTTAAAGCATGTCAGGGGAAGCCACCATTGTATCATAGTTAGCAGTAACATCTTAAAGCATGTCATGGGAAGCCACCATTGTATGATAGTTAGCAGTAACATCTGAAAGCATGTCAGGGGAAGCCACCATCGTATGATAATTAGCAGTAACATCTTAAAGCATGTCAAGGGAAGCCACCATTGTATGATAGTTAGCAGTAACATCTTAAAGCATGTCAGGGGAAGCCACCATCGTATGATAGTTAGCAGTAACATCTTAAAGCATATCAAGGGAAGCCACCATTGTATGATAGTTAGCAGTAACATCTTAAAGCATGTCAGGGGAAGCCACCATCATATAATAGTTAGCAGTAACATCTTAAAGCATGTCAAGGGAAACCATCATCGTATGATAGTTAGCAGTAACATCTTAAAGCATGTCAAGGGAAGCCATCATCGTATGATAGTTAGCAGTAACATCTTAAAGCATGTCAAGGGAAGCCACCATCGTATGATAGTTAGCAGTAACATCTTAAAGCATGTCAAGGGAAGCCACCATTGTATGATAGTTAGCAGTAACATCTTAAAGCATGTCGGGAAGCCACCATTGTATGATAGTTAGCAGTAACATCTTAAAGCATGTCAAAGGAGGCCACCATTGTATGATAGTTAGCAGTAACATCTTAAAGCATGTCAGTGGAAGCCACCATGGTATGGTAGTTAGCAGTAATATCTTAAAGCATGTCAAGGGAAGCCACCATTGTATGATAGTTAGCAGTAACATCTTAAAGCATGTCAAGGGAAGCCACCATTGTATGATAGTTAGCAGTAACATCTTAAAGCATATCAAGGGAAGCCACCATCGTATGATAGTTAGCAGTAACATCTTAAAGCATGTCAAGGGAAGCCACCATTGTATGATAGTTAGCAGTAACATCTTAAAGCATGTCAAGGGAAGCCACCATTGTATGGTAGTTTGATTTACATCTACATATGTATGGTTAGTGGTTTTCTTTGGGTGCTCTTTCTTTCTTCTTTGGTAAGTTCCTCCACTGTCTGGAGCACCTGTATAGATATTTACAATGCAATATTCTTTCACTGTAGTATATTTTATGACACTAATATTTATTTCATTGTAGTATATTTTATGACACTGTAATATTTATTTCATTGTAGTATATTTTATGACAATGTAATATTCTTTCATTGTTATATATTTTATTACAATGTAATTTTTATTTGATTATAGTATGTCTTTTATTGTAGTATGGTTGTTGATAAAGTACATGCCACAGAAAGCATTACTGATCTGGTTACAAAACATGTAGAAGGAGCTAGATTGAGAAGAACTCATGGGAAAGAAGTGGCTTACACACTACCCCTGGAAGAAGTTGCCAATTTCAAAAGTAAGTATTAGTTACAAATTTATTAAAAATGGAAAAAAAAGCCAATTAGAATATTATACCCAAAGGAAAACGAGTATAACCACAAACATTGTGGATCTCTGTATGTAATGCTTACTGGTACCAATGTTTACAGTTCAGTTAAAGGGCATCATTAGAATGTTGATTTCTAATACAGTTAAACTTGCCTTGATCATTTTAAATTTCCATTCACCCATGGTACACATCTAGTTTATAACCCACCTGACCAGTTTTATGTGTTATTTTAACTCAAATAAGCAGTAGTTTCTCTAATGTGAACAGTCAAAGTTTATCTCATCATATTAGCTTGCCAGTATTTTTTATTCTAGACTATAAAAATCCTCGGTAATTAACTTTCAAGGTGTTCTCAATTCATGATTGTTCTAATTAAGCTATCAAATTACTGAATGATTAACTTACTAACTTTAAATTGTTTTTAAAAACGCTGCAGTGTTACAAAGCCGCCACCATTTTGTCCAATTAATTACCTTCCAGCTATAGTGTTACATGAATCATTAGTGACGGGAACTGACAATCCAGATCTACAGATTTTATATAACTGGTGACTTTTCTTGTGCAGTTATTCTCCCTTTGTCACAACAGTGACCACTGAATACAAATTGTTGACTGTACTTCTATTTGAGACAGTCAAGCAGATTTTTAGAGACTGTATTTTTCTGACTATAGATGTTGATTTTTATGTTCTTAAGTGATATTTTTCCCATCATAATCTAATAGATATTCTAATATGACGTCCTTCAAACGCTTTGAGTCCAAACCCGTGGTAAAAATAATATTAATCTATGACCGATTAAATTTATGACGTCATCGACAATTTATAACGATATTTTACCAATTTTTACATATTAGAATTCAAATAAATCATGGAAGCCATATGTATATTATATTGTTTTTACCACGGATAGGCCTTTATGTCAGCTTTTTACCCCTCGCTAACGCTTGGGGTAAAACTTCGTGACATAAAGGCCTACCCGTGGTAAAAACAATATATACATATGGCTTCCATGAATTATTTCTTAAATATAGCATTGACTTGAAGATGAGAAAATACTGGAATAAGAAAATGCTGTTTGACATTCTAGCAAACTATAACATCAATCCACAATAAATTTTCTATAATTTTTATTGGGCTTGACCCATATCCGTCTGTCAGTTTGTCACACATTTGATTTCTTCTCAATAATCTTTGCCTTTTGATTTGCTGAAAATATTTTTTTAGGTTTCTGTTCAATAACTGTAGCTGGAAGCAGGGGCATCCATGTTCTATAGACACATTCTCCCAGTATTTTTATTGAATTTTGAAGTGATTCAAACATTTATCCACAAACTCTGTCAAAATATGACCTTTACCTTTATTGTCCTATATATTTTTTTAACAAAGATTTCCCTCAGAATGTGTAGGACATGTTAGTACTTTATAGGATGTTTTGATTTTTATTTTGTTCTCCTTTCAGATTTGTTTGGAGCCTTGGAGACAAAGAAAACTAATGTATCAACACTAGCAGAATCATTGGGTATTAAAAGTTATGGCGTTTCCATGACAACTTTAGAGGAAGTTTTTCTTAAACTAGGTCAGTAAATTAAGATTTCATGTTATTTAATTTTTTTAACATGGTATATTATTGTAATTATTTAATTTTATGATGCAGATCTCATCATTTTTAGCTCACCTTGCCAATGGCAAAGTGAGCTTTTGCCATCACCTGGCATCCGTCGTCTGTCGTCCGTTAACTTTTCACATTTTAATCTTCTCCTCTGAAACCCCTCGGCCAAATGAACTGATACTTGGTAGGAAGCATCTATGGAGGGTTCTCTATAAAGATTGCTCATTTTGTCCAGATTCATTAACAAACATGGCCACCACAGGCAATTCTTGTTTCTGATTGGCCTATATTAAACAATCTTCTCCTCTGAAACCGCTTGGCCAAATGAACCGAAACTTGGTAGGAAGCATCTATGGAAGGTCCTCTATAAAGTTGCTAATTTCATCCCGATCTGTTAACAAACATGGCTGCCACAGGCGATTCTTGTTTCTGATTGATTGATTTCTAAAAAATCATTTTTCCTGTAAAAGGGAGATAACTAGTTTAAATATAGATATCTGTATTCAAAATGCAGTTATCTCTATCAATTGAATTACAGATAAATATGCCTCTAAAACCCCTCAGCCAAATGAACTGAAACTTGGTAGAAAGCATCTATGGAAGGTCCTCTATAAAGATTGCTCATTTCGTCCCGATCCGTTAACAAACATGGCCACCACAGGTGACTCTTGTTTCTGATTGGCTGATTTAAAAAATTCTTCTCTTCTGAAACTACTTGGCTAAATGAACCGAAACATGGTAGGAAGCATTTATGGGCGGTCCTCTATAAAGAGTGCTCATTTCGTTCCGATCCATTTACAAGGAGGGCCGCCACAGGCAATTCTTAATTCTGATCGGTCGATTTCTAAAAATCTTCTCCTCTGACACCGGTTATCAAAATGAAACTTAGTAGGAAGCATCTATGGAAGGTCCTCTGTAAAGATTGCTCATTCCATCCCGATCCATTAAAAAATATGGCCACCACAGGCGATTCTTGTTTCTGATTGGATGATTTTTAAAATTCTTCTTCTCTGAAACCGCTTGGCCAAATGATCCGAAACTTGGTAGGAAGCATCTATGGGCGGTTCTCTATAAAGAGTACTCATTTCGTTCCGATTCCATTAACAAACATGGCCACCACAGGCAATTCTTGTTTCTGATTGGTCTATTTCTAAAAATCTTCTCCTCTGAAACCGCATGGCCAAATGATCCGAAACTTGGTGGGAAGCATCTATGGAAAGTCCTCTTATAAAGATTGCTAATTTTGTCCCAACCTGTTAACAAACATGGGCACCGCAGACAATTCTTGTTTCTGATTGGTTGATTTCTAAAAAAAAGTTCTCCTCTGAAACCGCTTGGCCAAATGAACCAAAACGTGGTAGGAAGCATCTATGGAAGGTTCTCTATAAAGATTGCTCATTTTGTCCCGATCCATTAACTATCATGGCCACCTCAGGCAATTCTTGTTTCTGATTGGTCGATTTCTAAAAATCTTCACTCTGACACAGCTTGGCCAAATAGACCGAAACTTGGCAGGAAGCATCTATGGAAGGTCCTCTATAAAGATTGCTCATTCCGTTTTGATTGGTTAACAAACATGGCCGTCATAGACAATTCTTGTTTCTTATTGTTCGATTTCTAAAACAGCTTTTTCTCTGAAACCGCTTGGCCAAATGATATGAAACTTGGTAAGAAGCATCTATGGAAGATCCTCTATAGAGATTGCTCATTTCGTTTTGATCCATTAACAAACATGGCTGCCACAGGCAATTCTTGTTTTAGATTGGTCGCTTTCTAAAAATCTTCTTCTCTGAAACTGCTTTGCCAAAACGAACGAAATTTGGTGGGAAACACCTATAGGCTATGGAAGGTTATGTATTAAGATTCCTCAGAGCAGAATGAAAGGTGAGTGACACAGGCTCAGCTCAGTGCTGAGCCTCTAGTTTAAATAAGGCTTTAATGTGGGTACAAGATCAATTGAATGGTTGTAATCAAGACAATTACTATGACAACCTCACCTTCCTGTCTTTATTTTAATGTACAGACAGGGTGATGAAATGATATCAATGTTCATAGAAAGTTGACAAAAATTGTCGAAGGGACTGATCCTTGAAAAGAGAAAATATGAATTGCAATGCAATAAATTGAAATACCCTAAAAATAGAAACATACTTTGTTGATAATGGTGGAATAGTTGACCATCACTGTTTAAGCTTTCTTTTCATAATGAAATATGTCATGTGATATGAATTGGTTTTCCTGATTTTAATACTACCTTGGATCATGACAATTTTAATATCTTGCTAAGCCCATCAAAATTCAAGGCAAATTGAAAAAACTAGGTTTCTTTAATAAGCAGTCATTGAAACTGAAGAAAGGAGAATCTTGACTATTTCATACTGATAACACATATATGCAATGTAATATTATATTTGTTGTATATACATGTACATTCCATGTTTTTATCATAAACTGTTTTGACTAGTTTTAAGACAATAAAAATTTGCATCAAATTGAATTGAATTGAATTATTGCAGAGGGAGATGACAGTTCAATGACCATTAAAGATTTTGTCAAACACGGAACGCATGCCATTGCAAACAGTCGTGACGATGACAATTACGATGCTGCCTCATTTACCAAAGGTTCCATGAAAATTTTGGAGGCTACTGAAGATTCACCCATGGTCACAAAACCTGTAAATCTGAAGTCACAACAATTCTGGGCTCTCTGTAAAATCAGATTCTTTCGAACAATAAGAGCAAAGCCACTTCTGTTTATCAATTTATTCCTGCCTGTTGTCTTTGTGGTGATAGGTTTGGTTATTAGTAAGACTGCAACAACTACATCAAAAACAGCACCAGGTCCTTTGAACCTGACGTATGGACCAGGGGTATATACTAATTATACTGTGTCATCAGCGTTTTCAGCCAATCCTCCATTCCTTATCAAGGATTCATTAGGTAAGTACTGGTACCATTAAAGAAAAAAAAATTCTTGTCATTTGTGACATATGTAAAATCTTTGTAGAATTTAATGAGACTTCCATAACACTCTTTCTGTTTTCTTTTTATATTAATTTATCTTCTTGTAGCACATGTACAGGTTTGTATCTAAGAGGGGGCCTTGTGAAAATGCCACTGTAATTAGACTTCTGTAACACTCTTTTTTTAGCTCGACTTTTCGAAGAAAAAAAGTCGAGCTATTGTCGTCACTCCGGCATCAGCGTCTGTGTCGGTTAAGTTTTTAGTCATCCATTTCTCAAAAACTATCAAAGGTATCCATTTGAAACTTGGAATACTTGTTCACTATCAAAAGAGGAACCGATTACAACAAGGCAGATGACCCTGTGATTTGCATATCCAGAGTTATCTACCCTTGTTTCGACATACATGTAGTACATAGAAATTAGGGATATTTTTTTAGTATAATTAAAATTTCTCAATAACTATCAAAGCTATTAACTTGAAACTCAATACACTTGTAGAAAGTGTTGACCCCAATCTGTTGACAAGAAAAGACAACTCCATCCAGCATTTTATTTGAGTTATTCCCCCTTTTTGACTTAGAATTTCTTCAAAAAATACAATTTCTCAATAATTATGATAGACATTGAAATGAAACTCAACATACCTGTTCACTATCAAATGGGGAACCCATTACAACAAGGCAAGTGACCCTGTGATTTGTATATCCAGAGTTATCTGCCCTTGTTTTGGCATAGTACATAGAAATTTGGGATATTGTTTTAGTATAATTAAAATTTCTCAATAACTATCAAAGCTATTAACTTGAAACTCAATACACTTGTAGAAAGTGTTGACCTCGTTCTGTTGACAAGATAAGACAACTCTATCCAGCATTTTATTTGAGTTATTTCCCTTTTTTTACTTGCATTTTTTTCTAAAAATACAATTTTCTCAATATAAATTATGATAGGCATTAAAATGAAACCCAACATACCTATTCGCTATCAAAAGAGGGAACACGTTACAGAAGGGTGACCCCCCACTCCCAACATACAACCCCCTCCCCCCAAATTTTTATTTTTTTATTTTTTATTTTTATATCATATGCACTAATATAGTGTTACAAGAAAAGATTATACCCCTGCTGCCTCCCCCCCCCATTTTTTTTATTTCATATGCACTAAAATAGTGTTACAAGAAAAGATTATACCCCTCTGATTATATTTACCAATCTTGCAAACATATTTGCTTATATGACCATCATAGTTAGAAGTATGTATAACTTTGTAAATTGCTTGCTTGCAGTTTAATATCAGATACGAAAAAGTTGAGCGTCCAGCACCCATGGGCAGTGCTCTTGTTTTATTTCCTTCTTTCTCTGAAGCACATGTACATAGTTGCATTTAGGAGGGGAAGGGGCATTGTGAAAATGTTCCTTTAATTTAAAAATTATCCCATTTTTAACTCGCCTTGCCAAAGGCAATGTGAGCTTTTGCCATCACTTGGTGTCCGTCGTTCATTAACTTTTCACATTTTAATCTTCTCCTCTGAAACCCCTCAGCCAAAAAAAACTTGGTAGGAAGCATCTATGGAAGGTCCTCTCTAAAGATTGATCATTTTGTCCCGATCTATTAACAAACATGGCCACTATAGGCAATTCTTGTTTCAGATTGGCAGATTTTTATATGCCCGTCTTTAAGACGGGACGTATTATGGTATACCAATGTCCGTCCGTCCGTTTCACATGTCACGCTCTAACTTAAGAACCCCTTGGCCAATTCACTTCAAATTTCACAGAGTTATTGGAATTGATGGTCTTACAGTCTGTATACTTTATGGTGAAATTTCGAATTTTCATTCCAAAGTTATGGGACTTTATTCATCAAATTGTAGGCGATGTTTCGTATGACGTGCTGTAAATTGAGAACCCCTTGGCCAATTCACTTCAAACTTTGCATAGCTATTGGAATTGGTAGTCTTACAGTGTGTATACTTTTTGGTGAAATTTCAATTTTTCATTCCAGAATTATGGGACTTTATTCATCAAATTGTAGGCGATTGTTCTTATGTCACGCTGTAAATTGAGAACCCCTTGGCCAATTCACTTCAAACTTTGCACAGTTATTGGAATTGATAGTCTTACAGTCTGTATACTTTTTGGTGAAATTTCAATTTTTCATTCCAGAGTTATGGGACTTTATTCATCAAATTGTAGGCGATTTTTCGTATGTCACGCTGTCAATTGAGAACCCCTTCGCCAATTCACTTCAACTTCGTACTGTTATTGGAATTGATAGTCTTTACTGATTTCTCCAAAAATGTTGTTTTCAATTGTATAAATATTGTATAAATGTTCCAATTCATGTTTATGGTGCAGTTGTTGATGAAATTTAGATTTTTCATTCAAGAGTTATTGGAAAGAAAGTCTTTGCAAATATTGTATGAATGTTGACGACGGGCATTTCATGAGCTCTTGGCGCAGCTGTTTATTAAAAATCTTCTCCTCTGAAACCGCTTGGCCAAATGAACTGAAACTTGGTAGGAATTAGCATCTATGGCATGTCCTCTATAAAGATTGCTCATTTCGTCCCAATCCGTTATCAAACATGGCCACCACAGGCAATTCTTGTTTCTGATTGATTGATTTCTAAAAAAAATTCTCCTCTGAAACCGCTTGGCCAAATGAATCGAAACTTGGTAGGAAGCATCCTTGGAAGGTCCTCTATAAAGATTGCTCATTTAGTTCCGATCCGATTACAAACATGGCCGCCACAGACAATTCTTATTTCTGATTGGTTGATTTCTAAAAAATCTTCTCTGAAGCTGCTTTGCCAAATGCACCGAAACTTGGTAGGAAGCATCCTTGGAAGATCCTCTATAAAGATTGCTCATTTAGTTCCGATTCGTTAACAAACATGGCCACCATAGACAATTCTTGTTTCTGATTGACCGATTTAAAAAAATCTTCTTCTCTGAAACCACTTGGCCAAATGAACCGAAACTTGTAAGGAAGCATCTATGGCAGGTTCTCTATAAAGATTGCTCATTTCGTCCCGATCCGTTTGACCGCTTGACCAAATGAATCAAAATTTGGTAGGAAGCATCCTTGGAAAGTCCTTTATGAAGATTGCTAATTTAGTTCCGATCCGTTGACAAACATGGCCACCAAAGGCAATTCTTGTTTCTGATTGGTTGATTTCTAAAAAATCTTATTCTCTGAAACCGCTTGGCCAAATGAATCGAAACTTGGTAGGAAGCATCCTTGGAAGGTCATCTATAAAGATTGCTCATTTAGTTCCGATCTGTCAATAAACATGGCCACCACAGGCCATTCTTGTTTCTGATTGGTCGATTTCTAAATATCTTCTTCTTTGTAACTGTTTAACCAAATGACCAAAACTTGGTGGGAAGCACCTATGAGAGGTTCTGTATTAAGTTTCCTCAAAGCAGAATGAAAGGTGAGTGACATAGGCTCAGCCCACTGAGTCTCTAGTATAATAAAGAAGAGCACATTGAACACAAAAATTCTATATTGTGCACATTACATGGAAGCCTGTGGGGACAAATCATCAGAAAATGTCCCTGTTTTTCATTAAAAAGGGGATATTGACCCTTTTTTTGCAAAATCCTCGGTGTAATCCTGGATATACTTATTACAATGCATATTACGTAGTGACAACACAAAATAACTGATCAATTATACAGTGTAATAATATAATCAATGTATATTCTGCCAGTCTACTATTTCTCTAATTATACAGTGTAATAATATAATCATTGTATATTCTGCCAGTCTCTACTATTTATTTGATCATTGAATGTATTTTTCTTCATTTTATGGTTACAACAATATGCTATTTCTGTCTATATTACTACAATAATTTGATTTCTATTCAATAAGTAAGATTATTGATATATTTTAAGCATTAAATTTCAGTTATAAAAATTACAAAATAGATTAAATAGAAATTATCTGTTTTTGGGTGATGTCTTCAATACTAATTTAACCCCCCAAAAAAAGACAATTTCTTGATGAAACAAACTTCCTTTCACCTGAAAATTAATATTTCAGCAAAAAAAAATGTGATTTTCAAAATTTTGGATGACTTAAATGGCTAGATTAGGCCCTGATAAGTGTGTAAGGAACATGCTTTTAATTTGTTTTCAGAATTAATATAATATATATTTTTTTTTCCTGTATGTTCCTAACGGACAGTGTACTATAGAGAAATGTCAGAATTAATGTAATATATATATTTTTTTCCTGTAAGTTCCTAACGGACAGTGTACTATAGAGAAATGTTGGAATTCTCTCTATTTAAACTTTGGAAAAAGATTATCACAATACCAGAGTATGTCGTGGAGTGAAGAGAGTATAGCCTGTATCCTTGGTAATAATGGTGGTTGGTTTAGAATGGGTATTCAGTTCCCATGGAGATATGTAATTTGTCAGGTTAATATTCCAAAGAAATCATTGGTTACAGTTTAATCGTTCTTTGAATACTAATATTTTTACTTACACTAACATAAGCATGATAAGGTCTGGTATTATAGATATTGTCATAAACAATTAATGTTGATATTTGTTTTCAAGCTGTTAAACAGTGTTGGTCATTAAAAATCTAACTTCACTTCGATGTCAGTTTTCACTAAGGCATGCCTTAGCCTATCACTTTCCACAACTTTCAGCCATTTAGTGTAAATTTTCATAAATCACTATAGAAGCTTTTCTCTTCCCAATGCAACTCACAGTTATAAGTTCTAAGTTACCATCACATCAAATGATCATGACTTCTACAATGGTACAGTTTATATCATTAGCCCAAATAAACGTGAACATTTTAGTTTTGATCTCCTATTCATCAAAAGGAAGTGATCACTAGGAGTGTAACGATACACAATTTTTATCATGATACGTATCATGATATTTTAAACAAGTGACGATACATATTGTGACATTTTATATACCTTTGATTTTTTTTTAGTACTAACTTTATTGTTTGAAAATACATGTAAATTTGTTGTTGCAGTCTAAATTTTGTTGGTATTACGTCACCATTTTTTTCTTCTTAAGGATTTGCCACATACATCCGTGAAAATTAAAACTAAAATTTGATTTTAAGCAATTTTTGGTACTAAAGAAATAATCTGTTGAAACAATATCGCCAATATCGTAAGGAGCACCCAGTCGTATCGTGTCATCAATATCGTAAGGGGCACCCATTGTACTGTGTACCGTGTGGTCAATAAAATACCGCAATGTATCGTCATTCAGTATATCATTACGTTCCTAGTGATCACTGATATTTCAGTCCAGTGTACATACATATTGTACATTCTTATTGATTCTGCTATATTTAGTAACTAATTTATGCAGTCAAGGTGATGACACTATCTGTGTAAACACTCTGATTTAAGAAAATATACAAATTATCTGTATAAAATCATACAAATACATGATTACTGTTTTCAAACAACATTTGAATTTAATTACTGAATACAATGGGATTGAAGGTAGAAAATTTTATAAGATTAGAAACGAAATCTTTTCTTTTTTTTCATTTTGTCAAAATAAATTTTAAATATCAAACGTTGCCATCCTGTTGTTCAGAATTGTGTTCATTTGTACTTTTGACTCTGTCTGTTCATCCTTCCTAGGTGATCTTACTAGGTGACACTAACTGTGATCAATGTCTAACATAGGTTTTGTAATAGATGCATGCATGGTTCTGTTGTTGATATGTTCCCTAATCGTGACATGATTGATTGATTTTTTATTGATTAACATCCAGCAGCAATGATTTCATGTATATTCATTACGATATTTGTGGAATGTAAGCACATTATATCTGAACAAACAAAAGAAATGCCTATTTAAAAGGGACATAACTCTTACTGAACTTTAATTACACAAAGATTGAATGTGTCCCATCATTTCAAAGATTTCCCAATGGTATTTCAGCTATATTTAGAATGATAACAAATTCAACAATATTTAAAAAGTTTATAGAAATGAGAGAGGGATGGGTCAACTAGGACAACAACTTTTGACTGTCTCTAGAAATGTATGGAGAGTCAGGCTACAATCACTACAAAGTCAAGAGATTCTGAATAGACCAGTTTTTGTGCTAGAAATTGCTGAAAATTCTGAACAGATTCTGAAAATTGCTGAAAATTCTGAAAATTACTGAAAATTCTGAACAGATTCTGAACATTGCTGAAAATTCTGAACAGATTCTGAAAATTCTGAAAATTGCTGAAAATTCTGAACAGATTCTGAACATTACTGAAAATTCTGAACAGATTCTGAACATTGCTTAAAAATGAAGTAAAATACATTGAATTAAAGAAGAAAAAAATTGATATAAAAATGACAAATTTAATAAAAAAATGAAATAATATAGTTGCTTAAATTTAATTTTTCTTAAATAAGTTATTAGTGAAATATCACATGCTATATTTAGTAAAAATATAATGAAACTGAAGTAAAATATATTGATTTAAGAAGAAAAATTTGAAATAAAGAAAATGACCAATCTAATAAGAAATGAAATAATATAGTTGTTGTAATTTATTTAAAAAAAAATTAATTAGTAAAATATCCTTTCTCTGATCCCTTTCCATAATTAGTTAAAATCTAATGAAAATGAAATAAAATATATTGATTTAAGAAGAAAGATTGAAATAAAGAAAATGTCAAATTTAATGATAAATGAAATAATATAGCCTTTCTAATTTTTTTTAAAATAATTAATTAATGAAATATCACATTCTATATTTAGTTAAAATCTAATGAAAATGAAGTAAAATATATTGATTTAAGAAGAAAGATATTGTTCAGAATCTGTTCAGAATTTTCAGTAATGCTCAGAATCTGTTCAGAATTTTCAGTAATGTTCAGAATCTGTTCAGAATTTTCAGCAATTTTCAGAATTTTCAGAATCTGTTCAGAATTTTCAGTAATTTTCAGAATCTGTTCAGAATTTTCAGAATCTGTTCAGAATTTTCAGCAATGTTCAGAATCTTTTCAGAATTTTCAGTAATTTTCAGAATTTTCAGACACTTTTCAGAATTTCTAGCACAAAAACTGGTCTATTCAGAATCTCTTGACTTTGTAGTGAATGTATCTACTCATTTTGTTTGCATCTACCAAAGGGATCTTTTATGTGCAAGGAGTGTAGCACTCTCCAAAAATGTTACCCAATATGGTCCACAGTCAGGCTCTCTGAATTATAACCTGACAACCCCATCCCCCCTATTAAGAAGACATCCCCTATCTGCCACCTGATGACACAATATACAGCTCTTTTGGTGTGAGCCCTGGAAAACCTCAGGTACCCAGTTTTCACATCTATTTTTATAATATAAACTATTAGGTATTGTTGTCAAAGTTAGTCAAACCCCATGAGAAAACTGGTGCCACTCCTCTGGGGAAAAAAAATTATGTAAACAAATGAATAATAATATTTATGCAAATTATATGTTAATTTGGTTTCAGGGACAACTACAGGTACAGCATTTATACAGACCCTAATGGCAGTGTTCAATACAAAGACCTTCACAAATACATCAGAGATTGTTGATACATCATCCTATATTGGACTAGATTTACACAATCTCTCAGTAGCTGCTAGTTCTGTATGTAATTGTAGTCTTAATATTGTATTCTGTTTTAATTCTGTGAAGTCTGTCCCAAGTCAATGATTTTAACCACTCAGGATTAGGATTATGGTGTTTAATGCCACTTTCAATAATATTTCAGTTATATCGTGGCGGTCAGTATTATTGGTGGAGGAAACAGGAGAAAACCACCGACCTGTCGCAAGTCACTGACAAACTTTATCACCTAATGTTGTATCAAGTGCACATCACCAGAGCAGGATTTGAACTCACAATGCCTTAGCCACTCAGCAATCCAATTAAGCGTGTTGATCTATATATAGTACAAAGCGGACATCATCTTATAAAACTGTAAATGTATATGTAGCTGACATTAAACAACAATGACTTTCTCTCTCTATTTTTGAGACTTATATATTACATATGACTTATAATTTATGTATTGTGAAAATAAGGAAATATTAAAAATTGTCACAAATGTTTTTATTTACTTGTTATAAAAAGGAAGTTTAAACAGTAATAGTGAACAATTTCACCAATATCAACAAAATGAACAATCACCTCTCACTTTAGCTCACTGAACACAATAAAAAGAAAGGGGACAATGCCATATGAGGTTGGAAATCCAGGTCCTGGTTTGTGACAGGCACACACATATGGTGGGGTTGAACTGGTTAATCCATGGGTCAGCTATTGAGGAGGAAATGTTGAAGATTTTTTTTTATATTTCACCCATGAGATGCCAAATCAGTGTTGCTATGTTTTTATTATTTTAAAGAGAAGTATGTACTTGATTTCTAATCACAACTTCCTGAGATATTTGCAAGTGAACAATTACAAAAGGAAATATACATGTAGGTCCAAACATGTTATTTTTATTTTTGTAGATTAGATTAAACTTATTTTATTGTTAGCTAGAGCAATGGAGGCAGTTTCCGACCCCTTAAGATTAAAATGTGACATTATTCCATTGTGCCCTCACGTAGTGAAATATTATTAATGTACAAACTCCATTCAATGATTTTCACCATGTACTGGTCCCGTAAAACGATTCTGAAAGGAACATTTGTTTGTTCAAATTTTCCAACTTTGGGAGGCAGTTTTCGACATAGGGACGCAGTTTTCGACCCCCTTGCTATATTTTTGAGTTACATCCCATATACTGTAGCTGCTGGAGCCAAACCTCTACCCTATATTACGTACTTGTTTCTATAAATGTAATTATGTTGCTTATTAACAGCTGGAACATAAATATTCCCAGACAGTTCAACAATCAGTGGAATCATACCAGATCAATTATGGCCAGATGTAATAATATTATTTTATATGATTCTGTGTCATAATTTTTTTCACAGACACATTAGGCCACATTACAACAGGTTTGTCGCAGTCTATCATATTCTGAGAGTCCGCAGAATCAACTAGCCACAAATAGTATTGAAATCTTGATGATACATCTAAAAAAAAATAGGGGGTCGAAAACTGCCGCACTTTAATTTTTGTGGAGGTAGTTTTCGACCCCCTTGGTCATATGACCTTGACAGTTGGTATGTCAAAATCCACTGATCAGATTCACAGGCCATCGATGCCGTCTTGCTTTATCATATATGTGAATATTTATCGTTGATAATATCTAATAAGGAAATGTTAGTTTGAAGCTCCCTTCTAAACCATATCCATTAAGAAGCTTTTTTTTAAATGGTTGTTTGTAGTCACACAAATATTTTTATTTTTTTCTGCAGGTTTCGTAAACACCCTTCATTGCTCTATATAACATATGGATCGAACACGAGTTATTCCAACTTACAAAGGTCCTCTCCACATATTTACATACAATTATATGTTCCATGCACCAGCAAGTAATAATGTAGGTTATAGTAATTACATTTTATATCAAACAATGAGAAAACAAAATTACTTTTTTTTGCAGATAAACCAAATAGGATACAATTTACTTTATAACAGTAAAGCTACCCATGGTATACCTACAGTTATTGGTGTGATGAGTAACAGTCTACTATCAATGGCTGCTAGTTTGATGAATGGGACAGTCTCTATTATTTCTGCAGCCAATCTACCATTGTACAAGCCTAAAAATAAATTAGACTACAATCAAGGAGTGTTTTCTTCAGTAATATTAGTGGCCCTTGCCTTTGTTGTTGTACCACCAGGCTTTGCTGTAGACCTTGTTAAAGATAGACAGGTACAATAAATCAACACAGATATTTGTTGTGTGTGTGTGTGTGTGTGTGTGGAGTAGGGCTAATACAGTCAGTTGAACCTACGTTTGTTGAAGTCAAAGAATATCCACGTACAGTGCAATCTGTCTAAACTGAACTTCATTGAGACCAACTTTTGGGTTTAGAATAGACAGGTGATTGGACTAGGCAGGTTAAATTAACAAAAATTTCATACAACTTTAAATAATATTCAGTTTATACATGTTTCAGTGTACTGTATATGAGTTATCAGAGATAAATTAGCCGATAGCTACTATGAATGTGCCAAATTTTTACTTCAAGTTACCAGGTATCCAGGGAAACATCTTGGCTAAATTGAGTTAACGATGTTGGCTGTATACGAGTGAAAATTAAACAAAAATTGTTATGATAATTTGATTTATGCTTATTTTTATAAATTAAGGCCCCTCTATCCCCCAGGGATATATAAATAGGATATAGGTTCTCCTCTGTTTGGTTCAAGCCTTCCAACAAAGACATCTGCAAATAATGTAATGGGAATGTTATCAAGATGTCTTAAGATAACAGCCAGCTTCCTTGATATTACATTTTGAAGACAGTTGAAATAGACATACATGCATTGTAAAATACTGTAAATGTGTAGCATTACATAGGTGTCAATTCACACTTATTTTGAGGTACGAGTTATGCTCATAATTGAGGGCCCTACGATGACTGTAGAATGTAGAACAGTAATAAAAGGGCTGTACCATTATTTTAATTTGTGTCCAAGTGTAAAATTGAATAGTCTCTCATGTTCGTTTACATCCATATTCTTTTTTAACTACATTGTAATTATATGAAATGTAATAAATGTGTACTTATATTATGAATGATATATATGTAGAGATTGTATTTGCAGTTTAAGATAAGAAGTCAGTTAAGAACAGCTGGGGTACCGTTCAGTGTTTACTGGTTGGGTAACTTCTTTGTGGATATTGTTAAGTTCTCAATACCAGCAGTACTATCAGTTATCCTAGTTATAGCTATAGGGGTAAGTTCTGTAATATAAACTTACGAAAAGAAAGTGTAAACAGTGATGGACAACAATTCTACCAATATTAACAAAATGAGCAACAATCTCTCACCTCAAATCATTGAACATAAAAATGACCATGACATAATGACTTTGGAAATCCAGGTCCAAACTTGAGACAGGCAGAACAATTTGGTGGGTTTAAAATGGTTAGTAGGATCTCAAGCTTCCCATCTTGATAATTAGATCTCCAATACATATATAAACAAACTATAAAAAAAACCTGCACAGTTTCGTTTCCACTCAAAAAGACCTCATACTATACTTTTGTTCCTCAATATTACTTCAGCTATGTTATTAGAAGTTCCCAAAGTAATTGTAGGTGGATGATAGGTTTGGTTTCATCAACAAGTGTGTATCCTCACTTTTAGTGGTTATTCAGCTATATCATGACTACCAAATTTATCATGGGAGGAAAGTTTTGACAGTTGTAACGAACTGAACAGTTAAATCTGTGTCTTTGGGTAGAAGTCTAAAAACCATAAATGTTGATGTCAGTGTTGGTAACAAGGCATGATATCATGTCAGTAGTGCTTAGGTTTATTACCCCAAATGAAAAATGGTTGTTGTCACATGATGGTAGGTTTCTATTAGGCCAACCATCATAAAATGTTAGTTTAATGTTTTCTAACTGATCTTTACCAAAACATTTGATTAGTGTTATTGAATAAAATGCTGTTTTGGTATGTTCTATTGCAAAAAATGTTTCTTGCTGATTTTAGAATGTGTCATTGCAAAATGAAAAATTTGCTGTTTTAATATGTTTAATTGCAAAAAAGAGAATTTCTTTTGCTGTTTTTGTATCTTTCATTGCAAATGTTTTTTTTTCTTTCTATTTTTAATATGTTTTTTTAAATATTTTTTGAAAAAGTAAAAAAATACCTACCAATCTTCCCATTCATAAATTGTAAGGTTGGAAACAGCAGGCTATTTCTTAAAGAGGTCGTAGTTGTTTATAATATTATTGTATTTTTGCAGGTTGACAGTTTTAAAACAGCTGGAGCCATATTGTCTTTAATATTGCTTCTATTAACCTTTATGTTATCAACAACACTGTTTACATACGTATTTGCCTTCCTGTTTTCAAACTATGAGACCTGTCAGTCAGCCATGACCACGCTGTACTTCTTTGTAAGTTATAAGTTATATTCTTACATTATAATAGATGACTCTCTCTGTGGGGTTCGGATGGGGGTGTTACCATGTTTAACACCACTTTCAACAATATTTCAGTTATAGGGAGGTTCCACTGTTCATTCTAATGCAACTATTATATAACACATGTTTTCATTGACTAATGTTTCGCATCAAATCCACAATTGACACTTTGTAGCTATTGGTTCTAGTGTGAATGAGCCGCCATATTGAATTCCTGAAATCCAACATGTCAATAGATACGATTTGATAGAAAATACAGATATCGCCTACATTTGAAATAATTTCTTGTTGGATTTTATCCTAATTTGAAGAAAACATGTTTTGAATAACGTCCAGTGTTTGTATTATATGCTGAAAAGTTTCATATGATCTCACAATTTTTCATGACATTTAGGTGCCTAAGTCATCGACAATATTTCACTGCATTTTAATTTTGGCTATTTTTAGACCATTTCTTAAGCCCAAATATATTTGTTTGCCTTGCATTACAATAGAAATCACTGTATTGTATTTGAAGAGTTACTGGCATTAATTGGGGTCTTAAATATTCATTTTAAGACTGCTATGCATCACCTGCATTTTCGAAAGTCAAATCCCTAATTTACTCAATTAATATGATTATTCCTTAATCATAGTCACAGGAAAATGAAACTTCTATTAGCCAACAAGTACAAACAGTGTGTAAATGATTTATTTTATTTATTTATTTAATAAATTTTATAAAGTCATTTTTGTTCTTTTCAGATCTCTTTCTTACCGTATTTAGCAGTAAGCCTTGTTGATTTGATATCTGGACCTGTTCCAGCAAGAATTATGCACTATATATTTTGTATTGTGTTTCAACCATACAAAGTCTTTGGTGGGATCTATTATATAGATAGGGTAAGTACATGGGAAGGTGATGGACCATCCAGAAGAAAATGTCAATTCCGACAGACCAAAAAAAAATCACCCTACCCAAGAAAATTTCATTGAGGATTTGAAAAAAACCCATTATTTTGTATATTTATTTTTAAATCCACATTTTTACTACAAAAATATATTATTTTGAAAAAAATCAGTATTATTCAACCAATTTTTGGGGGTCTTTTTTTAGCATGTTTCAATACAAAAATGTGTTCTTGAAGCAGCTTTGAAGGAGAAAAAAATAATTGCCTATCTACCCGCCCACCTCTCAAATTGTGGATCAGGATACAAAAAACCAACTATTTTTTTAAAGGATGACCTTACTTTGCCATGTGTTTCATCACTTTTATGCTCCTCATTCAAATTCATTATATATTAGGCCATACAAAAAAAATGCCTAGGTTTTCAGGCCAATTTTGTAAAAAATGGATGAGGGAGGGAGGCTTTTTTTTTTTTTTTTTTTTTCAGAAGTTTTCTTCCTTTTTTCGAAAGATTACATCAAATCCACTACTGCAGCTATTGTGACTCTATCAAGAATGATCTGCTTTAAATCTTTTCAGAGCAAAATTTTGTATTCAATATTATTCTATTATATTATTTATGGAGTTATACAATTCTGTGAACGTACATGACGTTGAAAAGTCAAAGATAATGCTCCATGGCATCAAAGCTTTACTCGAATGAGCAATTTGGCAAAAAATAAGTGCCATGCTTTTGCTGATCAACGTTAAATAACAGCCCGTTTGAAATACAATGTAGTTATTTTCACCTTTCTATCATGCGTGCATATGACTCCATTGACTAATTCATAAGTACTAAGTCGGTTTCGGACCGGACATGAACAAATTCGGGATTTTGACTGTAATAAAAATCGCCGACGCAGGGGTTTTGCGAGTGTTTTAGGGGACGCGGTGGGGACCAAGAACCTAGTTTAATTTTTTTTATAGCCTTATATGGTAACTTTGCAAACAGCCATATAATCTTCTGCCATGATGTGACACCTCGTTGTCTCTCATAAGTCTGGGTATTATCATTCACTAAAATCTTCATCTTCTGCAAACACCATACATCATGAGATCAAAGTTATTAGGAATGGTTATTGTATGCTTCATTTCTAAATTGTTTTGGACAGCTGAGGTGTACACTATGGTCATCTTCCTATACTTAAAGTAGAATTTGTTTATCAATTGGGTTGGACCACAATGGCTGTGAACATGCCTATGTAATCGGTGCCTATCACCACTTAAGTTGTGAGTTTAAATTACGCCAATGGTGAGGTATACTCCATACAACTTTATTTGTTGAAATAGTTAGTACCTTACGACAGGTCAGCTGTTTTCACCAGGTACTCCAGTTTCCTCCACTAATATAACTGAAATTTGAAAAAAGGTGTATAAAAATGTAATTTCATACATATCTACAATGATTGGTGTAAAATTTGACATATAGATTTTTGTTTACCTCATTGTTTGTTTGTATCACGGATACTGACTACATTGTAACCTAAGAAAAATCTCTCAATTTTGAATATTAAAAGGTTAACCCAAACTCTTTAAAATTGATGAGTAAATTGCAATATTTAAAGATTCAAAAATATTTTATTTTTACAGATCTTCCGGTACAGCAGTTTAGGAGGAGAATCTATTGTTTTTGAGGATTACTTTGCATGGGACAACATGGTTATGTATCCAATCATCGTAGTAAGTACTGAGAACAAACCTATTGAGTCAAGTTGTGTTCCTTTTTTTTCTGCACAAAATATTTTTGGACAAACTGCAGGGTTAGAATGTATTAAATACAGGCTTATTTGTTTAAGAAATAAATCATGGAAGCCAGAATGTGTTTTGAGTTTTAACATGGGTTGGCAGATATTAGTATATTATCCCGAGCCAGAGGCTCGGGATAAAATTTTTTTACTAATAGGCTCGGGATAACATTTTTTTACTAATATCCGCCAACCCATGTTAAAACTTAAAGCACATTCTGGCTTCCATGATTTATTTCGATTCTGATATGTCTAAAGAGTACAAATATGGTAGTATACATTGATTGGAAGACGGTAACTTATAGTTACGTTTGCGGACAATGTCGCACACAATTTATGCTGCCAAATTCGAGCAGAAGACAATTCATCAACATGTACATTCTCTGAAACTGGTGAACAGATTTCAACCAAACTTGCCATATATGTTCATTGGATGGTCCTCTACCAGATTTGTGTTTTTGGTGTAGATCGGAAATTCAACATGGCTGCCAGGGCCAATAACGTGTTCTGATTGGCTGAAATTTAAAAAAATCTTCTTGTCAGAAACCACCAAGCCAATTGAATTGTGACTTTGCAGGAATGATCATTGGGTGGTCCTGTACTAAACTTGTGAATCATTTGCCGATCGGAAATTCATAATGGCCGCCATGACTCGACTTAGTTTTAACATAGGACCCTATGGAAAAAATGTTTAAAAGTCTTCTCCTCTGAAACCAGTAAGTCAATTTAAAGCAAACATGGCATGAATGGTCCTTAGGTGGTCAACTTTCAAAAGTATGTCCTGTGACCCCGACCTCCATCCAAGATGGCTGCCATCAGCGGACATAGTTTTAACATAAGACCCTATGGGAAATATGTTTAAAAATCTTATCCTCTGAAACCAGTTAGCCAATTTAAAGCAAACATGGCATGGATGGTCCTTAAGTGGTCAATTCTCAAAATTGTGTCCGGTGACCCTGACCTCCATCCAAGATGACCGCCTTCAGCGGACATAGTTTTAACATAGGACCCTATGGGAAAAATGTTTAAATTTTTCCTCTGAAAACAGGAAACCAATTTAAAGCAAACATGGCATGAATGGTCCTTAAATGATCAACTTTCAAAATTATATCCAGTGACCCAGACCTCCATGCCTTCAGCAGACATAGTTTTAACATAGGACCTTATGGGGAAAAACTGTTTTAAAATCTTCTCCTCTGAAACCAGTCAGCCAATATAGCAAACATGTCATCAATGGTCCTTAGGTGGTTAACTGCCAAAAATGTGTTCAGTGACCCCAATCTCGGTCCAAAATGGCCACCGTCAGCGGACATAATTTAAACATAGGGACCTATGGGAAAATTGTTTAAAAGTCTTCTCCTCTGAAACCAGTCAGCCAATTTAAAGCAAACATGGCATAGATGGTCCTTGGGTAGTATACTTTCAAAATTGTGTCCGGTGACCATGACCTCCATCCAAGATGGCTGCCATGAGCAGACATAGTTTTAACATACATTGTAGAACCCTTTGGGATTTGAATAGTAAAACTTAGATATATTCAGCATGCAGTCATTCTTAGGAGGGCTTATTTATGTCAGGTGAGCGATACAGGCTCACCTGAGCCTCTAGTTTTACAAAGTGAAAGAAGGACATCATGTTAGAATAAGACATAAACATTGCAGATATTTTCCTCCAAGTAATGTACTTTGCCATGCATGAAAATATATTAGATTAATAATATTGTTGAATATTGGCCACTATTCACAAATATACTTTAAAATTTATATTTTTAAACTTTTCTTTAAATTTTTCAGTCCATCATTGAAATTCCACTGTTTATAATTTTACTGAGGATACTTGATATCCGCAGCACCGGAGGTGACCTCCATGATGCATTGCCATGTGTTAATAATAAAAAAAAAAATGAAGTCAGCACTGAGAATTCTGATGTTATTGAAAATGAAGACTCAGATGTATCTGAAGAAAGGCGTCGAGTGACAGCTGTTCAAACACGGACAATGGATCAGGTTAGTCAAGTGGATTTATCAGTGGATATAATATTTATGAATAAAGTGGAGTATTTCGTCATTCCATGTCTTTCCACCCTTGAAGGCAGAAACTGGTACCCATCCCAATCTTTCAGTAATCTTAAGTCCGTCCCATAAAGTCTGTGTCAGAGTTCTTCTTGTAAAAGCGACATTTAAAATATTTTTGAAGGCCCTTTACGAAAAATCCAGCTACTGGTTTGAGACAGGCACAAAAATGTGGCAGGATTCATGGATTAAATCTGACATGTAAACTTAGGCAGAAGAGCTAAGATGCTGAAAGGGCAATGTTGGTTGTAAGAATTAGTTTTGATATACATTTGTACTTAATTCATATTGTTGTTGAATGGGGCCTAGCTGATTGAGACTTCCTTAAGATTTATTTATACAGTCAAACCTGCTTTAGTGACCACCTCTATTAAGCAATAACTTGTATTGTGTAATCTTAATGTAATTTCCCTTCAAAGTGCATTTCATATTAATTAAACCTGTATTTAGTGACCACCTGTCTTATGTGACTCTAATTCCATGTTCCCTTAGAAGGTCACATAAGACAGGTTTGACTGTACCTATGCAATCAGTACCTATCACCAATGAAGTTTGTGAGTTTGAGTCACACGTTTAGTTAATGTACTGTGTAACAGTTGAGTTGAGTTGGAGTTGTAAAACTGATATAAATGGTTTTGTAAAATATTTTTCCACAATCTTTCATGGATAATTACCTTTGTATATTTATATTTCCGTCCTTAAATCAGATGAACGTTTATTGTTCTTAATTACACCTGTATGTTACACCTCTTAACTACCAGAAATTACAACAAAAAAAGGAAATATAGTAACAACTTTAGATAGTGCGTAACTATTCACACGCTTATCTGGAAATTTTGTGTTTGGTTTAGAAAGTTGATTGATGTTGATTCTGACTTTCTCTTTTTATGTACGATATCTCAAAATAAGATGGTGTAACAAAAGGTGGAGTTAAGAATGATAAACGTTTATCTCATTTAAGGACATAAATATAAATATTTTATATAAAGATGGAATTATGGAAGATTGTAGAAAAATATTTTAAAAAATAAGATTTATATCAAATATATAACTCAACTCAACCATTACATTGTACAATTGTTTAGTTTAAGCATATTTTATTTGCTCAAATATGCAAAAAGGATAAGACACAAGTTAAACAAACTTATGAAGTCTTCTCATATATACAATAAGTTACAACATTATATGATAGAGCATGCATGCATATGAATATTTCTTACATTAATATGTGTAAATTGAAGAAGAACAGAGAATGAAGAAAGGAGTTAGAGAAGGAGAGAGAGAGGTTGGTGGTGATGGTGTGTGTGGTTGTTCATTTGGTGAACCACTTAAACAAGAAACCTTTCAGACCTCTTTATATATTCAAACACGTGCTTAAAAATAATTGTTATCAAGACGTATGCCTCATTCTCAAGTTGAGGTTACAACTCTGAAAGTGTTTAAATGGACCAGATCCATAGCTCTATTGTCATAAAAAAAGGTAATAAATAAAATCTCATTCTCAAGTTGAGATTACAACTCTGAAAGTGTTTAAATGGACCAGATCCATAGCTTTATTGTCATAAAAAAAAGGTAATAAATAAAATCTCATTCTCAAGTTGAGGTTACAACTCTGAAAGTGTTTAAATGGACCAGATCCATAGCTCTATTGTCATAAAAAAAGGTAATAAATAAAATCTCATTCTCAAGTTGAGGTTACAACTCTGAAAGTGTTTAAATGGACCAGATCCATAGCTCTATTGTCATAAAAAAAGGTAATAAATAAAATCTCATTCTCAAGTTGAGGTTACAACTCTGAAAGTGTTTAAATGGACCAGATCCATAGCTCTATTGTCATTAAAAAGGTAATAAATAAAATCTCATTCTCAAGTTGAGGTTACAACTCTGAAAGTGTTTAAATGGACCAGATCCATAGCTGTATTGTCATAAAAAAAGGTAATAAATAAAATCTCATTCTCAAGTTGAGGTTACAACTCTGAAAGTGTTTAAATGGACCAGATCCATAGCTCTATTGTCATAAAAAAAGGTAATAAATAAAATCTCATTCTCAAGTTGAGGTTACAACTCTGAAAGTGTTTAAATGGACCAGATCCATAGCTCTATTGTCATAAAAAAAGGTAATAAATAAAATCTCATTCTCAAGTTGAGGTTACAACTCTGAAAGTGTTTAAATGGACCAGATCCATAGCTCTATTGTCATAAAAAAGGTAATAAATAAAATCTCATTCTCAAGTTGAGGTTACAACTCTGAAAGTGTTTAAATGGACCAGATCCATAGCTCTATTGTCATAAAAAAAGGTAATAAATAAAATCTCATTTTCAAGTTGAGGTTACAACTCTGAAAGTGTTTAAATGGACCAGATCCATAGCTCTATTGTCATAAAAAAAGGTAATAAATAAAATCTCATTTTCAAGTTGAGGTTACAACTCTGAAAGTGTTTAAATGGACCAGATCCATAGCTCTATTGTCATAAAAAAAGGTAATAAATAAAATCTCATTTTCAAGTTGAGGTTACAACTCTGAAAGTGTTTAAATGGACCAGATCCATAGCTCTATTGTCATAAAAAAAGGTAATAAAGAAAATCTCATTCTCAAGTTGAGGTTACAACTCTGAAAGTGTTTAAATGGACCAGATCCATTGTCATAAAAAAAGTTAATAAATAAAATCTCATTCTCAAGTTGAGGTTACAACTCTGAAAGTGTTTAAATGGACCAGATCCATAGCTCTATTGTCATAAAAAAAGGTAATAAATAAAATCTCATTTTCAAGTTGAGGTTACAACTCTGAAAGTGTTTAAATGGACCAGATCCATAGCTCTATTGTCATAAAAAAAGGTAATAAAGAAAATCTCATTCTCAAGTTGAGGTTACAACTCTGAAAGTGTTTAAATGGACCAGATCCATTGTCATAAAAAAAGTTAATAAATAAAATCTCATTCTCAAGTTGAGGTTACAACTCTGAAAGTGTTTAAATGGACCAGATCCATAGCTCTATTGTCATAAAAAAAGGTAATAAATAAAATCTCATTTTCAAGTTGAGGTTACAACTCTGAAAGTGTTTAAATGGACCAGATCCATAGCTCTATTGTCATAAAAAAAGGTAATAAATAAAATCTCATTTTCAAGTTGAGGTTACAACTCTGAAAGTGTTTAAATGGACCAGATCCATAGCTCTATTGTCATAAAAAAAGGTAATAAAGAAAATCTCATTCTCAAGTTGAGGTTACAACTCTGAAAGTGTTTAAATGGACCAGATCCATTGTCATAAAAAAAGGTAATAAATAAAATCTCATTCTCAAGTTGAGGTTACAACTCTGAAAGTGTTTAAATGGACCAGATCCATAGCTCTATTGTCATAAAAAAAGGTAATAAATAAAATCTCATTCTCAAGTTGAGGTTACAACTCTGAAAGTGTTTAAATGGACCAGATCCATAGCTCTATTGTCATAAAAAAAGGTAATAAATAAAATCTCATTCTCAAGTTGAGGTTACAACTCTGAAAGTGTTTAAATGGACCAGATCCATAGCTCTATTGTCATAAAAAAAGGTAATAAATAAAATAAATAAATAAACAGTTCAAAACTACCCAACCCTTATAGTTCATATTTGAATAAATAATATATACTAATATATTAAAACTTTATATTTTATCTTACACGCTTGGTTAGCATCCTCAGTACATTGCTGGAGTAAGTCATCTTTATATGTTGTACTTTCCCACGTAAGAATCATACAAAAACAGTGACACCTGTCCTACATTGAACTTCAGGTTTTATTCTTAGTGTCTAATGGCTGTTTTTTTTTTATTTAACCTGTCTAATCTGAACAACTGTTTATTGCAAGGAATTTCTTATATCCTTATGTAAACAATAATTATAATGAAAAATTTGTGTAGCATTGTCTTGGATTTTGGGGTTAAGAATTCATCTCATCTTATTTATATAATGCAACTGAAAATTTTAGTTCTCAAGAGTTATCTCCCCATTTTTTAGCAATTTATTTTCATGTAACAAATATCTCTTAATGCAAGACTTTTTTTTTCTATAGATAAGATTATGATATATGAGAATTATTTCAAGTTATAGATTTAAGAAGAAACTGCCTACTACTTGGTGTATGTCACTGTTTTGTATGATTCTTGCTGCAATCTACCTTTATATGTTTTAGTCATTCATTATCCTTATTTTTATAATTGTTGTATTTTTCTTAACTCTTTCATTCAAAATTGTTAAAAAAGAAAACATCTATTCTGAACTGAGAAAATGTTGTTATCAATAAATACATTATATATTTATTTAAACCACTTATGAATATATTTTTTACAATTTATGTTACCACTGGTAAGATTTTAATATTTACACAATGGTGATAGTATTTGTGAAATTTTATTTTTGTTCTATTATTTCTCTTTGCTCACAAGTGTGGTTTATTGTGTATGAGATATATGTATTCCTAGTAAAGTTCTGTATATTGGGATAGTTTCTACCTTAGTTTGTGGTTTATTGTGTATGAGATGTATTCCTAGTAAAGTTCTGTATATTGGGATAGTTTCCACCTTAGTTTGTGGTTTATTGTGTATGAGATATATGTATTCCTAGTAAAGTTCTGTATATTGGGATAGTTTCTACCTTAGTTTGTGGTTTATTGTGTATGAGATGTATTCCTAGTAAAGTTCTGTATATTGGGATAGTTTCCACCTTAGTTTGTGGTTTATTGTGTATGAGATGTATTCCTAGTAAAGTTCTGTATATTGGGATAGTTTCCACCTTAGTTTGTGGTTTATTGTGTATGAGATGTATTCCTAGTAAAGTTCTGTATATTGGGATAGTTTCTACCTTAGTTTGTGGTTTATTGTGTATGAGATATATGTATTCCTAGTAAAGTTCTGTATATTGGGATAGTTTCCACCTTAGTTTGTGGTTTATTGTGTATGAGATGTATTCCTAGTAAAGTTCTGTATATTGGGATAGTTTCTACCTTAGTTTGTGGTTTATTGTGTATGAGATGTATTCCTAGTAAAGTTCTGTATATTGGGATAGTTTCCACCTTAGTTTGTGGTTTATTGTGTATGAGATGTATTCCTAGTAAAGTTCTGTATATTGGGATAGTTTCCACCTTAGTTTGTGGTTTATTGTGTATGAGATGTATTCCTAGTAAAGTTCTGTATATTGGGATAGTTTCCACCTTAGTTTGTGGTTTATTGTGTATGAGATGTATTCCTAGTAAAGTTCTGTATATTGGGATAGTTTCCACCTTAGTTTGTGGTTTATTGTGTATGAGATGTATTCCTAGTAAAGTTCTGTATATTGGGATAGTTTCCACCTTAGTTTGTGGTTTATTGTGTATGAGATGTATTCCTAGTAAAGTTCTGTATATTGGGATAGTTTCTACCTTAGTTTGTGGTTTATTGTGTATGAGATGTATTCCTAGTAAAGTTCTGTATATTGGGATAGTTTCCACCTTAGTTTGTGGTTTATTGTGTATGAGATGTATTCCTAGTAAAGTTCTGTATATTGGGATAGTTTCCACCTTAGTTTGTGGTTTATTGTGTATGAGATGTATTCCTAGTAAAGTTCTGTATATTGGGATAGTTTCCACCTTAGTTTGTGGTTTATTGTGTATGAGATGTATTCCTAGTAAAGTTCTGTATATTGGGATAGTTTCCACCTTAGTTTGTGGTTTATTGTGTATGAGATGTATTCCTAGTAAAGTTCTGTATATTGGGATAGTTTCCACCTTAGTTTGTGGTTTATTGTGTATGAGATGTATTCCTAGTAAAGTTCTGTATATTGGGATAGTTTCCACCTTAGTTTGTGGTTTATTGTGTATGAGATGTATTCCTAGTAAAGTTCTGTATATTGGGATAGTTTCCACCTTAGTTTGTGGTTTATTGTGTATGAGATGTATTCCTAGTAAAGTTCTGTATATTGGGATAGTTTCCACCTTAGTTTGTGGTTTATTGTGTATGAGATGTATTCCTAGTAAAGTTCTGTATATTGGGATAGTTTCCACCTTAGTTTGTGGTTTATTGTGTATGAGATGTATTCCTAGTAAAGTTCTGTATATTGGGATAGTTTCCACCTTAGTTTGTGGTTTATTGTGTATGAGATGTATTCCTAGTAAAGTTCTGTATATTGGGATAGTTTCCACCTTAGTTTGTGGTTTATTGTGTATGAGATGTATTCCTAGTAAAGTTCTGTATATTGGGATAGTTTCCACCTTAGTTTGTGGTTTATTGTGTATGAGATGTATTCCTAGTAAAGTTCAGTATATTGGGATAGTTTCCACCTTAGTTTGTGGTTTATTGTGTATGAGATGTATTCCTAGTAAAGTTCTGTATATTGGGATAGTTTCCACCTTAGTTTGTGGTTTATTGTGTAGGAGATGTATTCCTAGTAAAGTTCTGTATATTGGGATAGTTTCCACCTTAGTTTGTGGTTTATTGTGTAGGAGATGTATTCCTAGTAAAGTTCTGTATATTGGGATAGTTTCCACCTTAGTTTGTGGTTTATTGTGTAGGAGATGTATTCCTAGTAAAGTTCTGTATATTGGGATAGTTTCCACCTTAGTTTGTGGTGTATTGTGTATGAGATGTATTCCTAGTAAAGTTCTGTATATTGGGATAGTTTCTACCTTAGTTTGTGGTTTATTGTGTATGAGATGTATTCCTAGTAAAGTTCTGTATATTGGGATAGTTTCCACCTTAGTTTGTGGTGTATTGTGTATGAGATGTATTCCTAGTAAAGTTCTGTATATTGGGATAGTTTCCACCTTAGTTTGTGGTTTATTGTGTATGAGATGTATTCCTAGTAAAGTTCTATATATTGGGATAGTTTCTACCTTAGTTTGTGGTTTATTGTGTACGAGATGTATTCCTAGTAAAGTTCTGTATATATATTGGATAGTTTCTACCTTAGTTTGTGGTTTATTGTGTATGAGATGTATTCCTAGTAAAGTTCTGTATATTGGGATAGTTTCTACCTTAGTTTGTGGTGTATTGTGTATGAGATGTATTCCTAGTAAAGTTCTGTATATTGGGATAGTTTCTACCTTAGTTTGTGGTGTATTGTGTATGAGATGTATTCCTAGTAAAGTTCTGTATATTGGGATAGTTTCCACCTTAGTTTGTGGTTTATTGTGTATGAGATGTATTCCTAGTAAAGTTCTGTATATTGGGATAGTTTCCACCTTAGTTTGTGGTTTATTGTGTATGAGATGTATTCCTAGTAAAGTTCTGTATATTGGGATAGTTTCCACCTTAGTTTGTGGTTTATTGTGTATGAGATGTATTCCTAGTAAAGTTCTGTATATTGGGATAGTTTCCACCTTAGTTTGTGGTTTATTGTGTATGAGATGTATTCCTAGTAAAGTTCTGTATATTGGGATAGTTTCTACCTTAGTTTGTGGTTTATTGTGTATGAGATATATGTATTCCTAGTAAAGTTCTGTATATTGGGATAGTTTCTACCTTAGTTTGTGGTTTATTGTGTATGAGAATATGTATTCCTAGTAAAGTTCTGTATATTGGGATAGTTTCCACCTTAGTTTGTGGTTTATTGTGTATGAGATGTATTCCTAGTAAAGTTCTGTATATTGGGATAGTTTCCACCTTAGTTTGTGGTTTATTGTGTATGAGATGTATTCCTAGTAAAGTTCTGTATATTGGGATAGTTTCTACCTTAGTTTGTGGTTTATTGTGTATGAGATGTATTCCTAGTAAAGTTCTGTATATTGGAATAGTTTCTACCTTAGTTTGTGGTTTATTGTGTACGAGATGTATTCCTAGTAAAGTTCTGTATATTGGGATAGTTTCCACCTTAGTTTGTGGTTTATTGTGTACGAGATGTATTCCTAGTAAAGTTCTGTATATTGGGATAGTTTCCACCTTAGTTTGTGGTTTATTGTGTACGAGATGTATTCCTAGTAAAGTTCTGTATATTGGGATAGTTTCCACCTTAGTTTGTGGTTTATTGTGTATGAGATGTATTCCTAGTAAAGTTCTGTATATTGGGATAGTTTCCACCTTAGTTTGTGGTTTATTGTGTATGAGATGTATTCCTAGTAAAGTTCTGTATATTGGGATAGTTTCTACCTTAGTTTGTGGTTTATTGTGTATGAGATGTATTCCTAGTAAAGTTCTGTATATTGGGATAGTTTCTACCTTAGTTTGTGGTGTATTGTGTATGAGATGTATTCCTAGTAAAGTTCTGTATATTGGGATAGTTTCCACCTTAGTTTGTGGTTTATTGTGTATGAGATGTATTCCTAGTAAAGTTCTGTATATTGGATAGTTTCCACCTTAGTTTGTGGTTTATTGTGTATGAGATGTATTCCTAGTAAAGTTCTGTATATTGGGATAGTTTCCACCTTAGTTTGTGGTGTATTGTGTATGAGATGTATTCCTAGTAAAGTTCTGTATATTGGGATAGTTTCCACCTTAGTTTGTGGTTTATTGTGTATGAGATGTATTCCTAGTAAAGTTCTGTATATTGGGATAGTTTCTACCTTAGTTTGTGGTTTATTGTGTATGAGATGTATTCCTAGTAAAGTTCTGTATATTGGGATAGTTTCCACCTTAGTTTGTGGTTTATTGTGTATGAGATGTATTCCTAGTAAAGTTCTGTATATTGGGATAGTTTCTACCTTAGTTTGTGGTTTATTGTGTATGAGATGTATTCCTAGTAAAGTTCTGTATATTGGGATAGTTTCTACCTTAGTTTGTGGTTTATTGTGTATGAGATGTATTCCTAGTAAAGTTCTGTATATTGGGATAGTTTCTACCTTAGTTTGTGGTTTATTGTGTATGAGATGTATTCCTAGTAAAGTTCTGTATATTGGGATAGTTTCTACCTTAGTTTGTGGTTTATTGTGTATGAGATGTATTCCTAGTAAAGTTCTGTATATTGGGATAGTTTCTACCTTAGTTTGTGGTTTATTGTGTATGAGATGTAATCCTAGTAAAGTTCTGTATATTGGGATAGTTTCTACCTTAGTTTGTGGTTTATTGTGTATGAGATGTATTCCTAGTAAAGTTCTGTATATTGGGATAGTTTTTACCTTAGTTTGTGGTTTATTGTGTATGAGATGTATTCCTAGTAAAGTTCTGTATATTGGGATAGTTTCTACCTTAGTTTGTGGTTTATTGTGTATGAGATGTATTCCTAGTAAAGTTCTGTATATTGGGATAGTTTCTACCTTAGTTTGTGGTTTATTGTGTATGAGATGTATTCCTAGTAAAGTTCTGTATATTGGGATAGTTTCCACCTTAGTTTGTGGTTTATTGTGTATGAGATGTATTCCTAGTAAAGTTCTGTATATTGGGATAGTTTCTACCTTAGTTTGTGGTTTATTGTGTAGGAGATATATTCCTAGTAAAGTTCTGTATATTGGGATAGTTTCCACCTTAGTTTGTGGTTTATTGTGTATGAGATGTATTCCTAGTAAAGTTCTGTATATTGGGATAGTTTCCACCTTAGTTTGTGGTGTATTGTGTATGAGATGTATTCCTAGTAAAGTTCTGTATATTGGGATAGTTTCCACCTTAGTTTGTGGTTTATTGTGTATGAGATGTATTCCTAGTAAAGTTCTGTATATTGGGATAGTTTTCACCTTAGTTTGTGGTTTATTGTGTATGAGATGTATTCCTAGTAAAGTTCTGTATATTGGGATAGTTTCCACCTTAGTTTGTGGTTTATTGTGTATGAGATGTATTCCTAGTAAAGTTCTGTATATTGGGATAGTTTCCACCTTAGTTTGTGGTGTATTGTGTATGAGATGTATTCCTAGTAAAGTTCTGTATATTGGGATAGTTTCCACCTTAGTTTGTGGTTTATTGTGTATGAGATGTATTCCTAGTAAAGTTCTGTATATTGGGATAGTTTCCACCTTAGTTTGTGGTTTATTGTGTATGAGATGTATTCCTAGTAAAGTTCTGTATATTGGGATAGTTTCCACCTTAGTTTGTGGTGTATTGTGTATGAGATGTATTCCTAGTAAAGTTCTGTATATTGGGATAGTTTCCACCTTAGTTTGTGGTTTATTGTGTATGAGATGTATTCCTAGTAAAGTTCTGTATATTTGGATAGTTTCTACCTTAGTTTGTGGTTTATTGTGTATGAGATGTATTCCTAGTAAAGTTCTGTATATTGGGATAGTTTCCACCTTAGTTTGTGGTTTATTGTGTATGAGATGTATTCCTAGTAAAGTTCTGTATATTGGGATAGTTTCCACCTTAGTTTGTGGTTTATTGTGTATGAGATGTATTCCTAGTAAAGTTCTGTATATTGGGATAGTTTCCACCTTAGTTTGTGGTTTATTGTGTATGAGATGTATTCCTAGTAAAGTTCTGTATATTGGGATAGTTTCCACCTTAGTTTGTGGTGTATTGTGTATGAGATGTATTCCTAGTAAAGTTCTGTATATTGGGATAGTTTCCACCTTAGTTTGTGGTTTATTGTGTATGAGATGTATTCCTAGTAAAGTTCTGTATATTGGGATAGTTTCCACCTTAGTTTGTGGTTTATTGTGTATGAGATGTATTCCTAGTAAAGTTCTGTATATTGGGATAGTTTCCACCTTAGTTTGTGGTGTATTGTGTATGAGATGTATTCCTAGTAAAGTTCTGTATATTGGGATAGTTTCCACCTTAGTTTGTGGTGTATTGTGTATGAGATGTATTCCTAGTAAAGTTCTGTATATTGGGATAGTTTCCACCTTAGTTTGTGGTTTATTGTGTATGAGATGTATTCCTAGTAAAGTTCTGTATATTGGGATAGTTTCTACCTTAGTTTGTGGTTTATTGTGTATGAGATGTATTCCTAGTAAAGTTCTGTATATTGGGATAGTTTCCACCTTAGTTTGTGGTTTATTGTGTATGAGATGTATTCCTAGTAAAGTTCTGTATATTGGGATAGTTTCCACCTTAGTTTGTGGTTTATTGTGTATGAGATGTATTCCTAGTAAAGTTCTGTATATTGGGATAGTTTCCACCTTAGTTTGTGGTTTATTGTGTATGAGATGTATTCCTAGTAAAGTTCTGTATATTGGGATAGTTTCCACCTTAGTTTGTGGTGTATTGTGTATGAGATGTATTCCTAGTAAAGTTCTGTATATTGGGATAGTTTCCACCTTAGTTTGTGGTTTATTGTGTATGAGATGTATTCCTAGTAAAGTTCTGTATATTGGGATAGTTTCCACCTTAGTTTGTGGTTTATTGTGTATGAGATGTATTCCTAGTAAAGTTCTGTATATTGGGATAGTTTCCACCTTAGTTTGTGGTGTATTGTGTATGAGATGTATTCCTAGTAAAGTTCTGTATATTGGGATAGTTTCCACCTTAGTTTGTGGTGTATTGTGTATGAGATGTATTCCTAGTAAAGTTCTGTATATTGGGATAGTTTCCACCTTAGTTTGTGGTTTATTGTGTATGAGATGTATTCCTAGTAAAGTTCTGTATATTGGGATAGTTTCCACCTTAGTTTGTGGTTTATTGTGTATGAGATGTATTCCTAGTAAAGTTCTGTATATTGGGATAGTTTCCACCTTAGTTTGTGGTGTATTGTGTATGAGATGTATTCCTAGTAAAGTTCTGTATATTGGGATAGTTTCCACCTTAGTTTGTGGTTTATTGTGTATGAGATGTATTCCTAGTAAAGTTCTGTATATTGGGATAGTTTCCACCTTAGTTTGTGGTTTATTGTGTATGAGATGTATTCCTAGTAAAGTTCTGTATATTGGGATAGTTTCTACCTTAGTTTGTGGTTTATTGTGTATGAGATGTATTCCTAGTAAAGTTCTGTATATTGGGATAGTTTCCACCTTAGTTTGTGGTTCATTGTGTATGAGATGTATTCCTAGTAAAGTTCTGTATATTGGGATAGTTTCTACCTTAGTTTGTGGTTTATTGTGTATGAGATGTATTCCTAGTAAAGTTCTGTATATTGGGATAGTTTCCACCTTAGTTTGTGGTTTATTGTGTATGAGATGTATTCCTAGTAAAGTTCTGTATATTGGGATAGTTTCCACCTTAGTTTGTGGTTTATTGTGTATGAGATGTATTCCTAGTAAAGTTCTGTATATTGGGATAGTTTCCACCTTAGTTTGTAAATTATAGGGTGTTTGTGGTTGTTACTAAATCTGTACATTATTTTTATAAAAGCAGTGTGTGCCACAATCATGGAATAAAAATCATACCCAGAGACAATTCTATATCAGTAAAAGTAATTTTTATACCCCCGCTCCCTGAAGGGGGAGGGGGGTATACTGTTTTATCTCTGTCCGTCTGTCCGTCCAAGATATTTTTCGTCACATTTTTCTCAGTAACTGTTGAAGGCAGAAATCTGATATTTGGCCACAAGCGTCATATAGGTATACCATATTGTGGGTAGCGTTTTTGGATCCGTCAGATCCCTACTTCCCGTTTGCCGACTTGTTTTTATACACATTGAACATATATGCACATTTTTCGTCACAATTTTCTCAGCAACTATTGATGGCAGAGATCTGATATTAGGTCACAAGCTTCATATAGGTACCCCATATCGTGGGAAGCGTTTTGGACCCATCAGATTATTTTTACTTCCTGTTTGCCAACTTTGTTGATTTTTATACACATTGAACATACATTTCGTATATGTCCATTTTTAGTCGCATTTTTCTCAGCAACTATTGATTGCAGAAATCTGATATTTGGTCACAAGCTTCATATACATGTAGGTACCCCATATCGTGGGAAGCGTTTTTTGACCCGTCAGATTCCTACTTCCTGTTTGCCGAAGAGCGGGAGTATCATAAGTGAGCATTAGCTCACAGTTCATCTTGTTTTGGGTTTTTTTGGGTTTTTTTTTTTTTACAAATATTTGTTTATTTATATTTTGTTCAGCATGCACAATATTCACAACAAGTAAGTTTTGTTTATTACTACAATCATATGTCAACAATGCATTGTATTTATTAACTATATATCTATTGCTAAAATGTATAAAAAAAAAAACAATGTTAGAATACTCACAAATATACCGCCTATGCATTTATAAAGTATTACTCACCTAGTAAGGAGGCAACATACTTTGTACGTAAAATGAGGACGTCATGAAGATATGATCCTTCATGAGAGGTAACATTTGAAAAAATTGCTTTTCAGGAGGCCGTCTTTCACAAGAATGTTATTGATCCCTAATGTACAAGTGTTTTCTGTTCACACCGCTTGCATCACCTCTTGTAAAACAAGCTTTCACAATTTAGCCTTTTCCACATGCTTACATCATTCCATTACACCATATCCTAAGCCATCTTAGAAAACATCAAATCTGTTCAATAAATAAGAAAAATTAACCACAAATTGAAATTCCTTAGCTTAATCGTTATGACCAATTTTCGTTTGTGATAAAAATAGAATAATTTACAACAAAACACAAAATAAGATTTATTTGCATTTTATTATTAAATTAACGTCAATGGACATAAGTATTCATCACCCTCGATTTTATACTATATATTTCATATAAAACCACATTTTTCAAAAACATTATTGTGAAGTCATTTCTAAGCGATCATTTTTGCACCAGAAGAAGCAGAAATATTTAAAGATTATTTGTTTATTTTAGCAAGATATTCCATTAGATTGCCTTTATTTTCTTATGATTTAAAGAAAATTTTCTGTTTTCTGACGTCAAATTTGCTATATATTTTAACAAAAATAAAATCGGAAAAATCAACATTTGTGTTTAAATCACCAGAAAACAAAAAGCATGCAGACAAAAATTACTATCAGATAAACAAATAAAATTCAAAAAATTATGCGTGTCTTGAAATGAATTTCATAAAAATCTGCCCAGAGATAGCTTTAAAATAAATTTTTGAACATATGTGGTTTTCTATGAAATTTATAGTAAAAAAATCGAAGGTGACGAATACTTATGTCCATGAACTGTAAGTCAATGTAAGTAAAATTTAACCTTGTTCCTGTGTTTTAATAACAGTGACCAGCAATTATATTAGACATTTTAATATTTTATTTGCAAATAGTCATGTTATTTCATATCTTAAATTTCTATTTGAGATTGTCTTCATTTTTTGTTATATATATAAACATTTATTGATTGATTAATAATTTCTGTTTTGGGATCAGAAATGTTTTTATTATTAAATAAAACAAGTTTTTGTTTAGAATTTAATAGAAAAATAAAGTAATAACATTAAAAGACCTTATTAACATTACAAAAGATGACTAAATGTAGTTGCAGGTTTAAGAATTGGTGATTTTTATCAAATAGACATTTAAGCAGATTGAAGTTAATTTGATTCATGAGAATTTTCTAATTCAGAAAAATAATTGTCAATTTTCTAGAAAACAATTTTCATGTATTGTCTAATCAAAGACAAATGTAAGTAATGTTTTATATCCAAATTGAACTCTGGACATTTATTTTTCAGTATCCAGTTGTCCTTGTTGAGAATTTGAGGAAAGAATTTGTAAAAGAGGGTAAATCAGACTATAAGGGATGTACTAAGGTCAAGGCTGAAGACAAGGTCAAGGCTGTTGTAAGGAACACATCATTTGCTGTAGATAGTGGAGAAGTACTTGGATTGCTAGGACCAAATGGTGCTGGAAAAACTACAACGTTAAATATGATTATAGCTGAACTAGCACCAACTAAAGGAAAGGTAAAGACAATGATATTGAAGTGAGATAAAGTCCTCTGGGGGAGGGAAAGGGGACTGCAGGGCATAGACCTTTTCCTGATCGTATGTTAATATAGTAATGTATTTACACCGACTTGTGCTATCAGTGTCTATTTCCATTAAAGACTTGAGTTTGGTTCCCTCACGAGACATCTTTATGTGATCAAGTTTTCCAGTGACTTGTGTCTCAGGTTAGTGGTTATTACACGGTACTCTGTTTTCCTCCACCAAAAAAAAACAAATGACCATTCTATGATTGAAATTTTGTTACACAAGTGATGTTATAATAAAAACATCATGTTTACATTGAATTTGATTGTTACAATAACACTGCATTGTTAGATTTATAATTGATATTAAAACATTAAAACAAGCTGATTTATTATTAAAAAAAAAACTTCATCATTTTTTTGTTTGTTTCAAAATTAATTAAGAAGACAACAGGTGATTGATTAATTGAGATGATTTGAACTCAATTAGCCCATTTCTGATTTTTTTTATCAAATATGTTTTTAACAAGATTTACTGTAATATCTATGGAAATAATGTGGAAAAAAAATCTAGTCAGGATATTGTCCTGAACCTTATGAATTGTAGGAAATGCATTTAATATTTTTGGTAAATTTTAGGTACATGTAGGAGGATATGATGTTCGGTCAAGCATGTCTGAAGCATTCCTGGCACTGGGATACTGTCCCCAACATGATGCATTGTGGGATACTGTTCAGCTTGATGAACATCTTCGAGCATATGCAGCAATTAGAGGCATTCCGAAGGAAGACATAGACAGGACCGCAAACTTGTAAGATTAAAAAAATATAGAGCCTCATTATGTTAAAGTTAAATGAACATACTATTTTAGTTTGAATAAGAAGAATATTAGAATAGAGGGACATTTTAGTCAGTTTAAACAATTCCTACAATCTGTAGATTATTAGAGGTCTTTAAAGTAGCACTTCAGATAGAAAAACCACTATTTACACACTGTGAAAACAGCCTGTTTTTGACTGTACATGTATATGTAAGCAGGATGAGTTTTGTTGGAAGGATTAAACACTTAGAACAAACAGTCTGCTAGAAATCACATGTTTAATATGTTTAATTCATAACGGAAATTAATCTGACTACCAGGTGATTTATAGATAAACCATTGAAGACACTGCCTACAAAATGTTTATAGATAAACCATTGAAGACACTGCCTACAAAATGTTTATAGATAAACCATTGAAGACACTGCCTACAAAATATTTATAGATAAACCATTGAAGACACTGCCTACAAAATGTTTATTGATAAACCATTGAAGACACTGCCTACAAAATGTTTATTGATAAACCATTGAAGACACTGCCTACAAAATATTTATAGATAAACCATTGAAGACACTGCCTACAAAATGTTTATAGATAAACCATTGAAGACACTGCCTACAAAATGTTTATAGATAAACCATTGAAGACACTGCCTACAAAATATTTATAGATAAACCATTGAAGACACTGCCTACAAAATATTTATAGATAAACCATTGAAGACACTGCCTACAAAATATTTATAGATAAACCATTGAAGACACTGCCTACAAAATGTTTATAGATAAACCATTGAAGACACTGCCTACAAAATATTTATAGATAAACCATTGAAGACACTGCCTACAAAATGTTTATAGATAAACCATTGAAGACACTGCCTACAAAATGTTTATAGATAAACCATTGAAGACACTGCCTACAAAATGTTTATAGATAAACCATTGAAGACACTGCCTACAAAATATTTATAGATAAACCATTGAAGACACTGCCTACAAAATGTTTATAGATAAACCATTGAAGACACTGCCTACAAAATGTTTATAGATAAACCATTGAAGACACTGCCTACAAAATGTTTGTAGATAAACCATTGAAGACACTGCCTACAAAATGTTTATAGATAAACCATTGAAGACACTGCCTACAAAATATTTATAGATAAACCATTGAAGACACTGCCTACAAAATGTTTATAGATAAACCATTGAAGACACTGCCTACAAAATGTTTATAGATAAACCATTGAAGACACTGCCTACAAAATGTTTATAGATAAACCATTGAAGACACTGCCTACAAAATATTTATAGATAAACCATTGAAGACACTGCTTACAAAATGTTTATAGATAAACCATTGAAGACACTGCCTACAAAATATTTATAGATAAACCATTGAAGACACTGCCTACAAAATGTTTATAGATAAACCATTGAAGACACTGCCTACAAAATATTTAGAGATAAACCATTGAAGACACTGCCTACAAAATGTTTATTGATAAACCATTGAAGACACTGCCTACAAAATATTTATAGATAAACCATTGAAGACACTGCCTACAAAATGTTTATAGATAAACCATTGAAGACACTGCCTACAAAATGTTTATAGATAAACCATTGAAGACACTGCCTACAAAAAGTTTATAGATAAACCATTGAAGACACTGCCTACAAAATGTTTATAGATAAACCATTGAAGACACTGCCTACAAAAAGTTTATAGATAAACCATTGAAGACACTGCCTACAAAATGTTTATAGATAAACCATTGAAGACACTGCCTACAAAATATTTATAGATAAACCATTGAAGACACTGCCTACAAAATATTTATAGATAAACCATTGAAGACACTGCCTACAAAATGTTTCAAGTGTGTACAGTCACATTTAAATATGAAGGAAAAACGAGGGAGAATTCTTTGTATATATGTGTACTGAAGTTCACCTGGAGGATAGGTTAGAATGAGTTGTCTTAGATGTTAATAGAGCATGATGTTGTTAACATATAATCTTAATCAGGTTGTTAGATAGAACTGGTTGGTTCCATTGCCCTTTACTGAGAGGGATGAAGGGAGGGCGAAATATATATATTATTTTATTCCAAATGAAATTTTGAAAAAAAAATTGTTTTATGATTCGTGCTTATTTCATTTATTAATAAATGTGTTTAGGTTAATTTGAGAGGTGACTATTTTTGTCAGAAAAGTGGTAATGTTTGAATTGATTATTACCCAATCATTACACTTCATGACATACATTATATATTTCATACAGCAACATATATGATTTTGTTATATAGTCATCATGGCAAGGTTGTTATCCTCAAATTGAAATAGAAACCACTAATAATGTGTTGTTATATAATCATGATGCCAATGTTGTTGTCATCAAACTTAAATGGCAGGTAATAAAGAAAGTATATATTTTTTATTTTGTAGCTTTATTAAAAACTTGAAAATAGATGATTATACTGACAAACAAGCTAAAAAATTATCAGGAGGAACAAAAAGAAAGGTAATTATACCATGTCACAGTGTTCAATTCTCAATTCATGTGGTAAGCAAGACAAATGTAGCCATCGACTGTCTGCAATACTCTTTAAATACATTTAAATGACTTGTCAACAATAATGGCTTTTTTATGTAACTTTAATCATGGCTGATCTAAGTGACAAATTAAATGAGTTTAAATTTACTTTGTAAGACGAAATTCTATTATTTTTAAATTTATTTTCAGAAATTGGTTTACCATTATCCATGGTGTATAATAACACATTTTTGGGTTGGTTTTTTTGGCTTTAGAAAGTAACAAGGCTAGGAATGAGATTTCTAAGTCGTAAATCAATTTCTGTAAATTATATAAATCAAACTTCTTTTTACATGTAAAACACATTTTCTTCTTTTTCTCTGATATCATCTATTCCTTTCATTACAGTTGAGTTATATAATAAGTATGCTTGGTAAACCTAAGGTGGTCTTGATGGATGAACCATCTACAGGAATGGACCCTCAGTCCAAAAGATTCCTCTGGTAAGTATCACTGTTCTTAAGATGAAAGTTTGAATGTCAAAAGAAATACAGTGAAACCTATCTAAACTGAACCTGGGAATAGACAGGTGTTCAGTTTATACAGGTTAATCTCCTTGGGACCAGGTTTATGCTGGGAATAGACAGGTGTTCAGTTTATACAGGTTAATCTCCTTGGGACCATGTTTGTGCTGGGAATAGACAGGTGTTCAGTTTATACAGGTTAAATTAACAAAGATTTCATATTAGGGCTTGATTTAAAGTTCTGTTTTTGCAGGATTTTGGTGTATTAAGGTTTCACTGTATATTGTAAATGTTGTATAGTGTACATGTAATGTAAATGTTGTATAGTGTACATGTAATGTAAATGTTGTATATTGTACATGTAATGTAAATGTTGTATATTGTACATGTAATGTAAATGTTGTATATTGTACATGTAATGTAAATGTTGTATATTGTACATGTACTGTAAATGTTGTATATTGTACATGTAATGTAAATGTTGTATATTGTACATGTAATGTAAATGTTGTATATTGTACATGTAATGTAAATGTTGTATATTGTACATGTAATGTAAATGTTGTATATTGTACATGTAATGTAAATGTTGTATATTGTACATGTAATGTAAATGTTGTATATTGTACATGTAATGTAAATGTTGTATATTGTACATGTAATGTAAATGATGTATATTGTACATGTACTGTAAATGTTGTATATTGTACATGTAATGTAAAAGTTGTATATTGTACATGTACTGTAAATGTTGTATATTGTACATGTACTGTAAATGTTGTATATTGTACATGTAATGTAAATGTTGTATATTGTACATGTAATGTAAATGTTGTATATTGTACATGTAATGTAAATGTTGTATATTGTACATGTAATGTAAATGTTGTATATTGTACATGTATTGTAAATGTTGTATAGTGTACATGTAATGTAAATGTTGTATAGTGTACATGTAATGTAAATGTTGTATATTGTACATGTAATGTAAATGTTGTATATTGTACATGTATTGTAAATGTTGTATATTGTACATGTAATGTAAATGTTGTATATTGTACATGTACTGTAAATGTTGTATATTGTACATGTAATGTAAATGTTGTATATTGTACATGTAATGTAAATGTTGTATATTGTACATGTAATGTAAATGTTGTATAGTGTACATGTAATGTAAATGTTGTATATTGTACATGTAATGTAAATGTTGTATATTGTACATGTAATGTAAATGTTGTATATTGTACATGTAATGTAAATGTTGTATATTGTACATGTAATGTAAATGATGTATATTGTACATGTACTGTAAATGTTGTATATTGTACATGTAATGTAAAAGTTGTATATTGTACATGTACTGTAAATGTTGTATATTGTACATGTACTGTAAATGTTGTATATTGTACATGTAATGTAAATGTTGTATATTGTACATGTAATGTAAATGTTGTATATTGTACATGTAATGTAAATGTTGTATATTGTACATGTAATGTAAATGTTGTATATTGTACATGTATTGTAAATGTTGTATAGTGTACATGTAATGTAAATGTTGTATATTGTACATGTAATGTAAATGTTGTATAGTGTACATGTAATGTAAATGTTGTATATTGTACATGTAATGTAAATGTTGTATATTGTACATGTATTGTAAATGTTGTATATTGTACATGTAATGTAAATGATGTATATTGTACATGTACTGTAAATGTTGTATATTGTACATGTAATGTAAAAGTTGTATATTGTACATGTACTGTAAATGTTGTATATTGTACATGTACTGTAAATGTTGTATATTGTACATGTAATGTAAATGTTGTATATTGTACATGTACTGTAAATGTTGTATATTGTACATGTAATGTAAATGTTGTATATTGTACATGTAATGTAAATGTTGTATATTGTACATGTATTGTAAATGTTGTATAGTGTACATGTAATGTAAATGTTGTATATTGTACATGTAATGTAAATGTTGTATATTGTACATGTAATGTAAATGTTGTATAGTGTACATGTAATGTAAATGTTGTATATTGTACATGTAATGTAAATGTTGTATATTGTACATGTAATGTAAATGTTGTATATTGTACATGTAATGTAAATGTTGTATATTGTACATGTATTGTAAATGTTGTATATTGTACATGTAATGTAAATGTTGTATATTGTACATGTACTGTAAATGTTGTATATTGTGCATGTAATGTAAATGTTGTATATTGTGCATGTAATGTAAATGTTGTATAGTGTACATGTACTGTAAATGTTGTATATTGTACATGTACTGTAAATGTTGTATATTGTACATGTATTGTAAATGTTGTATATTGTACATGTATTGTAAATGTTGTATAGTGTACATGTACTGTAAATGTTGTATATTGTGCATGTAATGTAAATGTTGTATATTGTACATGTAATGTAAATGTTTGTAACACTCATATCTAAACAAACCTCATCGGTGGTGTAATGGTTAGCGTGCTCACATCGAGGGCAGTATATCGTTGGTTCAGACCTGGTCGAGTAAAACCGAAGACTATGACATTGGTATTTGTTGCTTCTCAGCTAAGTCCATAGCATTAAGGAGAAAAACCAAAGACTGGTTGGCTTGGAATCAGGATATGTGCGAGAGAAGTGACATGTCTGACCACGGACTGCTGTTTCACTAGCAGTATAAAAATGCAACTAAGTGTATTGGTATAGTACAAAGCAGATATCATCTTGTAGAAATATAACCAGTTCTTGTCATGTTATAGCTGACAAATTGCTTATTTAGTGTTAAGCAACAATCACTCACTCATTTTAAGTAGATGTATCCTGGCTTACTGACTTCCAGAACACAAACATTAAAAACTTTCTGTATGTGAAGTTCAAATGGTAATTTTTATGGTAAAATCATTCTTTTTATAATGTCTGTCAATAAATGCTACATTCATTAAAATTCAGGCAAATTCTATTGCTTTTGTATTGATTATTTCCGTAATGCAGAAAGTTGCAAATGATATGATTATATCTATAAAAAAAAAGAAGGGGGTGCATTTGTACATAATATGATTTTTGAAAAGTAGAGATTTATGGTTTTAGGGACACCATAACACAGAGTTTCAGTGGAACAGAAAGAGGTGCTATTTTAACTACGCATTACATGGAGGAAGCAGATGCCTTGTGCACAAGAGTGGCCATCATGGTCAATGGAAAAATGGAGTAAGTTAAAACTAGGGCTTGATTAATTGTATTTACCTGTACATTTATTTGATGGATTATTAAAGAAAGGGGGATAACTCCTTCTGATAGGCAAAATATCAATGTTTTTATTATTTTCTTGATATTCCTACGAATTTTTGAATATTCAATGCATTTATCTCACACAAATTTTGATTGACTTTGATTCCAAAAAATATCTTCCTTTCCACATTTTTTTTTGGATACAGAGAAGATATTTTTGGGAAATTTTATCCCATTTTTGTCAGATTAAAATTTACCATGAAACTTTTAAGTTAGTTATCTGTATATATTGTAAGAAAACATTTATGTTTAACTATTCTTGACCATGAGACAAATTAAAGTTCCTTTGTTTTGACATTGGAATTTTTTGTCTTCTTCATCATGTCCATATTGTTCTGTAAGATTAATGTAAAACATTGTAAATTTTATATGATATAGTTTGAATGGGATTTACGGCAGGTATATGATTTTGTATGGCTAACCATGTTGATTTCATCCACCAATAAAACTCACCCTCTTTTAAAGCTCCCCCCCACTATCAGGGCAGACTTCAGATGTACTGAGATAGTAATATACTACTAAAATGTCTCCCTCAGAAGAGACCACTCCTCTTATTATGTCACTCACTTTTTCACTCCAGAATGAGGGTGTGAACCTTATTTAAGGGAGATTACTGTATCACATTTACATACAAGTGTTACATGTTTTTCTATTCTTTTGTATAGATGTATTGGAGCGACTCAACATCTCAAGACCAAATTCAGTAGTGGTTATTTACTGGAAGTCAAACTTCAGATACAGGACATTACCGAAGAAGCTCAAGCTCATAAACTTGATCACCTAGAGGAATATGTCATGTCTCTATTTCCTAATGCTTCACGATTGGAGAAATTTGGAACCTATGCTCAATTTAAAGTCCCAAAAACAGATGTGCCCTCATTAGCTAATGTATTTAGTTCACTAGAAGAAGGTAAGATACAATTATATTAGAAGAAAGTTTATACAATGATGTTCAATAATACCACCAATATCAGCAGAAAGTTTAGTTTCAAAATGTGTTGGTTTTATAATTTCCAACAAAAAGAATCCTTTTAGTTTTATTATCATCCTTCCCTCCCGCTATATCTACCTTCTGACTCCAAAGCAAAACTTGTATCAAAATTCGTATGAGCTGAGCACCACTTATCAACAGTCAGCAGGAGTTGTCACCAAATTCTCCCAACATTTAAACGATAATTACTGTGAAGATGACAAAAGTAAATAAAATTCATCAACACCATTAGATAGTAAACATTATTTTTTTTTAAACATAAATCAAATTAGGAACCGTTGTGTCAGCAATATCAACAAACAGCGTCCTACAAAAATGTACTTGAAACAATTCTTAATAACCTCTCCTTAGAATACGTTTTTTTTTACGTCATCATCAAGGTCGTGACGTTTGTGCTTTCTAAATTGGAACGGAATTGGTAAACAAGACCGCTAATGAAAATGAGTGGTTCATTTAAATTTTCATTATTTTAAATCATTGTCTGAACTTTGCTATTTTGTTAAATATTCATCAAGTTACGTTTTAAAATCCGCCATTTACTGTAATAATGAATGGTATATTTGCAAATTACTTATGAACTATGTTTTGAAGCGTATTTGGCCTAAAGGAGTGATTGTGGATAAATATTTTGAATTATGTGATTTTTCCTGCGAAAATACAAATGTCGAAGCATATAGATGTATCATATATCCGTGTTTATGTTTGATTTAAGGATGCTAAACATGTCATCTGAATGTGAATATGATTGATACTAAAAAATATCAGCCTGCTCGACAGAATATGAAGTTTGTGACTCCTTCGCTTTGCTCACTCGCCAACATATTCTGGCTCAACAGGCTGATATTTTCTGTATCAATCAATTCACATTCAGATAACATATACTTATCAGTGCTGTCTAATCTATGTAATGTGAGTGTGGCTCACTTATCTTTGAGCCCAATTTTATCCAAACATATTTTTTAGACTAGTAGTCAACTGGGAAAACAAAGTAGTAGCCCAGACAAAGAGTTAATAGCACAACTTTTTATGAAAAACATTGCATTTCACCGGTTGAGGGGGGTTTGGGGGTAAGCCCCCTCAAGAAAATTTTGAAAAAGTATACCCTAAATCCTGCAATCTGAGTGAACTGAAAGTGATTTTATTGAAATGGAAAAAGACTTTATTTGAGGGGGGGATTTTTTTTTGGTGTATTCCTCCATCTGACCTGTCCACTCGCATTCCAATTCCTGAAATTTGGTTTTGATTTTATCGAATATGTCATGTAAAGTTAACATGGTAAATGTAGATGAGTAACAGTATTTTTTTGAATCGCCACATTTTTTTTTTGGGACAGGAAATTGACGAAATGTGTTTAACGATCGATAACGTTATGGAATTGACTAGACTAATATTATGGATTTGGCAATTAAAACAGAGAAAAAAGCAATATAACATAACAATATCAATGAAAACGGAAACAATATATTAATAAAAGAAATATTTTACTAAAATTTCTGTCAAGAACTTTTTCATAAACAACTACTGTGAAAATAACACGGACGTATGTTAAAAGTCAATAAGGAGAACAGTGGCTGTTCCTTCTATTTTACCCAAAACATCTCGGAGCGCAACATTGCGGGAACAGCCAAAATTTGACTGTTCTATCAGACTTACTCAGGAGGTCTCGGTTTTATTCATTTAATATTCACACAAAATACAGAGAATCATGCGATAAACCTATTTTGACAAAAAGGGGAATTCCAAGATGTTGATTTATGACCAGCAGAACTTCGATCTGCACCTGACTCAATTGAATTGTGCAATCGCCAACTGGGCGACGATTATACGAATTATATGTCGCCCAACACAAATGTTACTCGCATTTGCGACTGGGCGACCTCTAATCTTAATCCCTGGATTAGATAGTCTAATACACTGATGAAAGCCTTTATTAAAGCCAAAACATTAGTGTATAAAAATGATTTTGCTATTATTTTATTTATTTAAACTTTTGCTTCAGGTAAAATAAATCATGGGATGGAAGAATACAGTTTCAGTCAGTCAACACTAGAACAGGTAAATATAGCATTGATATTCTCTATATATCTACAGTAGAACTTCACTGGCTCCAACTCGAAGGGACTGTCAAAATCTGTTCGAGCTATCGGAAGTTCGAGCCACCGAAGTCCCGTATAGAGAGAAAAAAATCTGGTTCCAACCCAGGACAGTTTCATTACGCTATGATTACTGATGCACAGTAAAGTGGGCCTTTCTTGTAAAAAATATTTAATTCTTTAGAAAGTTCTCAAAGACTACGGCTTCTGAATATATCTTTGGTATCTTCAAACATTCCTTAGAAACGTTTTTCCACTTTGTTCACGATCTATTTTATAAACAGGAAATACGAGGTCGGGTATTAACACTTGGATCGATATCGGTATAATGCTTGATAATTCGGATATATATTTTTTATGGCCAATTTTCAAATTTTAGCCTTTTTCTTTTTCTTTAAATTGAATTTGAAGCAATTATATTTGTTTCCTTTGGTATTAAGATTTAAGATTTTTTTTTTATATACACATAAAAACTCAGGTTAATCGGAATTTCAGTACGAGTACATTTCTATTTTTTTGGTATTGATATGGACCTTGAGAGCACACAGTTTGATATTATTCAATCCCAGCAACTATAAAATTTAAAAAAACTAAAAAAAAATCTCAATAATAATAATTCATGTAATAACAATTTTAAATATTGTTTTAATAAACTTAATTACGATTGTAGACATTTGATTGATTTAATTATTGTCGAGTGTAGGCATGGCTTGGTACAATCAGCAACACTAGTCTAGTGTTCAATAATTGTTCTTCATTAACCGTAATGAATGGTTAACAATCAAGCTACAGCTGAATTTAATGACTAATTAACACAAATGATGACAAGTTTATCCCTCTACCTGTAATTGTTAAGCAAACAATTATCTGTTGGTAATCTGACATTTATCACACCTTGCAGTAAGCACATTCAACCGTAACATCCATCTGTCAGTTAAATTGCGATGTTCGAGTTTGGCATGGTAAAACTCGTGATTTTATTATTGACAGGACCATTTATTGAGTTCGACTGTTCGAGGTATCGGTGTTCGAGCGAAAGGTTTTTTTTTTACTTAGAAATATAAGGAAAATTGACGGGACTTTCAATCAGTTCGAGCAATCCATGGTATTCGACCCATCCGAGTTCGAGGCACCGAAGTTTTACTGTATATATATTTTATATTGTGCAAAAACACATAAGAAAGACTGTAACCTCTAGTTTAAAATAATTTCTTCTATTATTATTTGTTAAAATCTTCAGAAGCACAAAAAACTATCGCACTAATCCACCCCAAGGCCTGGTTTATAGAAATAGGACCTACCCTTAATAATGAACTTCCACCACTTGTGCGAGGTGACCCAAATACACAAATTCTTCCCGAGTATGAGAAAGGATGTAAAATGAGTTCCTCATGTTTGGAGACGGCACACTTCTTACACGTAGAAAAGAACCTGAAGCAGCTCCTAAATAGCAATAGCTTAATGGCAGTGTATGTGGATAGCCCGTTACATGACAAATTATTCATACAATATTCATACATGTAATATCTTCTTTTTCTTGTTGCAATCTAAATTTTTATCCATATGCCTATCTCAATGCAACATGAATTTTAGGATTAGAGTTACAGTGTTTAAAGCTACTTTCAACAATATTATACCCCCACTCGTAGAGTGGGGGTTATATTGCACACCATGTCTGTCCGTCCGTCCATTTGTCTGTCCATCCGTTCACACTTTCATAACAAATATCTCAGCTTCTACTGGAAGAAATGATTTTATATTTGATATATGGCTTTGGCATGGTGACTTGTACCATGTCTCCCCTTTCCAGGTTTATCGCACATCTACTTCCTGTTTACAGTGCGACTTAGAATTTTTCATGTTTGCCGTAATGAAAACTTTCGTAACAGTTATCTCAGCTTCTACTGGAAGAAATAATTTTATATTTGATATATGGCTTTGGCATGGTGACTTGTACCGTGCCTCCCCTTTCCAGGTTTATCGCACATCTACTTCCTGTTTACAGTGCGACTTAGAATTTTTCATGTTTGCTGTAATGAAAAATTTCGTAATAGTACTGGAAGAAATGATTTTATATTTGATATATGGCTTTGGCATGGTGACTTGTACCGTGTCTCCCCTTTCCAGGTTTACCGCACATCTACTTCCTGTTTACCGTGCGACTTACAAATGAACGAGTGGGTATTCTTAGCACGACGTAGCGTGCAACATCTTGTTTCAGGTATATCGTGGCGGTCAGTTTAATAGTTTTGTTTGTGGTGAAATCCGGTGTACTCTGAGAAAACCACCGACCTGTCTCAATTCACTGACAAACTTTATCACATAATGTTGTATCGAGTACCCCTCGCCATCAGCATGATTCGAACCCACAACTTTAGTGGTGATAGACACTGATTGTACAGGGAGTTGTAAATCCAACTACCATACGATCATGACCATAACGGTCGCTGTTCGTGTAATACAGAAAGATTGTGATGTCAAGTTTGTAAATGAAATTATTATTATTTTAATCTGCTTTTTTTTTTAGGTTTTCATAGAACTTGCCAAAAAACAAGTGGATGAAAATCATACTGACGATGATGACAAGAAAGACAAAGAGTCATCGTTAATAGTATGATGACCTTATGACCTTTAAAAGTACTATTAACCTTGAACATGATGTATATATCCTGCATGTATATTGTATTACAACTTTAAATTGTAATGTGGTGCTCTCAAATATATTTTTATATCTACCAGTATTTATGTTCTATTGTTATATAGATGACAGTCAAATTCTAGAATTTGTTAGTGTAATACGTAATTTCACATGTGAAATAACAAATCGTTGTTGTTGTGATGTCGCAGTATATATGTTTCAATGTCGTCATAATTGCAAGACCTTTGTGCATTTCAAATGACAATATAGTGTGTTTGTTAATTAACGCTTCTCCAGTCACAAACAGTACAACTAACCGATAATTTGATAGTGAACGAAAATACAATATAAATTGACTCTTGAGCATGCACTAAGAGCATTCGTGTGTTATTGCTGTGTTCAAGCAGGTGTGAAATATTGTTTTGATAGCTGAAAATCTATGTAAGTTTATATTACACATATATTATACCCCCACCCATAGAGAGGGGGCTATATTGCAATCACCTTGTCCGTTCACACTTTCGTTAAAGATGTCTCAGTTGCTACTGGAAGAAATGATTTTATTTTTGATACATGACTTTGGCATAGTGACTTGTACCGTGTCTCCCCTTTCCAGGCTTACCGCACATCTACTTCCTGTTATACTGCGTGACTTATAATTTTTCATGTTTGCTGTAATGAAAATTTTCGTAACAGATATCTCAGCTTCTACTGGAAGAAATGATTTTATATTTGATATATGGCTTTGGCATGGTGACTTGTACCATGTCTCCTCTTTCCAGGTTTACCGCACATCTACTTCCTGTTTACAGTGCGACTTAGAATTTTTCATGTTTGCCGTAATAAAAACTTTTGTAACAGATATCTCAGCTTCTACTGGAAGAAATGATTTTATATTTGATCTATGGCTTTTGCATGGTGAATTGTACTCTGTCTCCCCTTTCCAGGTTTACCGTAGATCTACTTCCTGTTTGCCGCGCGACTTATAATTTTTCATGTTTGTCGTAATAAAAAAATTTTGTAACAGATATCTCAACTTCTACTGGAAGAAATGATTTTATATTTGATATATGGCTTTTGCTTGGTAGTTTATGATCCATTTTCTGGTAATGAGTTGAGATATATACAAATTTTTTTAGACTAAATATGTAGATATTGTTTATTATGTAATTTATATAAGTTTATTCCTACATAAAAACATTCCAAAAGTTTTATTGTTCCAATGGTTGCAGACTGATTGCCATTTTTTGGTAATTTTAATCAGAATCCTTGATAAGCAAGAATCATGTGTTAAGTGAACCCTTAATAAACAAGAATCATGTGTTAAGTGAATCTTGGATAAACAGGAATGCTGTGTAAAGTGAATCTTGTGTAAAATAAACCCTGGATAAACAAGAATTCTGTGTAAAGTGAACCCTGGATAAACAGGATTCTTGTGTAAAATAAACCCTTAATAAACAAGAATTTTGTGTAAAGTGAAACCTGGATAAACTGGAATACTAGTACTGTTTGAAATGAATCCTGCATAATTAGGAATTTTGTGTAAAGTGAACAGGTAATTTAGTTCCAATGGCTAACATCTTTGTAGATGTAACATATCTGAATGTCCATTCTGTTGGATTCAGGGGTGGTTGCTTTAGATAGGTTTCACTGTGTTATAACACTTTCTCCCATTATTACCGCGTTTTAACCCAGCTGATCCAGTGGTGGAAAAATCTGTAATCCACTAGAGGATTAAAATGTCTCATGCATTTCCCCGCATTAATTTCAAATTTTGAAATAAAGTTTGTGTTAAATAATGAGAGAAGCAAATTCTCCTTCAGTTGCCCATGTGGGTTACGATATTTTTCCACTATAGAGAGTTGAATTAAAAATTTTACTCTCTTGAGTGGAGAAATATCATAACCCACGGGCAACTGAAGGAGAATCTATATGTAAATAACTCTACTCTCAGAAATATATATATACTTCTTATGTACCTTACATGAATATGGCACATTTTGTATATACATGTACAACAACACAGGAAGTGAATGACCCATAATGGCATACCATTTATCAACCAATTTGGGCAGATAATGTCATATTAGCCCAGTCGGGCAGGCTGATAAACCTTACCCATGATTCCACATCAATTAATTGTAGGTACATGTATATAATAAATAGATTAAAACATGGCCTTTTCAATATCGTCCTAGTGTCCCTCAACAGATATTGGGATCTCTGAATTATGGTCAGGTCAATACAGCAAATGTCATTTTTTTTAACATGTATATTAAATCGTATGATATTTTTAATTTCATATTTTTCTGTCTCAACTGTAGATATATTTTACATACATACTTCTGTGTTTTATATACAAACGTAAATATCATTTCTTACTGTAGATATATAGGGTCTAACACCGGGAGATATGATTTAAACCTTACCCGAGTCTGAGAGTGTCTCTGATTTTACGAATTTGTACCTTTCACTGTGTTTGACTCTTTTCTACACCCCTTTCTACTATGTCAATGTTTGTTTACTTTTTGTAAATAGAAAATTACCACTCTTTGACCAAATTCTAAGAAAAGTAGTTCAAGAAAATGTGAAATGTGGGTCAAATGATTTTTTTAGGTATTTATCGCTGTTGTAGTAGTACTTAAGAATATGGTCTATATATTTTATTATGAATTACATTTAAAATACTGCCAAGAACGGATGTATATCGATAAATTAACAATTTACTTCAGCAATGGAAAACAATTTTGCAGGAAACCACTTGTGTCTTACCCAGGAGAATGGGTAAGATAGAAAAATATTTTTCACCTAAATGAACAGACTGCTTTATCCAAGGGGTGAGAAACTGTTATCTTTTGGTCAGACATTTAAAATTTACATTGGTTTATTGACTAAAAATATTTTTTCTCAGTTTTTTAACACTAGTACCTGTAGTTGATTATGAACTTAGATTATAACATAGATGTGCATGAAATTCTGAGATTTCAATGTGAAAGTAAAACTGGAATTTCAACCTATGAAATAACAACCTTTATTTAACTGCGAGACATCAGTTTTCAATGTCATCGCAACCAAAAATATCATTGAGACATTTGACTATAAAAAAACAAATGGCTTTTTGAAATGTCTGATTTTCACAGACAAAAGTGAAAAATCCATATAATAAACTGCTCTTGCATTCTAAATATCAAAAATAAATTGAAACCGAACAATGATGTTTATTCATTCATGTGCTAACAAGCAATCATGAATTACTGATTTTTCAGTTACTCATGATTAATTTTCAATATTCAAAATGCAAGATTAATAGTTATTTCATTAATATCTGCCAAATAATATATAAAGTTTAAAAGGTATTTGAATGAAAGTTGTCTGATTACAGCGTGTTGTTAAAAACAATAGAAAGGGTTGTTATACAAGATGCAGCAAGAGTTCACTCGCGGTTTATAGTGGGGTTCGTGTTGATCGATCATTTGTTTTCTGTGTAGTGTTTTGTAGATCATTGCATGTTCTTTTGTCTTCTTTCTTTTAGTCATTGTGTTGTCTGTCCTTCATTTGTTTACAAACTTTTCTTATGTCATAGAGTAAATTGTTACTAGGGAGAAAAAAGCTACTATTACTGCATTTAAGTCAGCCATGACGTGTTGTATGTGTCCTCAAAATATATTTGTCTTATTTTTGATCATGTATTTAATACAGTGACTTTTGTTGTTGTGACTTTTGTATGAGGTCATTGCATAAATCAAATCATGGCAAAATGTTATGTTCATGTTAAAGTGACGATTTTTTTTTTTTTTTCTGTTGATTCTTTTCTTCTTATATTAAAAAAAAAATAGCAAGCATTTTCCATGCATTATTAAAATGTATATTGAAAATAATTTATTTACATGGTTTTTTTTTTTTTTTTTTATCACACTTACCTTGTGTGAATCGCATTATTACGGTAAAATATGGCAATTGACATACAAGACCAAATTTATTTGTCTTTTTCTGTGATAATTTATAAATTTTGACATGTTTTTATTATCTTTCCTAACCAAATGTCCTGTGAACTTTTAGAATCACTTGGCATCCGTCTGTTGTCATTGTTGTCCACATTTATTCCAGGTGAGTGATATAGGCTTATGTGAGCCTCTCTTTTTTTATTACCTTAGTTCAGTTATTAATAAGAAAAAAAAAAACATTTCCAATTTTCCAAGGAAAAGTTTTGGGTTATGTCTGTCTTGGAGTTTTGCCAAAGGAGTATGGTTCAAGTTGTCGTGGTTACAGGTAGTTATATTGTTGTGGTTGGTTATATGACTACGTGTATTTGATTTCTAGATTTAAATTATTTATGTTGTTAAGACTTCCCATAGATAGTATGTAGGATTAGTATGGCTCAATGTTGATATTTCCTGTTGTTGTTTTTTTGTATTTGTTTTCGTAGTTTTTATAAGAATATCGATGCACATCTTTAAAGTCTTTATTGATATATATTAATCCTTGCAAATCAAATATTTATAAGAAGTTTACTGAAATAAATGGTGTTTATTAAGTCTCCCAAACTTGGGAGACTTATTGTTTTTGCTCCGTTTCTTATTATTATTATTATTACATGTATTACATGTATTATTATTCTTCTCTTTCTCTTTCTCCTTTCTTTCTTTGTCACATGAACTTGTCCACGGCAGATCTCAGGAACTACTGGACAGAATTTCATGAAACTTGGTGAAGTGATAGATATATGATTCTAGTTGATCCTTTGTGGTAAAGGGGGTCAAAGTCATATTTTGAGGGGTTCAAAGGGGGTGGGGGTTACTATAGAATCCTATGGGAAAGTTGAAATTTCGTACATTAATGTTGATAAATTCTAAATGGATAATGATAGAGACATAAAATTTGACATAGGGATAGGTCACCATTAGAGGAGCAATTCTGCATTTTCAAAATGGCTGCCGAAACACGGCATAAAATATGGGTGGTAAAAATTCAACATTTTCCAATATCATCAAAATTTGATATATGGGTAGATAATGATGTCCCGAATTGATTCCCGACATTGAAATTTTTTTTCCGATCGCCATTTTCAAAATGGCCGCCACAATACTGCAAAAATTCAACATTGTCCGATATCATCTAAATTTGATATGTGGGTAGATTATGACGTCCCGACATTGAAAAATTTCTAGCAGTCGCCATTTTTAAAATGGCCATCACAATGCCACAAAAATTCAACATTGTCCGATTTCAACGACATTTCATATGTGGGTAGATTATGATGTCCCGAATTTATTCCTGACATTGAAAAATTTCTAGCGGTCGTCACTTTTAAAATGGCCACCACAATACCGCACAAATTCAACATTGTCCGATTTCAACGACATTTCATATGTGGGTAGATTATGATGTCCCGAATTGATTCCCAACAATGAAAAATTTCTAGCGGTCGTCATTTTCAAAATGGCCACCACAATACCACACAAATTCAACATTGTCCGATTTCAACGACATTTCATATGTGGGTAGATTATGATGTCCCGAATTGATTCCTGACAATGAAAAATTTCTAGTGGTCGTCATTTTTAAAATGGCTGCAAAAATTCAACATTGTCCGATATCATCAAAATTTGATATATGGGTAGATAATGATGTCCCGAATTGATTCCCGACATTGAATAATTTCTACCGGTCGCCATTTTCAAAATGGCCACCACAATACCGCACAAATTCAGCATTGTTCGATTTTAATGAAATTTCATATGTAGGTAGATTATGATGACCTGAATTCATTTCCGACATCGAAAAATTTCTACCGGTCTCCATTTTCAAAATGGCTGCCACAATACCGCAAAAATTCAACATTGTTCGAAATCAAAGGTAGCTTTTGATTTATTTTTTAAACCTGTTGTCAGTGGCCGGTTTGGAAGATTCCATAATCGTTAGATTATAATCATATCTTGTTTATCATGCTTACATGTTATTAATTATGACAAAATAAGTATGCTGACATACATGACCATACCTTTTCTATCTTAAGAACTGTTTTTATTTGTAAATGTTGTCACTAGTGGAGCAGGAACTGCTCACCATTCCAGAGCACCTGAGTTCAACCCCAGCTTTTAGTGGGGTTCGTGTTGCTCAATCTTTAGTTTTCATTGTGTTTTGTAGTAAACATTTAATTAGGTGCACAGGTTGTCTTTCTGGAGTATCCTTCATCAAACTATAATATTTGAAAGCCAAATGATTTAAATTTTTGGGAGTATGAAAATTAGAATGCCTACACAGGATAGCCAAAATCGGCTAAGGTCACCTATTGTAGGTCATCGTTTGTCCTTCATATTTTGGCCATTGTATTGTCTGCCTTTGTTTGATTTACATATTCTGATTATCCATTTGTTATCCTCAAACTTGTCTTATAGAGAATGGATAGTCATAGACATTTAGCAGCTTTATTTTACATGATTATTTTCTTTAGTAATTATAAAATTCAATTTTTCCATCGGAACAGAGGTAAAATCCATAGGATTCTCTTTTTAAAGATTAAAATGTTAAGGAAACAGAACACATTGTTTTTTAATTGAGCTCAGGAAATTGTTATATACATAGTACAGTTTTAAGGTGTATATTATGTTAAGCACTTTTATATTGTTTTCAGATTTTAATTTAACAATTGTTATTATTAAATTGCCTTTCAATATTCTTTGATATTGATGTTACCACGGTAATAGTTTATTTATATATTTTGTCTAGTATAGCCAGAAAAAATGGAGTATATTGTAAAATTGAAGATGCTTTCAACATAATACATGTATATGTTTATTATGTTATATGTTAGTGCTAGAACAAATAAGTAGTTTTATGATAAAATCCTTGCATTTAAACAAATTATGTATTGAATTTCGTGGTTTGCAATGGAATGGCCTTATAAGAGGGATGGTCTCTCTTGACATACAAATGCAACATGAACTTAGCTATTAATAGAATTATGTATCACATATTTTGAAAGAGGAACCATTATTGATTCTGAACATTGCTGTCTGTTTAGTGTTTACCAAAATAAAAAAATAAAAAATTGTTTTAATATTATTGATCATTTATAGTACCTTAGATATCATATATCAATTAAATAGTTTTTTTTTATATGAGCCCAAACAATTTTGAGTTCATATTGTGGAAGCGCATTGGTGGTATAATAATTAGTGTGCTCGCCTCAAATGTGGAGATCGTGGTCAGGTCAAACCAGAGACTAAAATTAATATTTTATGCTTCTCTCAATCTCTGCTAAGCACACAGCATTAAGGAGTAAGACTTTTTCAAACGATTACATGGTACAATTTATAGGACCGCATCGGAAGCGTAATGGTTAGCATGCTCGCCTCGAGTGCGGTAGAACGTGGGTTCGAGTCCCAGTCGGGTCAAACCAATGACTATAAAATTTGTATTTGTTGCTTCTCTGCTAAGCACACAGCATTAAGGTGAAAGAGCAAAAACTGGTTGGTTTGGAATCAGGATAATGTGTCCTTGTGGGAGCAAGATGTCTTATAACCCATGACTGCTGTTCAAATAAACTATCATTATAAATATTGAATTTAGCCTGTTGGTCTAGTACAAAGTGCATTATCATCATTTTGTTGAATGTAGCTTGTTCTTGCCATTATATGGATATACAAAAATGTACATTTATCTGAAAAATCTTAATTTACTTACATCAGTGGTGTAATAGTTAGCTTGTTTGTCTTCAATGTGGATGATCACGAGTTCGATCCCAGATCAGTTCAAACCAGACTATAAAATTGGTATTTTTGGCTTCTCAGTTAAGCTCTAAGGATTAATATCAGGATACTGTGTCCGAGTGGAGTGACTTGTCTAACTGCCAACTGTTGTGTCAGTGCAAAGCAGACATCATCTTGTCGAAATATGAAAAGTTTGAAGATACCAAAAGGGTAATCGGAAGCTGTGAATCCAAGGACAGACAACACAATCGACAAAAAAAGGACAAAACGAAAAACAATGATCTACAATACATTACATAAAAAACTAAAGATCGAGCAACATGATCCACAATAAAAGCCAGGAGTTAACTCAGGTGCTCCGGAAGGGTAGGAAGTTCCTGCTGACCATTGGTGGAAAATTATAAGTAAATGTAAAAAAGTTGGGTGTAGGAAACTGTTGTGTGTATATTGAAGGAATCCAATTTGTAAAGCTTGGATTGTTAATCGACAGACCATCAATAATGCTTGAATGTAAGATAATAGGCTTTAGCTTCTAGATTTCTTTGTCTGTTCTAAGTTTTGGTATAAACTCTGGCTAAAAGAGCGACAAGAATAGGGCATTATTTGCTCCCATAGGAAAGCCGTTGATTGTTGACCTCCGAACTCGACAAGTATGTTATCGGAAAAGAACTCCAACATGCCGATGACATCATTTGATGTGTAGTTTGTTTTGACATTTGTTACGTGCTTGACAAAATAAGTTAATCAAAGGTTCCTAAGTTGTTAAGTTAAAGTCATTTTTCGACATTTTTATGGTGGCCACTATGACTTGGTTAACCGTCACGGAATACCACAAATAATCACGGATATGTTCCATTCAGTGTCGTAATCACAATTTCGTCCTTTGCCCATTCATGATTTATCATTAGGTTTGTAACAGGAATAACACTACGGGTGCCACTAGTGACGCAGGGACTTCTTACACTTCCGGAGCACAAGAGTTCACTCTGGTTTTAGTAGGGTTACCAAATCTTTGTCGATCATTGGTTTCCCTTTGTTTTGTTTTCTTCTTGACCATTGTATTGTCTGTACTTCGATTCACATTTTCTGTAACATTGACTTTGTAGAAATAATTTTCTCCAAACGGAATAATATGACTATTATTCAAAAAGAGACAAATCTCAGCAATATGTTCAATGTGCAATAGTGATGTTGAAGACACTCCTCACTTTATAATGAAATGTCCGTCATTGGAACGAATTAGACAACCATTAAATTAATGCACTACTAAATACAGTGGATAAGGAACTTTACAAGAGTGTTTATAAAAATGACATTAAATTCACTCAGTTGATACTGGATGTCATCAGCCCTACTCTTCCAATGAGGTTTCAAACAGATGAACTAATACATGAAATTGAATCTCTTACTAGATGACTGTGCTTTGCATTACATCATGAGCGTTGCAGACTGTTAGAGATTGCTGTAAGGCCTTATTGACATGGGTATTCTCAGGGCTCCTGTCATTACTAGTTCTATATGGATGTTAAATTAAATTTTACCTTTTAAGTATAAGAAATGGTTACAGTTAAACTAAATTTTACCTTTTAAGAATAAGATAATGGTAAATTTATTATAAATCTTACCTTAAGGATAAGACTATGGTCACTTTAATATATTTTACCTTTCATGGATAGGACAACTGTCAATTTTACCCTTTAAAGATAAAAGTTAAATTAATAAAAATTTAATCTGATTTTATAGTATGGATGTTATTAAAGTCGACCTTTAAGGATATGATTATGGTTACTTTGTTATATTTTACCTTTTAAGATAAGACAACTGTCAATTTTACTTTTTAAAGATACGGGTTAATTAAACAACCTTATTCAGAAAAAAACTGCTGGGATCTGCTAATCTGGGTCACGGGTCACTGTAATCGGGCGGCTGTATCGAGAAACAGATACGGTGTTGAAAAAACTGTTGATACTCATAAAATATTGATAAATGCTATAAAATTGTATGTGTGTCTTCAAGAAATATGATAGACAAAACCATGTGTGAAGTTTTATGACGAAATATCTCTGATTTCTATGTAAATTTACGAGTTGAATTTGCGGCTGTATCGAGAAACAGATACGGTGTTGAAAAAAAATGTTGATATTCATACAATATTGATAAATGCAATCAAATTTTATGTTTGTCTTCAAGAAATATGATAGACAAAACCATGTATGAAGTTTTATGACGAAATATCTCCGATTTCAATGTAAATTTACGAGTTGAAGTGGGGAGATTTTATGTTTGATTTCTAAAAATCTTCTACTCTGAAACCACAGGTAAATTTACTTTAGCGATGTATTTTTTATCTTGGACAAGAATAATGAGCGTCCTGATTGGATGACCGATTTAAAACACACTAACTCTGCATGGTAAAAAGATGCATGTAAAAGAAATCTGTTATATTTATTCATTTGCTTGATTTTGGAATATTGTTGATCATTGATTTAAACAAGCAAAAAGGGAAAAAGGGGAGGGGGTGAATTTTATTTGTGAATTTTACAGTTAAATAAATGTTATGTTTCGACAGTTTAAAGAGAAAAATAAAAATTTGTTGCGACTAAAGCTTAAATCAGCGTTAAAAATTGAACAAATATCAGTGGTTTTGAAAATGAAATTTATTTTAAATAGAAAATCTGAATTTATTATTTATTAATTTATTATTAATGATACAATTTTATATCCCTTGGGAGGGAGAGGGGGGCTATGATGAAAATTTGAAATAAAAACACAGGACTGGATTTTAAGCAAAAATAATAATCCAGGATTAGTTTTTTTATTAAAAAAAATCCTGGAATTTTTTTTTTTAAAGTTAACAATATGAAATATTGACATCCACACTTGCCTTTTGGACAGCACATTTCTGTGTCCACACTTGTTTGATATAAAAAATTGTCTGATTTTTAGAGTGTGGATGTTATTAAAGTCGACCTATACCTTTAAGGATATGATTGTGTTCACTTTGTTATATTTTACCTTTAAAGAATATGACAACTGTCAATTTTGCCTTTTAAAGATAAGGGTTAATTTAATAAAAATTTTGCCTGATTTTTAAAGTATGAATACTATTAAAGTCGACCTGTAGATATCATTCTTGACTTTATAGGTGGTTTTAAATACAACTTGTATGCTATTACAATACCTAGTATAAATTCTTCAATATCTACTAGGTGAATTTTTTATCTTTAAAATTGAGAGATCCTAATAAATCAGGGGTGCTCGACATATATATACTAGGGTGACATACATGTATGAGCGGAAACCATTGTGATAATTGGAAGAAATGGAAATGAACAATTTGTATTGACAGTGAAAGTCTGATCAAATGCTTTGTCCAAGGGACTGCAGAATACTGGTTATGCAGCTTACATAGATACATTGTATATAACTTACAAGCTGTGATTATGGAAAATTATATCTGCGGTGGCGGAATAGATGTCTAAATCATATAAACGGTGGTGGTTATCGATAAAAACTAGTGGTGGAGGTTATTAGTCTTTTGAATTCCTGAATTATACTGAACTTAGATTCCTGAATTCTGAAATTGGTGAACGATTTCCTGAATTGATTGATACATATAGCAGCACACTTGCCTAAAGTGGTTCTCCGAGTAGCGGAGGGATCTACACATAAAGAAGAAGAAAGAAGTATAACACCTATCATTGCTTTTTCAAACGGTTACATGGTACAATTTATACTCTCATTTATTTTCAAGGACCGCATCGGTGGCGTAATGGTTAGCGTGCTCGCTTCGAGTGCGGTAGGTCGTGGGTTCATCGGTGGCGTAATGGTTAGCGTGCTCGCCTCGAGTGCGGTAGATCGTGTGTTCATCGGTGGCGTAATGGTTAGCGTGCTCGCCTTGAGTGCGGTAGATCTTGGGCTCGAGTCCCGGTCGGGTCAAATCAATGACTATAAAATTTGTATTTGTTGCTTCTCCGCTAAGCACACAGCATTAAGGTGAAAGAGCAAAGATTGGTTGGCTTGGAATCAGAATAATGTGTCCGAATGGAGTGACATTTCTACCCACGGACTGTTGTTTCAGTGAGCTAGGACTAAGAAAATCCAACTCAGCGTGTTGGTCTAGTACAAAGCGGACCTCATCATCATCTCATAGAAAATTAACTTGTTCTCGCCATGATATAGCTGAATTTTATAAACTTAAATTTATATACTGTAAATACTACTATTATTACTTATTGTAGAATTGTTTACCTTAATCACATATGTCATTGTAATCTCTGTAATGAGGAAATAAAGAAATGAATGAATGATTTTAGAGAACACTGTCATGTAATTACAAGATATTGTAATAAGTTCCATCCAACGCCCATTAGTTTTAATTGTCTACAAATTTAAATGATTTTTTTTCTCAAACGATAAAAATAAAGTTGATCTTTATGAAATCTACACCCGTACACTGAATGTCGGTTTGAAAAGCTCTTGAGAGCTTATGTTGTACTGTTATAAAATGTAACGACTTTAAATAAAACTTTTTGATTTGATTTGATTTGATTTGACCTTTTCCATATTGTTGTCAAAACAAATAAAATAAATAATATTTAACTCCAACTTTTGAGAGACAAAAAAAATAAAATAAAAAAATATGCCGTTACCCCTGCTTACCACGGGTAGGTAGAAATAGGATGTTAAGCAGGATCTAATATTTAAGAATATTTATTTATATAACACAGAGAAATATATATTTAAAGCACTAAAATCTGTTTAAAGTGTCACATTTAGAAGCATACAAGTTAAACATTTTCACATTTACAAGTCTGTTCTAGTCTGATATTTAAAACCTAGAGTTTTGACAAAGTGTGCTCTTGATATCTGTTCACTGCAATATTGTTCGTACTAACTGACCAGAGATTGTTCTTTTTCCTTTTCTAATCTAGATTGTGGGGCCACTTCATCGATGCTCCTCATCTTAATGTACGTTGTAGTTTGAAACTTAATAATATTGTCAATAAATACGTGTATTGCTGGGTGACTGCTGCAAAATTGCACTCGTTGTAATATACGTGGAATAATTCTGGACCATTGTTGGTTCTCTTTGAATCTGATGGAACCTGCGACCATAAAATAGGCGGAAACATTGATTCATCTGTCATATAGTAATTTGTTAAGTAATCCGCAAATTCAACAACTATTTTGTCGTCGGAACAAACAGACATAAAGTCCTCCACGAAACAGTCTGCTACTTCATCTCTGTTCAGGAAAGCTATACCAAAAAGTCCTTTCATCCATTTTCCTATTTCTGACTGCTTTCTTATACTCCGAACTAAGGCCTATTTTCTGGATCTTGCGCCACCAGGCCTGTCAAAAATGAAATCTACAGCATTTGATCGTAATTGACGGGAAGAATTGTTTCATTTCTATCATGACTCTTTCTTCAAAATCAATGGGTTATAAGTACGGCGCTCAAATGTCCATATGTACTTATGAATTTGACGCTCAAATGTCCTGCGCTCTTGAAGTACGGTAAATAAATTCTTCTGAACCCATTTCATAAATATATGTAACCCAATGTAAGGTATTATTTTACCATTTCTACATACTCACCAGTCGGGTCTATTTTATAAACAATTGAACGGTGGATGTTTCCAGTAATTCATGTAATATTGACATCGGGTTGAGAAAAAAAATCAACAAAGAACATACACAGAAGACCACATTGAAAAAAAAGGTTCAGAAAAACGTAGACGAGAGGCGTATATCATAAAGAATTTTAAAATAAATTTGACTGAAAACGATTCACGGACAATGTCCCCATCAAGATGCAGAGCAAAAAAACCAGCAAAAAATATTGGGGAAGAAAAATTCACGAATACGGAAAACAAACAACACCCACCAGTCCCTTCAATTACACCTCTCTTTAATTTACTTGCACTGCGCAACAAACATTTGTATTTAAAATCTGTCTATTTATCTTAGTTCCTGTTATGTGTAATCTATTTCCGAAAGGGGGAAATGATATTTTTGAAATTGAATAGAGGAAATTTTCATGACGACAAACGAAAAATCTACTGTAATTTCAATTGGCGATCATATTTATCCACTGGATAAAACTGTATCCGTACCAAATTAGACTGGACAAAGTTGTCCTGGATAAATCATATTTGTCCAGTGGATAACTTTTGAACAACCACATTTATCCAGTGGACAGAAGTTGTCCAGGATAAATCATATTTGTTCAGTAGATAACTTTATCCATTGTTTTGAACAACCGGGCCCTGATCTCTTTAATATCTACGTGATTTTTATCTTTCTAAGACTTCATGACATTTAAAATACCAAGCATATCTAATTATCAAATGGAAAAATCATCTAATATTAATGAGAAAAATATCGAACATTAGTACATTTTAACTGATAACTTCAGTATCAATAGCTGCTTAATTCGTCATATATTTAATACCGCTGGCTGGAACCGGTAGATTCAGTACGTCTACACTTATTACATGTTACAGGTGAAATTATTCTCAAGATATCATATAAAAGAGAAAAGTTTTAAATTGTTTGGCTTTGCATTTTTTTTTCATTTTGAGCGTACGCGATGAAGCTTGTTTCCGAGACGGGTCGTGAGCAATAAATTAGATATCTACGTTTTTATGACAGAATGGATGTACTATGTCTTTACTTTCTCCTGATCATTCTTGAGGATATGCTGCTTTACTTGGTACCGGCTGAAGGTAAGACACGTCTGAAATCATTTCTATTGAGGACATAAAACAGGCTTGATACGGCCTTAAACAATGTTATTTATATATAAAACACGCTGGACATGGCCTTGAACAATGTCATTAATATATAAAACAGGCTTGAAGAAACTCCAACTCATATGAGTATAAAAATAAATCGGCTAGAAGAGGGGCACAATTCGTACCCATTGGTATGCCGACGACCTGCTGAAACAGTGTCCCTCCAAAGGAGACAAATATGTTATCGATGAGGAACTCCAGCATACTGATCACTTGTTCCTCGGTGTAGCATGTTTTACCTTTTTGAATTTTGCTTGAAAAATATGTGCAATTGTAGCCTAACACAAAAAATTTTGAGCCATAGTTTCTATGACTAAAAGCTTTATGAATTGTTTCTTTTAAGCGGGTTTTTAATTTGTCATGCGGTAGGGTGGTATATAGAGTTGAAAAATCAAAAGTTTTGATGGAGGATACCTGAGAGAAAGATCTTGATTTCAGGTTATCCAAAAGATCTTTAGAGTTTTTCAAAATCCACATGTGATTTATGCCACTACGCGAGTAAACAGTTTCACAATATTTCTGTTGTCCCTCTTTTACTGCAGACAGAATCTTTGTCAGGTGAATAGACAATTCTTTCGTCGAACAAGTTGATGATCCCGCTATGTACCTTTCTTTGTATGGTGTCTTATGGAGTTTAGGTATCCAATATAAATAGGGTAAATCCTCAGACTCTTTACCAGAGGGAATGTTTAAAGAGGTCATGAATGATCTGTGGTTAGCTAGGATTTCATCTTTGTCGAACGAAGTTGGTTTGTATGTGGTATTACTAGAGGTGTTGTTATTGATGCCTAATTCCTTGATTAGGCATTCGAAGTAATATGATTTACATACAAACACGATATTGTTGGAAGCCTTGTCCGCAGGAACGATAACATATTTGTCATGAAGAGAGGAAAGACACTTAACAGCTTATTGGTCTTTAAATACAGACTTAGGTCGACTATTAACACAATTTTTGAGTTTGTGAATCCGACCTTGTACTAGAGATCTAATTGTTCTAACCCAGTCTGACAAGGACTCTAACTCAGGATCTTGGTCTACTTCTCTCTTTATCCACCTTCTGGCATAATCTTCAACAGCATCCATAATTATCTTGAAATTATGTTTCCAATTGATGTGTTGAGGTTCTCTGAATTAAGGACCATGAGAAATCACCTTTCGGAGATCAGTGGTATTTACATACTGACAAACCCGGTTATTTATAAATGACCCAACCGGTTTGTATACATGTTTACATTTTGACCAAGCCGGATTTCAAAAACATCTGTTGATATCATGTTTTAGGGTATAACTAGTTACTAATTGATTTTTCATCAACAAAATAGTATTTTTAAGTAAAATCAATCATTCATCAATATTTTTTTTCTTTTTGGGCAACATTTAATTCATTCGTAAATGCAAGATATAGCGATATTTCAGTTGATTGTAATGATTTTGAAGCCGGATTCCTTATAACTTATAGAAAAATAAATGATATTTGGACAAAAAATGAAATTAATAATAATAACAATCATAAAGCATCATAATTCAAAACATTATATACACAGTATATTTATAAATACTTACGATAATTATCCGTTTCTGCTTTAAAAATACCGCTTTAAAATAGCCCGGATGTTGACCAAACATTTTCGATCGGAGTTCTTTGACGACAGTGGATAATGCCATCTTTAGTGTTGGTGAATAAAATTCTTCGACATCAAATTTTAACAGTACTGTCCATGTTTTGATACATGACAAGTAGTTTCTAACTGAGCACTGCTCTTGAAATGTTCCGCTAAAAAGCATGCATATCCACAAAGTGTCTCTTGGTCGATTGGAAAGGCCAATCTGTTAAAATGTTCACAAAATAAGAGATATGTATTAAGTTGTGTCTTCAAGTTCTTAAAAGTTCCTGGTCTAAATGCAGATTTCAATACATTTCTGGTTTTCCTATACAACGCAGTCCATTCAATTAATCCATTTTCTGAAATTAGATAGAATTGTCCACATCAAACATACAACTTGTAATCTGAACTTCCTCAATAAAGCAGTCTTCTAATAAACTTGTAATTTTTTCATAAGGAGATCTGATTTCGGTCCAGTGTGACAATAAGTCGGCCACTCTGTTGTCTATTCCTTGAATGTGAATCGCTTTAATTTGAATGTTGAAGCATGAGCATAAGAGCCAAATGTTTCTCGCAATGCCTAGCATAACTTTGTCGCGACATCTACCTGTGTTTATCAGAATAACAGACGAATAATTGTCACATTAGTAGTATAGCTCAAGCCACATTTTAGGGGGTGCTGTGAGGGGGTGCTACCAGAAGTGATCGCGTGCGCATGCGCAACCAGAAGCGATGTGACTGGAAGTGACGTCTGAAGTGACGTCTGTCACGTGACCGGAAGCTACGTCAGTCACCGGAACCGGACGTATGTTCTGCACATGCGAAACCGGAAGTTGCGCCCTAGTGGGGCATTTTCACCGGAAGTGACGTCAGTCGCGTGACCGGAATAGCCCCTGTGCGGAAGAGGCTCTGTCCGGAAGTATGTTCTGCGCATGCCCGGTTTTTTCCTCGCGTTTTTTTCTTAGTAGTAGTACAGTATTACCATGGCTACGGATGTGACCTATGGTCACTTGACCCCTTCGGGGTTCCCTTGGGTGTACGCATGCGCAACCGGAAGCTACACAACACCCGTAGTAGTGGTACAAAATGTTGGTTGGTGGTGTTCTCTATGACGTCCGCGTTCTATTATCGTTTTCTAGCCCTTTCCCTGCCATTTATTATCGAGGAGGAGGAGGAGGTGTAATTATGATTAACACAGAAATCAAGTTTCATATTTTATTGTTCACTTTAAGTTCAAGTTCTGTTTCTCAGTCTCTTTCATTTAATCTTCTCCAGTCACTTTATTGTCCATTGTCCTCAGTTCTGGCTGTCTGTTTTCAAATAAAGGTATGGTCTTTTTCAGTTCTTTCCATTCGTATAGACTCAGGGTCACTCCTCTCTTCATAGGATACAATGTCCATTCTCCATTAGGCACGAAGTACTTCCTAATGTGAATTATCAGTTGAGGGGCTTTTATGATGACGTAGCACAGCACAAGACTTTCCACTGTCTTAATGATAAGCTGACACCGACTTTGGTAGGAATAGTTTCGGTTTTCCAAAATCTCAGATCCACTCTCTTACTGCCGTTCCATTCTGTGAGTTCTGCGTATCTTCCACCTCCTAGGGGTACTTTGAACGGAATGTTCAATGCTTAGGTCTCGTCTTTGGCGACTGCTAAGGCTTCCTGTACCAGATTCGCTTGGGTCAGGGTGAACGGAATGTTCAATGCTTTGGTCTGGTCTTTTGATTTTGATTTACGTGACATGTCGACTGCTGTTGCTGCTGCTGCTGCTGCTCTCTCGTCTCAGCCTTTTATAGAACGAAGACTTTGCATCGATGGAGTCGATTGGTTGTTTCTCTTGGTATCCTGCTTTCTGATTGGTTCTTTTTCCTGGATTCTGATTGGCTAATCGACCAGAAATGGTGACTTCTGATTGGTCAGATTTCCTGGCTATTGATTGGTTGGACACATCTGAAAACGTTTTTTGTTTTTATTTGGTCAATCCAAAAGGCCACTCTGCATTTTACGTCGTACCAATCGTGCTGCGATGTCACCAGCTTCAGTTTCTTGTAAGTCGTAGACATACACGTTCAAGCTGAATACCTGCTCCAATACCACCAAATTATCCAATGTCACACCCTTGAAGTCTGCAGGGGTCATATATTGCTGTTGTAGATACTGGTGGTAATACGTCTTGGCTGGAACTTCTAAAGCTTGGACATCTGGAGTTCCACGATGTACGGCCAAGCATCGGAAAAAGGATAGGTTGTCTGTATAATGTTCATGGGCTCCACCAACTAAAGCAACGACAGCTTTGTTCTTCAAAATATGGTCTGGAAGGACGACTCTGGCATCAATCGGGTGGTCAAACAGCTTGTTGACATAAAACGTCACATTGGTCAGCAGATGAACGACCCATTTCGTATCCGGTCTCTGTTGCCGGATGTACTCCAATATGTCTTGGCCTTGTAACGAGCATGTGCAGAACATACTTCCTGACAGGGCCGCTTCCGCAAAGGGATATTCCGGTCACGTCAACATTTTCACAATTAACATGACAAAGCTGAGATACCCGACCTATTTTTACAGTGTCTAAATCTTTACATTGTGCATCATTTTCTTGATGATAATCTAAAAATTTACAAATCATGTCATCAGTTTGTGTTGTTACATTGTATGTTTGTATTGTATTTGACGAAAACCCTGGCCCACATACTTTGCCTAGTCATTTGTGGGCCTGAAAATCTCGGTCCTGATTGGCAAAATTATAAAATCCACGACCTCTACCAATGTTTCCTTGTATCGTTTCGTAACTGCACGTTTATCTATCATATGTATCGGTGTGTATCGTTATTTGTAGGAATGGAATTTTCCACTGGCCAGTAAAGCGTATTAATCTTATTCTCTAGATTTCCATATATGGCTCTGCCTTCTATCGTTATGTTTAGGAATTATTTTATCCAATCATAGGTCGTCAAATAAATGCAACATCGTACAAATATATTTGAAACATAACGCAAGTACGCGCAATGCATACTATCTGTCGAGAAATAATATTTTGCATAAACACTACGGCATTGTATGGGATTAGTAACATCCATGGGTACATACGATATGTTTCAGTATCATGTTGCTATGATATTGACACTGTAAGTTGCTATAATATTGACACTATAAGGTGTTAATTTCAGAGAGAAAATTGTGTTCGATAATACCACACGAAGACAAATCTTACATTCTAGATAGAAATGTTTAAATGAATATTCTAATATGACGTCCTTCAAACCCGCGGTAAAAATAATATTTATCTATGACCCACTACGTCATAGATAGACGTGGTCTGTGCTTGTAAAGCGGCTGTTCCATGACACTCCCTCGTAAATAAGGGTAATAACAAAATTACCGAACTCCGAACAATCTTACAAAGGGAAAGTCAAAACTCATAATTATATAAACAGACAAAATCAGTCAACAACCGGAAAACTGTGAAAACCGTAATGACTCTGACTTGGTACAGGCATTTCTAAAGAAATGGTGGGTTGAATCAGATTTTAAGGCGCCAAACCTCCCGCTCTCATTACGATTCAAAGGTTATGCACAATGATAAGTATGCAATACACAAAATAAATAAACATTCGTGTATTCGAAATCGGCTCAAGCGATATAGAAAACAGACAGGTATTATAAACCCGTATTCCTTGCGAAGATCCAGAATAACATATAGTATTCTTGCATATCCCTGGGTCTAAAAATCGCACATATTAAAATTCAGCGAAATGTTGTTCATGACTTTGGTATATAAACAACATGACGTCATATGAAGACTTCCAGTTTAGTAAAGATCCTGACGTTTTTTGGCTTCGTGTACGCCTCCTTGCCAAAGTGGAATTTGCAGTATATTCCCTTTCTTTTGAATTGATGTTCATGAATGACAACATTTAGTAATCGCAAAACATATTTGCCATCGGCAATGAAACACCTTTTCGGTTGTCATTTCAAACATCTTTGGAAAAAACGGAATATTATTGTAACATTTCAGTCGGGTCAATTAACGGAACAACCAAAAACACTGGATGACCTAAGAATATACCACAAACCTTCAATGAAATAATCAATAAAAGCTGATATTTTTGTATTTAATTCCTAATAAAACGTGTTTCTGGAATGACCTTCACCCACGATCACGTACGCTTAGAAAGATTTACATTATGGTACGGCTAATACTTATCTTACTCTACAAAGTCAGTCGAATGATAGATTAAAATGTAAGACGATGGTATACTTATTTTCTGACAGCAAAGCGATACCAATGTACCTAATTGATGGTTGAAATTGTCAACTACATTTTAATTTCACGTGAATGAATTGATATTTGTCGCATTTTGTTTTTATACCAAAAGTATTCACCATCTTACACAATGTAGAACATTCAAGCTATAAGCTATTGTTATGTTGCATGTAGGTATAGATTATAATCCCTAATACAAATGAATATTGTATAATCGAACCGTGCCATTATGCAGAAATATTATATTTTACTTTTTTATTTACCCTATTTGTCTTTATAAGCAAACCGGTCCAATATATAGTATATTGACAAAAGATATTACATTGAACAAAAAATGAAACCATTAAATTTGCTCTTAAGCTTGTTGTTTCTGAGTTCATCTGCATATATGATGTATTTTGGTTATTTATTTAGTCCTTAAAGGATGTGTCTGCTTGATATTAAACCTCAATGCTGATACTTAGATTTCCATTTTTTTTATGATTTTAATGACTGTTTTAGTATTTGTATTAAAAAAATGTCCATATAATGCATCCAATTGGGCTCTGATTGAAGTAGTTTTGGTCGGAGTGTATAATATAACAAATAGTTCATGGCACTTTGGGACTAATGGCTCTCAGTGCCATGAACTATTTGTAAAATAATAATCAGATAATGTATTGTGCTTAGATTATGTATTCACGTACATTTGTATATCATAAAAGAGAAATAGTTATTGGAAGTTGATAGGATGTACAATATCACGAATTGTGTAATACTTTGATATAAAAAGTTCAAAAAAAACACGAGGGAAGGTGTTTTACCTGGCAAATATGTAATTTAGTCCGCACGACGCTTTTCTGGAATAACCTTCATCAGGTACGCTCACAGGCAAATGATTGAAAAACTAAATTATTGATACAATGTTTAGGAGCAATAAAAAAAAAGAGCATAAACAGAATATCCAAAATTGGCTAAGGTCGCTTATGGATGGGAGGAAAACCCGAGTTGAATAATAATTACATTATTTAGGAACTTTAAATTAAAATAATAAATATATCTAATAAACCATGTCAGTAACAAAACACTGACTACTGGACGGAGGATACTCTCGGGGACTAATAGTCCACCAGCAGATGTATTGATTCAGTGATAGTTATAATAACCTAGATATCGAATCTAGAGCGTACGACGCGTTCAGGAATAACTAATAGTCAAAAAGATTGGAAAGTAAAACAATTTATAAAATCCTTGGCAACAATTAAACCAAAGAGCCTAAACAGAATAGCATGTGTCGACCCAATAAAGGCTATATACCTCTAAATATCCAAGAGTTAGATAGCCTTTATTGAGTCGACACATTAAAGTTGCTGTTAACATAAGATTGTATGAATATGGACACGAACAAGTATCTACATGTAATTGACTAAATGTGATATTCAAAGACAGAAAACTAGAACAAGAACAAAAAAATAATTTCTAATTTCAGATTGTAGTACAGGATTTTTAATTTCTAATTTTAGATTGTAGTACAGGATTTTACCCGTGTAATGATGGACAATGCATACTTGATTACCGGCGTTGCAACGGTGTACCAGACTGTTCAAGTTCTGAAGATGAACATGACTGCGACAGCGGTATGCACTGAGGCAACTTAGTTTGAATATAAAAGAAAACAATTTATGTATCATTTACACGCGGCAGAGGGTATTGCAAAAAAAACCAAAACAAAACAAACAAAAAAAACAAACAAAAACGAACAAATAACAATATGACCTAATATAGCCGTTCGTCAGCTTTACCGTTACATTTGTTGGCATCTTTATTTGAAGACGTAACTAGCCAAAATCCTACTAAGGACAGCATCATACCATCTCAGACACTAGCCTATTGCTTGTTGAAAATGTATTTTATTCCGTTTACCATACACAGACATCTTGATTTTAAAATAAATGAACAATCGAAATCTAAAATGTTTGTAAACAATAACATATTTATTCAACATATTGAGTTATAAGTACCTCTAAATTAGTTTTATGATCTTTCTCGTGATGTTTTCAATTAGAGTTTGTTTCAAAGTTTACCATTATTTCTTTCGTATTGTTGTCTTGTGTAGTATCCAACAATTACAAATGGTCAAGGTCATCGGCTGTGTTACATGTGACAAATTTTGCCTCACTAAGAAAAAAGAATATTAGTATTCAAAATGATGACTAAGCATTCTATGTAACAACACTACTCACTCAGTAATGTGTGAGGCATTTTACTCAGACATAGAAAATACTTACAACAATTAAAAAAGAAAGAGAGAAAATAATCTTATAAATAATTTAAAAGTAAACGACTAGAAACGTACAGAGTCTTATGTTGTAGTAGTAAGCGAAAACTCTGATGAGTTGATAAAGATGCCTTCATTGTTTTATGGTGTTTAACGCCACTTTCAACAATATTTCAATTATATCGTGGCGGGCGGTTTTATTGTTGGAGGAAACCGCAGAATCCGAAGGAAACCACCGACCTGTCGCAAGTCACTGACAAACTTTATCACATACTGTTGTACACCTCGCCCTGAGCGACAGTCGAACCCACAACATCAGTGGTGACAGGCACCGATTGTGTAGGTAGATGTAAATCCAACTACCATACGATCACGGGCACGACGACCCCTCAGTATATTGGTTTCTAAGCAGGCATCATTATGAACACAACTGGAAGTAACCTGTAACCATGATATAACTGACACTTTGGTCACATGACGTCAACACTTATTTTCTCAGTAAATTGCCGTTGCTTACTTTGCATTCTAATTGAGCAAACGATATTCATGCCAGGACGATTTTTCTTGTCTTGTTTTCCAAGCACGTGTGTTACCATGGTTTTAGCGATTTGCATTGATTTTTTTCAAGCTCGTGAATGCTTAGAAGACGACATAGGACTATCATACAGAGGGAAAGTAAATATTACAGAATCGGGGATTACATGCCAAGATTGGTCATCTCAAAGTCCCCACGAACATCTTTATGGAGAATTTGTCTACTCTTCTAATTACTGTCGCAATTTAGAGCTGGACGTTTTAAAACCATGGTGTTTGACAATTGACAAATATGTTCGATGGCAATATTGCGATATACCATTATGTGGTAAGTAACAATTGTTCACGTATATTTATATAAAGAATAAAGAAATCAACTGAGAAATTGAATATACTCCTCTATTACTATGGATGGACAGGGTGTGTTCGATCAAGTGTTTCGCCATAAAATTTTGTGTAATCAGTGGCGATGTGTAATTGATACACTTTCTGATAAAGTCCATCAGAAATTTGTTGATTATTGAGAGTCGATGGTTTTCTCGGATACCCTGATCTCCTCCACGAACCAACCGAACGCCACGATATATATTAAATATTGCTGAAATTGGAATTCCAATTCATTTGTATCATACTTTCAGCAGCACCTGTATGAGGAGTTTATACATTTCAACGTTACTTACAATCGGAAAACATCCAGTCACTTAAAAATACTGGTATTTACTATGTTGATTTTAAAGTCTTTTCATAATTCCTGATATTAAATATGAGAGAGTGAAATTTTCAATATGTGGTAACCACTATTTAATGAAGTTTTAACCCAAAAAAATAAAAATGGAACACATCGAAAAGGTTTCATTTATATCCGTAAAAGATATACTGGTCTTTGAAAGGTTGGAAAATCAATGCTAAATGTTTTGCGATTTTTGTTGTTTACCAAAAAAAAAATCATTATTTTGCGGAGTATATGGAGAGAGTATTACATGCCTATATCAATCACTTATTGACATATATCCTTGGAAAATGCAAAGATGACATTAGTAAATGAATTTCCCCACACCATTATATCCAAAACCCTAGTAATCCCCACACCATTATATCCAAAACCCTAGTAAGGTCATTTGTTGTCCTCATTGTGCTATTATTTAGAAAATTTATTGATTTATGAAAATTAAATAACGACTTTTCAGCAGTAAAACCTTTTATTTAATCTTTCAAAAAAAAAAAAAAATGTTTTCCTATTACTACGATTAAGAAACAAATCTAATCATCATAGACATAGTCCTTTAGAAACAAATCTAATCATCATAGACATAGTTTTTTATAAACAAATCTAATCATTATAGACATAGTCCTTTAGAAACAAATCTAATCATGATAGACATAGTCCTTTAGAAACAAATCTAATCATTATAGACATAGTCCTTTAGAAACAAATCTAATCATTATAGACATAGTCCTTTAGAAACAAATCTAATCATTATAGACATAGTCCTTTAGAAGGAAATTTAATCATTATAGACATAGTCCTTTAGAAACAAATCTAATCATAAAAGACATATTCCTTTAGAAACAAATCTAATCATTATAGACATAGTCCTTTAGAAACAAATATAATTATTATAGACATAGTCCTTTAGAAACAAATCTAATCATTATAGACATAGTCCTTTAGAAACAAATCTAATCATGATAGACATAGTTCTTTAGAAACAAATCTAATCATTATAGTCCTTTAGAAACAAATCTAATCATAATAGACATAGTCCTTTAGAAACAAATCTAATCATTATAGACATAGTCCTTTAGAAACAAATCTAATCATTATAGACATAGTCCTTTAGAAACAAATCTAATCATAATAGACATAGTCCTTTAGAAACAAATCTAATCATTATAGACATAGTCCTTTAGAAACAAATCTTATCAATATAGACATAGTCCTTTAGAAACAAATCTAATCATAATAGACATAGTTCTTTCGATAATCATAATAGACATAGTTCTTTCGAAACAAATCTAATCATGATAGACATAGTTCTTTAGAAACAAATCTAATCATAATAGACATAGTCCTTTAGAAACAAATCTAATCATTATAGACATAGTCCTTTAGAAACAAATCTTATCAATATAGACATAGTCCTTTAGAAACAAATCTAATCATAATAGACATAGTTCTTTCGATAATCATAATAGACATAGTTCTTTAGAAACAAATCTAATCATTATAGACATAGTCCTTTAGAAACAAATCTAATCATGATAGACATAGTTCTTTAGAAACAAATCTAATTATTATTGTCCTTTAGAAACAAATCTAATCATAATAGACATAGTCCTTTAGAAACAAATCTGATCATTATAGTCATAGTCCTTTAGAAAAGTTTTAAGATACCAAAGTCGTAATCAAATGTCTGCGTATGAACCTAATAATCAAGTACATGTATGCATTAATGATTCAAGATAACTTCGAATGTTATGTTTATGTCTTTTTCAATCTACAGAAGTTGAAACCACCAGAGATGAACTGACAACACAAACAACCACCACGACAGGTGACGCTTCATCCACCACTTTGATTGGAATGATGGACAACAAGACGACAACTGAATCCACCACTACTCAAGTAACGTCTACAACTACTGGTAGGCACATGCATATTTTTTAGAAATGTTAAGAAAAGTTTAAAGATACCAAAGGGATAATCACTTTGTTTGTTTGTTTGATGGTGTTTAACGCCACTTTCAACAATATTTAAGCTATATCGTGGCGGTCAGTTTTATTGGTGGAGGAAACCGGAGGACCCGGAGAAAACCACCGACCTGTCGCAAGTCACTGACAAACTTTATCACATAATGTTGTATGCCTCGCCCTGATCGAGATTCGAACTCATAACATCATTGGTGATAAGCACTGATTGCATAGGTAGTTGTAAATCCAACTACCATACGATCACGACCACGACGGTCCCAGGGATAATCAGATGTAAATCGAAGGACAGATAATACAATAGCCAAAAAGACAAACAATGATCCACAAAATACTACACAGATAAATACAGCTTGTGTAACCAGAACTCCACTAAAAACCGTTGTTCAAGATGTGAAGGGAAAATTTAAACAGTGATGGTCAAGAATATTACCAATATTACCAAAACGAACACACACCTGTTACCGTAATTCACTGAGCATAAGAAAGAAGACCACGAAATAAGGCATTGGTAATCCATGTCCTGGCTTGAGACATGCACAAACATGTTGTATGTGCTCTTCATGTTTTATTATTTTCCTTCTCTTTGTTTCGACAGGTTACAGGTAACCGAATATCATTGTTTCTTTTCTGACAATTTTTATTTCTATGCATTTTAAAGTGTACATTTTGCAATTACTGTATGTAAATGTACAATCTTTACAATTGTTCTTGCAGATGCGAGTGTACAACCTACAAATTGTTCTCAGTGCCTTTGTTCCAGTTCACAAATCGTTATGAATCGACAAGAACTCCAAGACAAATTAAAAGATCTTTATATTCTACTAAGTGTCAACAAAAGAAATACATCGTCATACTTGAGGACAAAATCTAGTGCTACTGACAATCGGTTGTCTTCTAAATTCATCGGTGTAACTGGGGTTATTCTCCTTCTGTCTGTTGTTTTATTTATTCTAGTACTCGATATGTTGCCACGCAAATAACAAGCTTTCAACGTTTCTTCAAGAACATAGATGTGGCTTTTTATCCAATTTTTTTTCAAAGCCATGTTGAACATTCTTATAAAAAACAAAGGGGCAAAAACTGATCCTAAAAACTTTCGACCTATTACCATTTTGAGTTGTTTTGGAAAATTATTTACATCGGTGTTAAATAATAGATTAAATACTTTTTCAGACGAATTTCTCCTCTTAAATGAAAACCAGACAGGTTTTAGGAAAAATATTCAACTCTAGATAACACTTTTGTTATATATGGCCTTTTTGAGCTACTAAAATTAAAGAAAAAGAAACTTTTCTGTGCATTTATAGACTTCGAAAAGGCTTTCGATACTGTGTGGCGTGATGGTTTGTGGTACAAGCTACTTATGTGTAATATAAAGAGTAAAATGTGCAATGTAATTTTAAACCTGTATAATAATATAAAATCAAGAATTGTTTATAACGATTCTGTTTCAAATGTTTTCCCATGTTTAAACGGTGTTAGACAAAGCGAAAATTTACCTCCATTTCTGTTCGCATTATATCTTAATGATTTGGATACTTTTTTGACTAGTAAAAATGCGCAAGGGGTTAAAAGCATTTCCGAAGACTTCGAAAACGATTTACAAATTTATGTGAAATTATTTACCATTCTTTATGCCGACGATACAGTACTTTTGGCAGAGTCTGCTGAAGAATTGTAGTCGGAGTTAAATGATTTTTTTGAATATTGTGAGAAAAGGAACTTAAAAGTAAACACAAACAAATCCAAAGTCATGGTTTTTTTCAAAGGGGAGGTTAATAATATGGAATTAGAAATAGTAAGTGAATTCATACACTTGGGTACAATGTTTCAAAGAACAGGATCTTTCAAGAAAAATAAAGTTAATCTTGCAGAGAAAGCATCTAAAGCTATGTATGACATTTTAAACAAGGGAAGAGTACATAATTTATCTGTACGTTGTCATTTGGATTTGTTTGATAAAATAAGTATACCTATGTTAACCTATGGATCAGAGATATGGGGTTACAAAAATATTGACATATTAGAAAAAGTACATGTAAAATTTTGTAAGCTGTTGCTTAATTTAAAAACTTCAACACCAAATTTTATGTTATATGGCGAACTTGGTAGATACCCTCTGAATATAACAGTTAAGTTGAAAATTTTGTCATTCTGGTCGAAATTAATTGACGGAAAGCAATCAAAACTATCATCTCTGATCTATAGATTATTGTATTTGAAAACTCATGGAAATAATACTTTTTCATGGATTAATTTGGTTAAATCTATACTTGATGAATGTGGTTATTCAAACGTTTGGCATACTCAAAATGTTATAAGCCATAAATGGCTAATTGAAAGCATTAAACTGAGATTAACCGACCAGTTCAAACAAAATTGGCATTCTACTTTGCAAATATCTCCAAAAGCATTGAGCTATAGATTATTCAAGTCGGATTTTAGATTTGAAAAATATTTAGACGTCTTAAATGACAAAAATAGATTTACTTTTTGTAGATTTAGAATATCTAATCATAGATTACCGATTGAAGTAGGGCGCTGGACAAATGTAGAAAGACACAATAGACTGTGTCAGCTATGTCAATCTCGCGAGATTGGTGACGAATTTCATTATGTATTACAGTGTCTAAATTTTGTAACTGATAGAAAAAATCTAATTCCAAAATAATTTTTCAACAGACCAAACACATTAAAACTGTCATCATTATTTAGCAAAAAGAAACCTGAAACTGTTCGCAAATTATGTAAGCTTATTGATATAATAAATAAGAAAATTAGTTCTCCTTGAAAAAAATCAATCACACCTCTGTTAGTATTTGCATCATTTGTATGTAACGTTTAAACATTTCTTCCCCCATAATTTGAATTCAATGTACAACCATAATCTTGAAAATTGATGTAATGATATGTATTTACTTTGTATTGATTTGAACACTCTCACTCTGTAACCCTTGTAACATTGGTTTAGAGAATAAAGTTATTATTATTAACATGAAATGAGTTTGTGCCTGTGGTCGAATCTGCTTTGGACATTTAGCAAGATCTACGATACCAGCATTTGACACAAATAACCGGTATCATAAGCTATTGTTACGTAGAAAATATAGTTGACATCATATATATACTATGAGCCTACCGTATGAGGAAACATCTATTATATATAAGAAGAGTTTGAAGATACCAAAGGGGTAATCAGAATCCGTAAATCGAAGGACTGATAACACAATGGCCAAAAGACAAAAGGACAAAGAACGATCTACAAGAGATACGCATCGAACTAAAGATCGAGTAACACGAACCCCACAAATAACCGGGGGTGAACGCAGGTGTTATGCAAAATAGTCTATTTTTTTTAACTATCATTATATCAACCTACATATATTTGCAAAACGCTTTGCTAAGCAATAAGCTGCGAAAAACAAACAATCAAGGCAACCCAAGTCATTTAATTTGCTCCCTGGGAGATTTGTTAATTGTGAAAAGAAAGTGTAAACAATGCTCTTCAACACTTCCACCAATATAAACATAATGAACACGCACCTGTCACCTAGAACACGCACTTGTCACCTAGAACACGCACCTGTCACATAGAACACGCACCTGTCACCTAGAACACGCACTTGTCACCTAGAACACGCACCTGTCACATAGAACACGCACCTGTCATCTAGAACACGCACCTGTCACTTAAAACACGCACCTGTCACCTACAACACGCACCCGTCACCTAGAACTCTTGAACACAAAGAAGACCACGATATATGACAATGTCCAACAATATAATTAATTTTTGCACCCTCAACGTAAATGGGTTGCAGATGAAAGATAAACAAAGAAGATTGTTACAATGGATAAAAAAATCAAAATTGTTCAATTGTATTTCTGCAAGAAACACACTTTAATAACGAAAGTAAATGTTTTATTGAAGAACAGTCAGATTATCAATGTTTTTGTAGTCATGGAAATAACTCAAGTAGGGGGGTGGCTATTTTAATAAGAAATCAATTAGATTACGAAATTATAAGTCAATTTATAGATACTGAAGGAAGAATAATTTTACTGAATATAAATATAAAAGATACTATATTTACACTAGTTTGCCTATATGCACCAAATTGTAAAACAACAAAAAATAACTTCTTTAAAAAAGTAAATACCTTTTTAAAAGATCACGGAATAGGAATACATATGATCGCAGGAGACTTTAACGAAACATTAAAGGAAATAGATAGAAGAAGCAACAGTAGTAAAACAAAATATCAGACGGTAAATAGTCTTAAAACGTTATTGAAAACAAATGATTTAATTGATATCTGGCGAGAACTCAATAGTAATAAACGACAATTCACTTGGCGCAGAAAAGACAAATCACAAGCTAGTAGAATTGATTATATTTTAGTTAATAAAAATTTCAAGTCTAGAATCAACTGGTGTAAAATTAAACCAGTATGTATTAAATATACAGATCATCAAAGTGTATTCTTAAATTTCTTGTCAAGTGTGGAAGAAAAAGGTAAGGGTTTTTGGAAGATAAATAATTCAATTTTAAATGATAAAGACTATCAAGATAAGATAAACGACATAATATTAAAATATTCCGCTAAAATCAATAATGATTTAAAAAACTGCAGACTATTATGGGACGCGCTTAAGGTAGAAATAAGAGAGATAACTAAGACGTTTAGTAAAATAAAAGCGAAAAAAACAAGGGAGCTAACGAGAACTTTAGAAAAGACATTAGAAGCTAAACTAGCATGCAGTGACACTGCAGTTATAGATAATAAAATACTAAACAATGAAATAGACAAGTTAGAAAAAGAGTTAGAACAAATTTACGAGCAAAAGGCAAAAGGCGCGCAGATTAGATCTCGGGAGAAATGGGTAGAATTTGGTGAAAAAAACAATGCTTATTTTTTAGGTTTAGAAAAGAAACGACAAATTAAAAAGTCCATCACAAAATTATTAGATGATGAGGGGAATATAATTACAAACCAAAGAGACATTTTAGTTAAAATAAAATGTTATTACAAAAAGTTGTATACATCAACAAACCCAGATAAACAGAACTTAAATGATTATATATATAGAACAAAACTAGAAAGTAAAGTCAATCAAGAAGATTTGAATGTATGTGATGGACAGTTATCGGTGGAAGAATGTACAGAGGCTATTTTTAAAATGAAATTAAATAAATCTCCCGGTATAGACGGATTAACGGTAGAATTTTATAGGACATTTTGGGAAAGTATGAAATATTTGATAGTCTTTATTTTAAATAAGTGTCACGAAGATAGGCAACTGTCTTTTTCTCAAAGAACAAGTGTACTAACTCTTTTATTTAAAAAAGATGACCCATTGAAATTAGATAACTATAGACCAATATCTCTATTGAATGTTGATCTAAAACTCCTTTCGTACACTTTAGCTCAACGTTTGAAGAAAATTCTGCCAAAACTTATCAACGAAGATCAAACCGGTTATATTAAAAATAGATTTATAGGTTTTAATTTAAGACAGATTCAAGACATTATAGATTATTCAAACATTTATAAAATAGAAGGGGCAATTATCTTTTTAGATTTTTCAAAAGCTTTTGATTCTTTAGAATGGGATTTTATGCTTTCAACACTAAAACATTATGGGTTCAATTATTCTTTTGTTACTTGGGTGGAAACATTATATAATAATATACAAACCTGTGTGATAAATAATGGATGGATATCTGAAATTTTTAAAAACACAAGAGGAATCCGTCAAGGATGTCCTTTATCTGCCCTTTTATTTGTTATTTCCGTGGAAATTATGGCGTTAAGGCTTAGAGAAAATAAAAATATTAACGGGATAAAAGTAAAAATTTATGATAAAGCACACATCATTAAAATATCTCAATTAGCAGACGACACAACGTTATTTGTGAGTTCCAAAACTGATATAGCTTTAGCCATGAATGAAATAGAAATATTTGGGTCATTTTCAGGGTTAATTCTAAATAGAAATAAAACAGAGGGCATATGGATCGGTAAACTAAAAAATTGCAAAGACAAAATTAGAGGTATTAAATGGACACAGAATCCTGTTAAAGTATTAGGTATATTCTTTGGACATAACAATGAAGAATGTCAAAAACTTAACTGGGAAAAGAAAATTGAAGAAATGAAAAATCAATTTACAGCATGGGGAAAAAGAAATCTAACTATTATGGGGAAAATTCTTATTATAAAAACACTCATCCTGCCGAAATTTACCTTCTTAGCCAGTTCATGTGTAGTACCAAAGATGTATATAAAAGAAATTGAATCTTGTTTTTACAGATTTATCTGGAATGGGAAACCGGATAAAATCAAAAGATTAACTTTAATAGGGGATTGTGAAAAGGGGGGTTGAATATGGTTGATATAAACAGTTATTTTAAATCGCTCAAAGTGTCATGGGTCAAAAGACTGCTTAGTTCAAAAACATCAAATTGGAAAGTTATACCAAGAAAATATTTAGATAAATTTGGAAAAAACTGGCTAATTTTTAAAATGAATATGGACAATGGTAAATCAATAGAAAATTTTAATGATATCCCAGAGTTCTATAAAGAAATAATAAACTGTTGGGTAGAATTTGGAGGTGGACAAACAAAAACACCAACTAATTTTAGAGAGATAAGAAACCAAAATATTTGGGGAAATAAATATATAAAATTTAATAATAAAAGTTTAATTTATAAAAACTGGATTGATAGCAACCTGTTGTATGTGAACGACATAACTGACGAAAATGGAAGGGTATCACAAGACTATTTGATAGAGAAAATAAAAAATATAATTAATTTTTTTAGTGAATTTAGTCGACTAAAAAAGGCAATTCCTAAAGAGTGGTATGTGCAATTATCAGAAGAAAAATCTGTGAAAACTACTATTAATATAAAAAAAGAAAATATTATTTCTGCTGGTAGGGTGATTGATATGGATAAATTAGTTAACAAAGATTTTTACAATATTATCAAAAACAAAGTTTTTATCAAACCTATAGGTATACATTTTTGGACAACTTACTTGGATATCCAAGATTTTCAAAATATAACAGACTTATATGAATTTATTTTGAAAATTTTGTTAGAAAACAAATTGAAAATATTTAGATGGAAACTATTGCAATTTATTATTCCAACCAAATCACATCTGTTCAAATGGAAAATATCAACTGACAGTTTATGTAATGTTTGTAAAGTAAAAGAAGATTATGATCACTTTTTTATGTCGTGTAAATATTTAGACATATTTTGGAATAAAATAAATGAAATGCTAAAAAAGGTCCAATTTGAAAACAATATCAGACTTCAACATTTAGTATTTGGGAACAAAATTTTCGACAAAGAATATTTTCACCTAAATTATTATTTAACTATACTGGCATTTACAATTTACAAATCCTATTATGTATCCGAACAAAAGACAAAGACAATTGATGTTTATCTGTTATTTAAAAATGAATTTCAAAGAAAAATGAAGGAAAATAAATTACTAGGAATGAATTCATTGTTCAATCATATATTAAATAAACTGTGATCATAACTTATGCAAAAGAATATATTAGAATAAAATAGTTTTATATGTAATTATAGTTTTGAGTAATTCCCTGGATATTCAAAACAGAATTTCACAGGGATACTTCAGAGGAACTTGGACTCTGAAGTAAAAATGTAACAAGATATTTACTAAATAAAATCTGTGATAGTGAAAAAAAGATATATGGCGTGTTTTTTGGATAACATTAATCAAGTACGCTTATAATCAAAAGATTGGAAAGCCAAATAATTAAAATAAAGATTATGGGAGTAAGCAAGTAAGCAAAAGAGCTTAAACAGTATGGCCAATATTCAATGTAAACCTATATTCTAGTAATTCTGAATTCGAACCTCCTGTGTTCTGGTAATTTGATGCGATTATCATATTGTATAAACAAAAGGAAAGGTCATTATTGATGGCTGCTTAGCTTCCGTTGGCAAATATTTCATGCTTTATTGAGAACGAGTGGAAAGTACATGGGGCGGACTAGTCTCATTAAAGATTCAATAGATCGTTTGCACATTCCTGACTTGATGCTAAAATTATATATTTTTATGGGAGTTATTTCCCTTACAACGAGAAAACATGTACAAGCAAGAAGAAATAGACAATTTGAGTATAATCTTCTTATTATTTGTAGGTATTTGAAATATAATTTCACAAGTTGTTACAAATAAAAACATTTGTACATATCATGAGAAATATATATGCTATTTGCATGAAAAATGACATTTTGCCCGTCTTATAGGGAACTTACTCCCAAATGTTCTATTCACATGATGGCAGATCCCCCAGATAATAATACTAATATGAAAGCAAGACCCATGCTGCGTAATTCATCATTAAAGTAAGGTAGAATGTCAAGCGGATTATAATTTCACATATTTGAATCGTTTGTGAGACAGTCTAAGTGATCAAATACTAGTATATGTTTCCACAATGTATGGGTGGGTGGGTGGTATCTGAAAAAATCAGGAAGCACATGATTACTATAGGAAGAGCTTGAAGATACCAAAGAGGTAATCGGAATCCGTATATCGAAGAACAGACATCACAATGGTCAAAAGAAAAAGTACAAAAGGACAAACAACGATCATACAATTAAATCAAAACATACAAATAAAACTAAAGATCGAGTAACACGAACTCCACTAAAAACCGGGATGAACTCAGATGTTCCGGAAGGGTAGGTAGTTCCTGTTGTACTAGTAGCACCATCGTGTTAATCTAGTTACCCGGTGATAAGTCATGAATGAGGAAAGGACTGGGATCTGCGTACGACAAGTGGAACATATCCGTGGTCATTTGTGACACAGATATTCCATAACAGTCGACCAAGTCATGGCGACGGTAAAATTTTCGAAGTGATGACTTCAACTTAAACAAGATTAAGGCTTGGTTCAGTATCTTCCTTGTTAGCAGCAACCCTCTATCATGGACATCCTGATGGGAACCTCAAGCTCTGGAATATCGTATCAACTGAGAGAGATATTCTCCATATGCAGGTGCTGCTGGAATGTTGCTACATATAAATGGAAAGTTCACAATGGCAAAATCGAAATCATCTATTTTGTCGTAAAGTTTCGGTCTTAATCGCTCATCACTGTCAATTTCGAGGTGTAGGTCAAGGTATGAAGCAGACATATCTGTATCTGTGGTATCCTTTATTTCAACCTGAATGGGATAGATGTCATAGGTGTCAGAGTGGTATATTTCACAATTTAATTTTCAACATCTTGCAAAGCCACTGTAAACTATCTAACACAGGCAAAGTATAGCAAAATATTCTTTCTAGTATAAAAGTGATTTATATTAACTAGTTGAAATTTCAATTAAGTGTTCAATCATTGTCGCCTATCGAAAAAAAATAGAAAGCCTATTTTGACGAAGCACATTAACAGAACTGCATTCTTAGATCAAGGTGATGTATATTTCTCACAAACAACAGTCAACAAAGGAACTTTCATTTAAAAAATTTGAATAACAAATTTCACAACTTGAATAAAATTCAGGTCTAAACTAGCTGTAGAGATTACTTCAGCAAATTAATTCTTTTTTAGGATATGTGTTGCCTGGTTCCTTTGGATTGTTCATTCTTGGTTGCCCTTTTGGTTTTCTCTAACGTTTATTTAAATTGAGATAACTGAGATCTTGTTTCCAATCTACTCATCTACTTAGAAAATGGGATAAAACTGTTGTAAAAAAAGCTTTAAGATGCCAAATCAGGTATAGGAAGTTTAAATCGAAGAAGGACAGCCATTATAATGGTAAAAAAAAAACAATGACAACGGCAAAATAATGATCTACAAAAATACTACACGTAAAACTAAAGATTGAGCAGACATGTTCAGCAGCTTTTTTGTTAACAGCAATCATATATCAAGGAAATCATGGTGGTCACCTATGTCTGCGGAGGAAATCATGATGATCACCTATGTCTGAGGCAGGAAATCGCGGATTGTTTGGGTTAGGACATGTAAGCTGAGCATGTTAATTTTCCTTTGTATACGTCCTTGTTTATGACCCCATTCAATAGCCGACAAAAAAATCTGCTGTTTTAAGTAAATTAAATGCAAAATCTATTTAGCTAATTACCTCTTTGTCACACTGACAAACAAGAGGGAAGTGAAGTTGTATTCATTTTTTTCTTTTTTCATAAAATACATGTACAACAATGAAATGAGTTTTGTTTTAAAAGTAATATCTCCTTTTGTTGGAATTACCAGCAGGACTTGAATCCTCAACCTTGTTGATCTGAAGTCAGTACTGTAAACGACTCAACGAATTACCTGCAGGACTTGAATCCTCAACCTTGTTGATCTGAAGTCAGTACTGTAAACAACTCAAAGAATTACCAGCAGGACTTGAATCCTCAACCTTGTTGATCTGAAGTCAGTACTGTAAACAACTCAAATAATTACCAGCAGGACTTGAATCCTCAACCTTGTTGATCTGAAGTCAGTACTGTAAACAACTCAAAGAATTACCAGCAGGACTTGAATCCTCAACCTTGTTGATCTGAAGTCAGTACTGTAAACAACTCAAAGAATTACCAGCAGGACTTGAATCCTCAACCTTGTTGATCTGAAGTCAGTACTGTAAACAACTCAAAGAATTACCAGCAGGACTTAAATCTTCAACCTTGTTGATCTGAAGTCAATACTGTAAACGACTCAAAGAATTACCAGCAGGACTTGAATCTTCAACCTTGTTGATCTGAAGTCAATACTGTAAACAACTCAAAGAATTACCAGCAGGACTTAAATCTTCAACCTTGTTGATCTGAAGTCAATACTGTAAGCGACATAAAGAAGTACTTCCCTGGTGTAACTGATAAAGCTGCCTTTATATCTGTTGTTATACACCACACTTCCCCCTTTTTTTTAGGCTACCATCCTGAGTAGCACAGATTCTAACCCCTGCCAGACTTGGGGTCAATTACTTTCAAATGTAATCGATTACATTACAATTACTTTGCAATTTTCATAATTACATTACATTACGATTACATCAATTTTCAAATGTAATCGATTACATTACAAATACTTTGTAAATGTAATCGATTACATTACTGATTACATTTGATGTCATGACAACCAATGTATATTCAAGTTTGCTATGTTACTTCTTTTTGTTTCAAATTTCTGTTTCTTTGTATGCTTGTTGGTATGTGTATCATACATGTGAACCTTCCGGCGGGAGCATTTTTCTCCCGATTTTGAGGGTCCCTTCTGTCCCTCCCGTAAATTTTCAAAATCTTCCGCCGTGAAAAAAATCAAGTACAATAAAATCTTGACATACATTTTGCGATCAATATTTCTGGAAATTCCCCATTTGGAACTCCCGCGCTGATGAAAAACGCCGAGAGATACGAATGGTAAAGATGAATGTCATATTTAATTATATCCGGCTATTGATCTGTTTGACACCTTTACAGGTAAATTGGGTCATGGTGATTAATTAAGGTGTTGATGATTATACAACAATTATCCACTGATTGACAGTTAATTGGAGATAAGGAAGTGGGTTTGTGGCACACGCTTAGATGATTAGAAGTGTGATAGCGACAAGTAAAAATAGTTATAAACTGTTGTGCAAACAGGAGTCGGACAACCTTTGATGCCGAGGAAAACTTCTTATTTCGATCAAACGTGCAATGAATTCATCTCGGATTGAGTTGTTATGGCTTGTTTGGGACCAAAGCCGATCAAAGTATTATTTAAGGATTAAATTCCAGGATAAACCACAAAAATGCCGAAACGTATGCTATCACCCAAAGCAAAGTGACATTTTAATTTTAGTGCTCTATGTCACTGTCAACAATATTTCAGTTATATCGTGGAGGTCAGTTATATTGGAGGAGAAACCGGAGTACCCGGAGAAAACTACCGACCTGCCGCAAGTCACTGACAAACTTTATCACATAATGGATTTTATATTAAATAGATAATAAACATATTAGAAAAATAAATTAATCCTTCAACTAAAATTAATACATATTTTGTTTTTATTTGCATCCATGATCAAGTTATAATATATAACATAGAAATATTTCTGATCGGGTTGTGATGATACATAAAGGAAGTGTTACAATGTATCTATTTCACGTCTCTCTCTCGGGAATAAGAGGGCTTGTTCATGTCTGTTATCGTATGATATATAAATGTATAACTATACCTATGCATTAACTGCCTTTAACAACTAATGTTTGTTTGATTAATGTATATGCTATGGTACAAATTTGAATCCAGTAGTGTCCAGAATTCTTCTAGTATAAATTGGAATTCCAATTTCGACTACCGGTAGTAGATATTGGAATTCCGATTTTTAACCGGATTAAACTGTATAAGTGAGTAACACATCGGTGTGTCTTATAAGAAACAGGAACTGGTTACTCTTCGTGAGTACTTGAGTTCATCCCCTGTTTGGTTACTCTTCGTGAGCACCTGAGTTCATCCCCTGTTTGGTTACTCTTCGTGAGCACTTGAGTTCATCCCCTGTTTGGTTACTCTTCGTGAGCACCCGAGTTCATCCCCTGTTTGGTTACTCTTCGTGAGCACTTGAGTTCATCCCCTGTTTGGTTACTCTTCGTGAGCACCCGAGTTCATCCCCTGTTTGGTTACTCTTCGTGAGCACCTGAGTTCATCCCCTGTTTGGTTACTCTTCGTGAGCGCCTGAGTTCATCCCCTGTTTGGTTACTCTTCGTGAGCACTTGAGTTCATCCCCTGTTTGGTTACTCTTCGTGAGCACCCGAGTTCATCCCCTGTTTGGTTACTCTTCGTGAGCACCTGAGTTCATCTCCTGTTTGGTTACTCTTCGTGAGCACCTGAGTTCATCCCCTGTTTGGTTACTCTTCGTGAGCACTTGAGTTCATCCCCTGTTTGGTTACTCTTCGTGAGCACCCGAGTTCATCCCCTGTTTGGTTACTCTTCGTGAGCGCCTGAGTTCATCCCTTGTTTGGTTACTCTTCGTGAGCACTTGGGTTCATCCCCTGTTTGGTTACTCTTCGTGAGCACCCGAGTTCATCCCCTGTTTGGTTACTCTTCGTGAGCACCTGAGTTCATCCCGTTTGGTTACTCTTCGTGAGCACCTGAGTTCATCCCGTTTGGTTACTCTTCGTGAGCACTTGAGTTCATCCCCTGTTTGGTTACTCTTCGTGAGCACTTGAGTTCATCCCCTGTTTGGTTACTCTTCGTGAGCACCTGAGTTCATCCTTTGTTTGGTTACTCTTCGTGAGCACTTGAGTTCATCCCCTGTTTGGTTACTCTTCGTGAGCGCCTGAGTTCATCCCCTGTTTGGTTACTCTTCGTGAGCACTTGAGTACATCCCCTGTTTGGTTACTCTTCGTGAGCACCCGAGTTCATCCCCTGTTTGGTTACTCTTCGTGAGCACCTGAGTTCATCCCGTTTGGTTACTCTTCGTGAGCACCTGAGTTCATCCCGTTTGGTTACTCTTCGTGAGCACTTGAGTTCATCCCCTGTTTGGTTACTCTTCGTGAGCACCTGAGTTCATCCTTTGTTTGGTTACTCTTCGTGAGCACTTGAGTTCATCCCCTGTTTGGTTACTCTTCGTGAGCACCTGAGTTCATCCCCTGTTTGGTTACTCTTCGTCAGCACTTGAGTTCATCCCCTGTTTGGTTACTCTTCGTGAGCACCCGAGTTCATCCCCTGTTTGGTTACTCTTCGTGAGCGCCTGAGTTCATCCCCTGTTTGGTTACTCTTCGTGAGCACTTGAGTTCATCCCCTGTTTGGTTACTCTTCGTGAGCACCTGAGTTCATCCCCTGTTTGGTTACTCTTCGTGAGCACTTGAGTTCATCCCCTGTTTGGTTACTCTTCGTGAGCACCCGAGTTCATCCCCTGTTTGGTTACTCTTCGTGAGCGCCTGAGTTCATCCCCTGTTTGGTTACTCTTCGTGAGCACTTGAGTTCATCCCCTGTTTGGTTACTCTTCGTGAGCACCTGAGTTCATCCCCTGTTTGGTTACTCTTCGTGAGCGCCTGAGTTCATCCCCTGTTTGGTTACTCTTCGTGAGCACCTGAGTTCATCCCCTGTTTGGTTACTCTTCGTGAGCACCCGAGTTCATCCCCGGTTTGTTTACTCTTCGTGAGCACCTGAGTTCATCCCGTTTGTTTACTCTTCGTGAGCACCTGAGTTCATCCCGTTTGGTTACTCTTCGTGAGCACTTGAGTTCATCCCCTGTTTGGTTACTCTTCGTGAGCACCTGAGTTCATCCTTTGTTTGGTTACTCTTCGTGAGCACCTGAGTTCATCCCCTGTTTGGTTACTCTTCGTGAGCGCCTGAGTTCATCCCCTGTTTGGTTACTCTTCGTGAGCACCTGAGTTCATCCCCTGTTTGGTTACTCTTCGTGAGCACCTGAGTTCATCCCCTGTTTGGTTACTCTTCGTGAGCACCTGAGTTCATCCTTTGTTTGGTTACTCTTCGTGAGCACTTGAGTTCATCCCCTGTTTGGTTACTCTTCGTGAGCGCCTGAGTTCATCCCCTGTTTGGTTACTCTTCTTGAGCACCTGAGTTCATCCCCTGTTTGGTTACTCTTCGTGAGCACCTTAGTTCATCCCCTGTTTGGTTACTCTTCTTGAGCACCTGACTTCATCCCCTGTTTGGTTACTCTTCGTGAGCACCTGACTTCATCCCCTGTTTGGTTACTCATCGTGAGCGCCTGAGTTCATCCCCTGTTTGGTTACTCTTCGTGAGCACCTGAGTTCATCCCGTTTGGTTACTCTTCGTGAGCACCCGAGTTCATCCCCGGTTTGTTTACTCTTCGTGAGCACCTGAGTTCATCCCGTTTGGTTACTCTTCGTGAGCACTTGAGTTCATCCCCTGTTTGGTTACTCTTCGTGAGCACCTGAGTTCATCCTTTGTTTGGTTACTCTTCGTGAGCACCTGAGTTCATCCCCTGTTTGGTTACTCTTCATGAGCGCCTGAGTTCATCCCCTGTTTGGTTACTCTTCGTGAGCACCTGAGTTCATCCCCTGTTTGGTTACTCTTCGTGAGCACCTGAGTTCATCCTTTGTTTGGTTACTCTTCGTGAGCACCTGAGTTCATCCCCTGTTTGGTTACTCTTCGTGAGCGCCTGAGTTCATCCCCTGTTTGGTTACTCTTCGTGAGCACTTGAGTTCATCCCCTGTTTGGTTACTCTTCGTGAGCACCTGAGTTCATCCTTTGTTTGGTTACTCTTCGTGAGCACCCGAGTTCATCCCCTGTTTGTTTACTCTTCGTGAGCGCCTGAGTTCATCCCCTGTTTGGTTACTCTTCGTGAGCACCTGAGTTCATCCCCTGTTTGGTTACTCTTCGTGAGCGCCTGAGTTCATCCCGTTTGGTTACTCTTCGTGAGCACTTGAGTTCATCCCCGGTTTGTTTACTCTTCGTGAGCACCTGAGTTCATCCTTTGTTTGGTTACTCTTCGTGAGCACCTGAGTTCATCCCCTGTTTGGTTACTCTTCGTGAGCATCTGAGTTCATCCCCTGTTTGGTTACTCTTCGTGAGCACCTGAGTTCATCCCCTGTTTAGTTGCTCTTCGTGAGCACCTGAGTTCATCCCCGGTTTGTTTACTCTTCGTGAGCACCTGAGTTCATCCCGTTTGGTTACTCTTCGTGAGCACTTGAGTTCATCCCCTGTTTGGTTACTCTTCGTGAGCACCTGAGTTCATCCTTTGTTTGGTTACTCTTCGTGAGCACCTGAGTTCATCCCCTGTTTGGTTACTCTTCGTGAGCGCCTGAGTTCATCCCCTGTTTGGTTACTCTTCGTGAGCACCTGAGTTCATCCCCTGTTTGGTTACTCTTCGTGAGCACCTGAGTTCATCCTTTGTTTGGTTACTCTTCGTGAGCACCTGAGTTCATCCCCTGTTTGGTTACTCTTCGTGAGCGCCTGAGTTCATCCCCTGTTTGGTTACTCTTCGTGAGCACTTGAGTTCATCCCCTGTTTGGTTACTCTTCGTGAGCACCTGAGTTCATCCTTTGTTTGGTTACTCTTCGTGAGCACCTGAGTTCATCCCCTGTTTGGTTACTCTTCGTGAGCGCCTGAGTTCATCCCCTGTTTGGTTACTCTTCGTGAGCACCTGAGTTCATCCCCTGTTTGGTTACTCTTCGTGAGCACCTGAGTTCATCCCCTGTTTGGTTACTCTTCGTGAGCACCTGAGTTCATCCTTTGTTTGGTTACTCTTCGTGAGCACCTGAGTTCATCCCCTGTTTGGTTACTCTTCGTGAGCGCCTGAGTTCATCCCCTGTTTGGTTACTCTTCGTGAGCACTTGAGTTCATCCCCTGTTTGGTTACTCTTCGTGAGCACCTGAGTTCATCCTTTGTTTGGTTACTCTTCGTGAGCACCCGAGTTCATCCCCTGTTTGTTTACTCTTCGTGAGCGCCTGAGTTCATCCCCTGTTTGGTTACTCTTCGTGAGCACCTGAGTTCATCCCCTGTTTGGTTACTCTTCGTGAGCGCCTGAGTTCATCCCGTTTGGTTACTCTTCGTGAGCACTTGAGTTCATCCCCGGTTTGTTTACTCTTCGTGAGCACCTGAGTTCATCCTTTGTTTGGTTACTCTTCGTGAGCACCTGAGTTCATCCCCTGTTTGGTTACTCTTCGTGAGCATCTGAGTTCATCCCCTGTTTGGTTACTCTTCGTGAGCACCTGAGTTCATCCCCTGTTTAGTTGCTCTTCGTGAGCACCTGAGTTCATCCCGTTTGGTTACTCTTCGTGAGCACCTGAGTTCATCCCGTTTGGTTACTCTTCGTGAGCACTTGAGTTCATCCCCTGTTTGGTTACTCTTCGTGAGCACCTGAGTTCATCCTTTGTTTGGTTACTCTTCGTGAGCACTTGAGTTCATCCCCTGTTTGGTTACTCTTCGTGAGCACCTGAGTTCATCCCCTGTTTGGTTACTCTTCGTGAGCACTTGAGTTCATCCCCTGTTTGGTTACTCTTCGTGAGCACCCGAGTTCATCCCCTGTTTGGTTACTCTTCGTGAGCGCCTGAGTTCATCCCCTGTTTGGTTACTCTTCGTGAGCACTTGAGTTCATCCCCTGTTTGGTTACTCTTCGTGAGCACCTGAGTTCATCCCCTGTTTGGTTACTCTTCGTGAGCACTTGAGTTCATCCCCTGTTTGGTTACTCTTCGTGAGCACCCGAGTTCATCCCCTGTTTGGTTACTCTTCGTGAGCGCCTGAGTTCATCCCCTGTTTGGTTACTCTTCGTGAGCACTTGAGTTCATCCCCTGTTTGGTTACTCTTCGTGAGCACCTGAGTTCATCCCCTGTTTGGTTACTCTTCGTGAGCGCCTGAGTTCATCCCCTGTTTGGTTACTCTTCGTGAGCACCTGAGTTCATCCCCTGTTTGGTTACTCTTCGTGAGCACCCGAGTTCATCCCCGGTTTGTTTACTCTTCGTGAGCACCTGAGTTCATCCCGTTTGTTTACTCTTCGTGAGCACCTGAGTTCATCCCGTTTGGTTACTCTTCGTGAGCACTTGAGTTCATCCCCTGTTTGGTTACTCTTCGTGAGCACCTGAGTTCATCCTTTGTTTGGTTACTCTTCGTGAGCACCTGAGTTCATCCCCTGTTTGGTTACTCTTCGTGAGCGCCTGAGTTCATCCCCTGTTTGGTTACTCTTCGTGAGCACCTGAGTTCATCCCCTGTTTGGTTACTCTTCGTGAGCACCTGAGTTCATCCCCTGTTTGGTTACTCTTCGTGAGCACCTGAGTTCATCCTTTGTTTGGTTACTCTTCGTGAGCACTTGAGTTCATCCCCTGTTTGGTTACTCTTCGTGAGCGCCTGAGTTCATCCCCTGTTTGGTTACTCTTCTTGAGCACCTGAGTTCATCCCCTGTTTGGTTACTCTTCGTGAGCACCTTAGTTCATCCCCTGTTTGGTTACTCTTCTTGAGCACCTGACTTCATCCCCTGTTTGGTTACTCTTCGTGAGCACCTGACTTCATCCCCTGTTTGGTTACTCATCGTGAGCGCCTGAGTTCATCCCCTGTTTGGTTACTCTTCGTGAGCACCTGAGTTCATCCCGTTTGGTTACTCTTCGTGAGCACCCGAGTTCATCCCCGGTTTGTTTACTCTTCGTGAGCACCTGAGTTCATCCCGTTTGGTTACTCTTCGTGAGCACTTGAGTTCATCCCCTGTTTGGTTACTCTTCGTGAGCACCTGAGTTCATCCTTTGTTTGGTTACTCTTCGTGAGCACCTGAGTTCATCCCCTGTTTGGTTACTCTTCATGAGCGCCTGAGTTCATCCCCTGTTTGGTTACTCTTCGTGAGCACCTGAGTTCATCCCCTGTTTGGTTACTCTTCGTGAGCACCTGAGTTCATCCTTTGTTTGGTTACTCTTCGTGAGCACCTGAGTTCATCCCCTGTTTGGTTACTCTTCGTGAGCGCCTGAGTTCATCCCCTGTTTGGTTACTCTTCGTGAGCACTTGAGTTCATCCCCTGTTTGGTTACTCTTCGTGAGCACCTGAGTTCATCCTTTGTTTGGTTACTCTTCGTGAGCACCCGAGTTCATCCCCTGTTTGTTTACTCTTCGTGAGCGCCTGAGTTCATCCCCTGTTTGGTTACTCTTCGTGAGCACCTGAGTTCATCCCCTGTTTGGTTACTCTTCGTGAGCGCCTGAGTTCATCCCGTTTGGTTACTCTTCGTGAGCACTTGAGTTCATCCCCGGTTTGTTTACTCTTCGTGAGCACCTGAGTTCATCCTTTGTTTGGTTACTCTTCGTGAGCACCTGAGTTCATCCCCTGTTTGGTTACTCTTCGTGAGCATCTGAGTTCATCCCCTGTTTGGTTACTCTTCGTGAGCACCTGAGTTCATCCCCTGTTTAGTTGCTCTTCGTGAGCACCTGAGTTCATCCCCGGTTTGTTTACTCTTCGTGAGCACCTGAGTTCATCCCGTTTGGTTACTCTTCGTGAGCACTTGAGTTCATCCCCTGTTTGGTTACTCTTCGTGAGCACCTGAGTTCATCCTTTGTTTGGTTACTCTTCGTGAGCACCTGAGTTCATCCCCTGTTTGGTTACTCTTCGTGAGCGCCTGAGTTCATCCCCTGTTTGGTTACTCTTCGTGAGCACCTGAGTTCATCCCCTGTTTGGTTACTCTTCGTGAGCACCTGAGTTCATCCTTTGTTTGGTTACTCTTCGTGAGCACCTGAGTTCATCCCCTGTTTGGTTACTCTTCGTGAGCGCCTGAGTTCATCCCCTGTTTGGTTACTCTTCGTGAGCACTTGAGTTCATCCCCTGTTTGGTTACTCTTCGTGAGCACCTGAGTTCATCCTTTGTTTGGTTACTCTTCGTGAGCACCTGAGTTCATCCCCTGTTTGGTTACTCTTCGTGAGCGCCTGAGTTCATCCCCTGTTTGGTTACTCTTCGTGAGCACCTGAGTTCATCCCCTGTTTGGTTACTCTTCGTGAGCACCTGAGTTCATCCCCTGTTTGGTTACTCTTCGTGAGCACCTGAGTTCATCCTTTGTTTGGTTACTCTTCGTGAGCACCTGAGTTCATCCCCTGTTTGGTTACTCTTCGTGAGCGCCTGAGTTCATCCCCTGTTTGGTTACTCTTCGTGAGCACTTGAGTTCATCCCCTGTTTGGTTACTCTTCGTGAGCACCTGAGTTCATCCTTTGTTTGGTTACTCTTCGTGAGCACCCGAGTTCATCCCCTGTTTGTTTACTCTTCGTGAGCGCCTGAGTTCATCCCCTGTTTGGTTACTCTTCGTGAGCACCTGAGTTCATCCCCTGTTTGGTTACTCTTCGTGAGCGCCTGAGTTCATCCCGTTTGGTTACTCTTCGTGAGCACTTGAGTTCATCCCCGGTTTGTTTACTCTTCGTGAGCACCTGAGTTCATCCTTTGTTTGGTTACTCTTCGTGAGCACCTGAGTTCATCCCCTGTTTGGTTACTCTTCGTGAGCATCTGAGTTCATCCCCTGTTTGGTTACTCTTCGTGAGCACCTGAGTTCATCCCCTGTTTAGTTGCTCTTCGTGAGCACCTGAGTTCATCCCCGGTTTGTTTACTCTTCGTGAGCACCTGAGTTCATCCCGTTTGGTTACTCTTCGTGAGCACTTGAGTTCATCCCCTGTTTGGTTACTCTTCGTGAGCACCTGAGTTCATCCTTTGTTTGGTTACTCTTCGTGAGCACCTGAGTTCATCCCCTGTTTGGTTACTCTTCGTGAGCGCCTGAGTTCATCCCCTGTTTGGTTACTCTTCGTGAGCACTTGAGTTCATCCCCTGTTTGGTTACTCTTCGTGAGCACCTGAGTTCATCCTTTGTTTGGTTACTCTTCGTGAGCACCCGAGTTCATCCCCTGTTTGTTTACTCTTCGTGAGCGCCTGAGTTCATCCCCTGTTTGGTTACTCTTCGTGAGCACCTGAGTTCATCCCCTGTTTTGTTACTCTTCGTGAGCACCTGAGTTCATCCTTTGTTTGGTTACTCTTCGTGAGCACCTGAGTTCATCCCCTGTTTGGTTACTCTTCGTGAGCGCCTGAGTTCATCCCCTGTTTGGTTACTCTTCGTGAGCACCTGAGTTCATCCCCTGTTTGGTTACTCTTCGTGAGCGCCTGAGTTCATCCCGTTTGGTTACTCTTCGTGAGCACTTGAGTTCATCCCCGGTTTGTTTACTCTTCGTGAGCGCCTGAGTTCATCCCGTTTGGTTACTCTTCGTGAGCACCTGAGTTCATCCCCTGTTTAGTTGCTCTTCGTGAGCACCTGAGTTCATCCCCGGTTTGTTTACTCTTCGTGAGCACCTGAGTTCATCTCCGGTTTGTTTACTCTTCACGAGCACCTGAGTTCATCCCCTGTTTGTTTACTCTTCAACCTTTCGATTTATTTTATGCTGGTGTCGATCCATAAAAGTTCTGTCTAAATTTGTTATAAAACTCTGTCGATGATTTGTCATAAAATGCAGAAAATGTTTTTTTGCTGACAGTAACGGCAGCATCTGAGATCATCCCCGGTTTTAGTAGGTTTCATCTTGCTCTATAGTTTTCTGTGTAGTGTTTTGTAGACCATTGCTTGCCCTTTTGTTATTTTTCGTTTGGCCATTGCATTGTATGTCCTTCTATTTACGGCTTCTAATTACTCATTTATACTCTTCAAACTTTTCTTCAGACTTTGAAAGATCAAAATGTTTATCATTAATCTTTGCCTTCTTGTTATCAATCTTGATTGAATGTTTGCTCTAATAATTGAGTGCATCATTAGAATCAATGTCGACAACATTAGCTAATGCTTCACGTCATCCTAATGAGATAAGAGGGTCACCGTGGTCGTGATCTTATGGTTGTTGGATTTACAACATGCCTATCACCACTACAGCTGTGAGTTCGAATCACGCTGATCACGAGGTGTACTCGATACAACATTATGTGATACGGTTTGTCAGTGACTTGCGACAGGTCGGAGGTTTTCTCCGGTTTCATCCACCTATAAAACTGACCACCACTATATAGCAAATATTGTTAAACACCATTGCCCTAACCCTAACCACTTAGTTAGATTGGTGTGTTTGTATGATTTCTGAAGCACAATACTGACACCTTGATCGATATGCATGCAAAGATATGTTTCTTCTGCGAATTTAAAACTAGTGATAGCAAAACTTGCTAATCTTGATTTCTGTCTGTCACATGAACTGGTAGCAGCTGAATCTATGTTTCATGTTAACAAATTGCAACGCTATTATCAGACAGATGTAGGACATTTGTAAAGATTGACAGGCAACAATTGTCAGCTATCAACAACTATCATACAAGAACAGATTGACAGGCAACAATTGTCAGCTATCAACAACTATCATACAAGAACAGATTGACAGCAACAATTGTCAGCTATCAACAACTATCATACAAGAACAGATTGACAGCAACAATTGTCAGCTATCAACAACTATCATACAAGAACAGATTGACAGGCAACAATTGTCAGCTATCAACAACTATCATACAAGAACAGATTGACAGGCAACAATTGTCAGCTATCAACAACTATCATACAAGAACAGATTGACAGCAACAATTGTCAGCTATCAACAACTATCATACAAGAACAGATTGACAGCAACAATTGTCAGCTATCAACAACTATCATACAAGAACAGATTGACAGGCAACAATTGTCAGCTATCAACAACTATCATACAAGAACAGATTGACAGGCAACAATTGTCAGCTATCAACAACTATCATACAAGAACAGATTGACAGCAACAATTGTCAGCTATCAACAACTATCATACAAGAACAGATTGACAGCAACAATTGTCAGCTATCAACAACTATCATACAAGAACAGATTGACAGCAACAATTGTCAGCTATCAACAACTATCATAAAATAACAGATTGACAGCAACAATTGTCAGCTATCAACAACTATCATACAAGAACAGATTGACAGCAACAATTGTCAGCTATCAACAACTATCATACAAGAACAGATTGACAGCAACAATTGTCAGCTATCAACAACTATCATACAAGAACAGATTGACAGGCAACAATTGTCAGCTATCAACAACTATCATACAAGAACAGATTGACAGGCAACAATTGTCAGCTATCAACAACTATCATACAAGAACAGATTGACAGCAACAATTGTCAGCTATCAACAACTATCATACAAGAACAGATTGACAGCAACAATTGTCAGCTATCAACAACTATCATACAAGAACAGATTGACAGGCAACAATTGTCAGCTATCAACAACTATCATACAAGAACAGATTGACAGGCAACAATTGTCAGCTATCAACAACTATCATACAAGAACAGATTGACAGCAACAATTGTCAGCTATCAACAACTATCATACAAGAACAGATTGACAGCAACAATTGTCAGCTATCAACAACTATCATACAAGAACAGATTGACAGGCAACAATTGTCAGCTATCAACAACTATCATACAAGAACAGATTGACAGGCAACAATTGTCAGCTATCAACAACTATCATACAAGAACAGATTGACAGCAACAATTGTCAGCTATCAACAACTATCATACAAGAACAGATTGACAGCAACAATTGTCAACTATCAACAACTATCATACAAGAACAGATTGACAGCAACAATTGTCAGCTATCAACAACTATCATAAAATAACAGATTGACAGCAACAATTGTCAGCTATCAACAACTATCATACAAGAACAGATTGACAGGCAACAATTGTCAGCTATCAACAACTATCATAAAAGAACAAATTGACAGCAACAATAGGAATCATTCACGGCTTCCCCCGTTTGGTGACGCTGCTGTTCCATAAGTGGTTACATGTGCGTTTGAATCACAAAGACGCTTGTATCTAACTTTAACCTAATGACGGCACTGATTTATGAATTATAAAACTTGGACAGTTCAAACATTGAAGGTTTAACTAGTACAGCGCCGGGTGGTATTACTTGTTAGAAGTATAGATTTAGTTGACGAGTATATGTAAAATAAAAGTATAGTCTTGAAGTCGTAAGAAAAGCGTTTTATTATGAACATATTAAGAAATACAACGGACGTTTACAAGACATATCGGCATGTATCTTGGTGTAGCCTATACATGTTCATAAAAGGTGTACATAATGTTTGGTTACTCACACTGCAATACCATGAATACTGATGAACTTCATTCCAACATTTTAAAGTACCTGTATTTCGGGAAATACTACCTCCAAGTGAACAAAATAGACTGATAAAGACACCGTCTCCACATACAAAATGTTGAATGAATATATCTAGGTCTATCTATATTGAGGCAATCTTCAAATCTAAATCACACTCTTTAAAATTATTTGGTACAAAATTATACCGATAAATTAATATATTTCTTCTTCGTGTAGTGTTATTAACTGTTACAGATTCGACAACAAGCGGATTAATTATAGCAGATCTATTTTAGAAAGATTTTGAGCAGATGTATTATGAATGGCATAATAAATAGTTAAATAAAGAAAATTCGTTGTTTCTTACTAATTTAATTATTTTCGACAGATTTTGGTAGCATTCAAATATTTTGTACAATCAGACTAGCGGATCCGTCCGAGTTTTAAGTGGTATTCGTGCTGCTCAATCTTCAGTTTTCTGTGTAGTTTTTTGTAGGCCACTGTTTATCATTTTGTCCTTTTTCGTTTGCCTGTCCTTCGATTTATGACTTCCGACAACCCTTTTGGCATCTACTAATTTTTCTGATCTGTTGACCTATACACGCACCACTATACTATCTCAATTATCAAATTTATTTTATTGTAATATATAATATATGTAAAAATATATTGAAGATTACAATTATTTGGCATAATGAACTTTTTAACGGTAAAGGACTATTTAGGCAAAGTACATTATTGTTGTGGGTTTATTCCATTCTAATGCAGGTAAAGGTCTAAAGGCAAAGTACATTATTGTTGTGGGTTTATTCCATTCTAATACAGGTAAAGGTCTAAAGGTAAAGTACATTATTGTTGTGGGTTTATTCCATTCTAATGCAGGTAAAGGTCTAAAGGCGAAGTACATTATTGTTGTGGGTTTATTCCATTCTAATGCAGGTAAAGGTCTAAAGGCGAAGTACATTATTGTTGTGGGTTTATTCCATTCTAATACAGGTAAAGGTCTAAAGGTAAAGTACATTATTGTTGTGGGTTTATTCCATTCTAATACAGGTAAAAACGGAAATAATAACTTAAATATAGCTGCATGTTATTGAAATGAACAGTCAAAAAAAAAAACATACACAAATGTAAACGTACACGATTGGAAACGTACGGACTGCTGGGTTTGGTGCTTAACACCACTTTCAACAAATTTCAGCTATATCGTAAGGGTTAGTTTTATTGCTGGAGGAAAACGGAGTGCACAGAGAAAACCACCAACCTGCCACAAGTCACTGGCAAACTTTATCACATAATGTTGTATCGCCTGGGCGAGATTCGAACTCATAACGTTAGTGATCATAGGTACTGATTACATAGGTAATTGTAAATCCAACTATCAAACGATTACGACCACGAAGACCCCTTACGGACTACCACTGAGTTAAATATTGTAGAACTAGATACATCTGGTAACAATCGTGATAAAAACATCACATAATGAAAAAAATACTTTATTTGGTATACTGATACCCTAATGAAGAATTTGCTACATTTTGATAATGAATTTATTGAAATTAGAAAATAATGAATTAGATGGTAAAAAGTGGGAAGGGAGGGGATGAGAATCCAAAAAGAATTTTATTTTTTGTGGTTTAAACCAAAAATTGAAACAAAAATGAGAAAAGGAAAATATTTTTCAAAGATAAAAACTGTGATCATCTATGTAGGGAAGGTCAATTAAGTTTTTCCTTTCCTTAAATTGGATATATTATACAGATGAAGAATATGTTTTGTTGAAAATTTTGGAAAATAATCATAAATGTGTTCCTTTTGGATTGTTTATTACAAACATAAATTTATTATTGCTATTCATTTTTTTTTTATCATTGGCCGTTTTTCGATTTATTTTGAATAATATGATTTAAATGATATTAAGTACCAACTATGTTACTTGAAAAGGTGTCTATACACACAGAAATTCTATTTGTTCATTGTTACAAGTTTTGTTTTTATTATTACTTATTCTTTTTCTGTGTTTGTTGAAAATTGTTGAAAATTGTATATTTATACTGCCTAAAGGTATACATGAATTGTTGTGTTCCTGTGTATTGTACATGTATGATTTTGATTTTTTACCCTTTTACCCAGATTTTTATTATTGGTCATAAAGGGATAATTCTTTTCCCAGAATAAAAATTCTGCTTCAGAGTGTATTTTTTTTCAGTTACAAAAATGTAGCATCGAAATCTTTTATAAGAGTAAAATACACCCTTTTCCCCTAATGCTAATGCAAAGAAATGAATTGTGATACACGTATACACCGTCATGAATTTAATTAATAACCTTATATCCCTGTCGTTCTGTAGTCAACTGTTCAAGCGAAATGGTTATACATTTGTACAAGTATAAGATACAGTACTATTTTTTTTTAAAAGCGACCCGTATTGAATATCCCCAATACGGGCAATTTCTTTTCTTTCAATAGTACAATGTAGCTTATCTAACTTGTGCAATAATGTTATAATTTATCAAATAAAATAAAAGCGTGAGAACAGGTTTGTTTACTAGTAATTGTGAACGAGTTTACAGAATATTCCTATTCATGTTAATAAGGGCATGATGTTGACATGTCCTTGTACTCAACGTGAACAATTTATAGCCCGGTGACTAAAGACATCATTTCCAAAATTTAATCGTCATGAATACTATACGGCTGTGTCATATATCATTCGACTCGGCAATGTTCGTACTTTCAAAATAATTTGGTCGTCAAAAGAAAATATGGTGCAGTTTTTCAGAAATCAAGGTCAAAGGTCAAAAAACATTTTTCACACAAAAATTCATTGAATACCTAATTTCAATTAGAATCCCTTTTTCATTAAAGAAAGATGAAAAATTGCATATTTGGTTTTCCTTATTCAATTTTCTATCTGAAACGTCGGATGTCATCAAAAAATAATTGTTCTGTGCAAATTTATGTGTTTTCACAAAAAGGGGGAAGGGTTTTTGCTTAAAAACCTGGTAATTTTCCAAACTGTCGATAGTAAAGCCATTAAAACTTATCCAAACGTAAAGAAAATATAGAAAAATATGTATTCTATAAAATAAATATAAATAATAGCCCAATTATAATGAGGAATATAAGTTTTGTTCACATAGATTTGTGTTGGTACATGTCCAATTGGCAACATTAACTCATACAAAACATACTTATAAACAAAAACACAACTTCTTGTATGCAACAAAATGCATCAACAGAATATAAATCAGCAAGAAATAAGGCAAAGCAACTGTACAAGGCATTCTGAGTGACTGGAACTGCCTTTTTCATGTGGAAATTGGAGCTGTTCTACACAAGACTTAAGCGAAACAAGACCTTTGCAGAACAATGAAACAGCTCGTCAAAAAGTGTACATGATTATGCTGTTAACACATTAAACGTCTTCTGCAGGGGTATATGAATGGACATTTTTACATGATTCTGATCCTTGGCAAGAACATAAGTCAGTACATGCAAGGTTCTGCTCTGCACAAACACAGGACTTTTTACATTGGCTATGAACTAATATGAGACAGGCAACCTGTTTGAAGGACGAAGTCCTAAAATTTCAATAATACGATGATCCGTACACGTTAGCCTCACCGCCGCGGACGCAATTACGAACAATTTCGATGATATTGACAGTGGCATTTGATAATAAATTTGACCAAATTGATGAAGCTGATTGCATGTTCATATTTCAGATTAAACACCAATATTCCTTTTGAATCATAGCCCATATATTATTCAATGCATTGTTACGGGTTTTAACTTAGAACAGATTTTCATGACCCCGGTCTAGTCACTCTGTGACCTAGATCCGGACACAATTTCGAACGACATCATAATAACCTTTCTAGTGTAAATTATTTAATGACAACTGTTAAAATTGAAAGAGCATTCATTCATTTACGTTCACATATCTATTTGTATATAATACACATGACATAAAAACCTTTCCTTTATTCATACCATAAATGTGTGCCAGTTTGCATTCGGAATTCCTTGGACTCTTCAATGAATAAGGTACATCACGGATTTTGACATTTTGGGATAGATCAAGGTAAGGAAAATGTATTATATTGACTGTTTTTGTTTTAATTTCAATGTGTTCTACATATGCATAAAACCAGGAGATCATATTCTTTCCAATTACAGGCATAAGATAACAAAATATGCGAACCTCAATGAATTTTAGCGATAGATTCCAAGTGCAATTGTCGATTGTTTTCTGTTTACAAATATGAAAATCCGTCGTCTGCAACATTCAACAACTGCGCATGAATAATTTTCTCCAAAACACGAATAATTTAGCGGGGTATCTATTTATAAAAGCATTTGTTTAATTCATGTTTTGAAGGAACAATTAGGGAGCATACTTTTTATTTCTTTCGTAATTGCGTCCGATGAGGCTATTATCTTTTATTTTGAATGAATTGTGTAGCCGATTTGTTATGGCGTTCAATTTACCTACGCCGCTCTTCCATCGGGAGTTTGGTAGAAAGAGATTTTTTTATTAGAATTTTATTAAAAGTTTATTTCGATTTTGCATAGAGTAAATAATCAAAGAATTGGGAATTTTTCATTGAAATAGATTTCTTTTGCGTTTCTAAATTATCAATTGATCTATTTTTTAGACAGCTTACCGTTAGAAGGACTTCGTCCTTTATTATAAAAGAACAGATTGACAGCAACAATTGTCAGCTATCAACAACTATCATAAAAGTATGTGGTAAATGGCAAAGAGTAATAGGTTTTTACATACGTTCTTGGGAAAGACCGGGTGATCTTCCACGAGTGATTAGAAATTTTATGTCTTTTCGCGAGTGGAGCGCAGCGAAACGAGCGAAAAGAAACAAAAATTTCTATCACGAGTGGAAGATCACCCGGGCTTTCCCAATAACGCATGTAAGTACCTATTTCTTCCGTAAACCAACAACTTTCACTATTGCGAACTCCTAGAGACCCCCGCCATTGATCAGTAACTAATTTGCATAAATTATCAGATCAATATCATAAAATTGAGCGTTATGAAATACACATCACATAAAATTGACTTTTGTGACACCGATTGATAAACTAAGGAGCTTTCTACTGATATTTGAGTTTTTCTCACTAATATTTTGTTGAAAGTACAGTATTTTCCTTCATGAGAAACCCCATACATGAAATATGACGTGACACATATTTTGACGTCATTGAAGAATGACGTCAAAGGTACGGAAAAGGACATCTAGAAATACGAAAAAATTAATATAAAAGACACAAATATATTTAATACGATTGGAGTCTGTATTTGAAAAAAAAAACCAATGGTTAATTCCGTAATATATCTGTTATTCAGCTATCAAACAGGGTATATAATGTGACATTCCCGGCTTAGGGTATATATTTAAACGATTTTTTTTCTTGTTAGAGGCGTTCTGATTGGATGTCACAACGAGTAAAGACGAGTGCACGTGGACTCGTCTTACCTCGGTCGTCTTCACCCGAAAACGGCCATTTACGGAAGAATAATAGGTTCTTACATACGTTCTTGGGAAAAACCGGGTGATTTTCCACGAGTGATAGACATTTTATGTCTTTTCGCGAGTGGAGCGCAGCGAAAGGAGCGAAAAGAGACAACAATTTCTATCACGAGTGGAAGATCACCCAGGCTTTCCCAACAACGCATGTAAGTACCTATTTCTTCCGTAAACCAACAACTTTCACTATTACAAACTCCTAGAGACCCCCGCCATTGATCAGTAACTAATTTGCATAAATTATCAGATCAATATCATTGAGCCTTATGAAATACACATCACATAAAATTGACTTTTGTGACACCAACTAATAAACTAAGTAGCTTTCTACTGATATTTGAGCTTTTCTCACGAACATTTTATTGAAAGTACAGTATTTTCCTTCATGACTAACCCCATACATGAAATATGACGTGACACATATTTTGACCCCATTGAAGAATGACGTCAGAGGTACGGAAAAGGACATCTAGAAATACGAAAAAAATATTAAAATAAAAGACACAAATATATTTAATACGGTTGGAATCTGTATTTGAAGAAAAAACGATGGTTAAATCCGTAATATATCTGTTATTCAGCTATCAGACAGGGTATATAATGCAACATTCCCGGCTTAGGATATATATTTAAACGATTTTTTTCTTGTTAGAGGCGTTCTGATTGGATGTCACAACGAGTAAAGACGAGTGCACGTGAACTCGTCTTACCTCGGTCGTCTCCACCCGAAAACGGCCATTTACGGAAGAATATCAACATCAAACTAAAAAACTTCACATTAAATTTATGGCTAGATTTACTTTCCCTAAGAATCGCACACCCGGTCTGAACTAGAATTTGACATTTTTAAATTCTGTTTCTGTACAAAAGGTTTGTTTACGTATGACTGACATACATGATATACTGGCACATGTAGATGTCTTCTAAGGCATGTGTATAAAAGTTTATACAGAAATGTGAGTTTTTTGTAGGATTGGTGTCAAAAAGATACCCATTGTGTTCCACTCCTAAATCCTGTTCCCCTGCTTACGGTGTCAATAGTCGTTAACCGTTGTGATAGAGTTGGTGGTATCACCCTGTTGCTATTACTGGTGTTGTTATAGATGTTAACCGCTGTGATAGAGTTGGTGGTATCACCCTACTACTATTACTGGTGTTGTTATAGATGTTAACCGTTGTGATAGAGTTGGTGGTATCACCCTGTTGCTATTACTGGTGTTGTTATAGATGTTAACCGCTGTGATAGAGTTGGTGGTATCACCCTACTACTATTACTGGTGTTGATATAGATGTTAACTGCTGTGATAGAGTTGGTGGTATCACCTTGCTACTATTACTGGTGTTATTATAGATGTTAACTGCTGTGATAGCGTTGGTGGTATCACCCTGCTGCTATTACTGGTGTTGTTATTGATCTTAACTGCTGTGATATAGTTGGTGGTATCACCTTGCTACTATTACTGGTGTTGTTATAGATGTTAACTGCTGTGATAGCGTTGGTGGTATCACCCTGCTGCTATTACTGGTGTTGTTATTGATCTTAACTGCTGTGATATAGTTGGTGGTATCACCCTGCTACTATTACTGGTGTTGTTATAGATGTTAACCGTTGTGATAGAGTTGGTGGTATCACCCTGTTGCTATTACTGGTGTTGTTATAGATGTTAACCGCTGTGATAGAGTTGGTGGTATCACCCTACTACTATTACTGGTGTTGATATAGATGTTAACTGCTGTGATAGAGTTGGTGGTATCACCTTGCTACTATTACTGGTGTTATTATAGATGTTAACTGCTGTGATAGCGTTGGTGGTATCACCCTGCTGCTATTACTGGTGTTGTTATTGATCTTAACTGCTGTGATATAGTTGGTGGTATCACCTTGCTACTATTACTGGTGTTGTTATAGATGTTAACTGCTGTGATAGCGTTGGTGGTATCACCCTGCTGCTATTACTGGTGTTGTTATTGATCTTAACTGCTGTGATATAGTTGGTGGTATCACCCTGCTACTATTACTGGTGTTGTTATAGATGTTAACTACTGTGATAGCGTTGGTGGTATCACTTTACTACTATTGCTGGTGTTGTTATAGATGTTACCTGCTGTGATAGAGTTGGTGGTATCACCCTGATGCTATTACTGGTGTTGTTATAGATGTTAACTGCTGTGATATAATTGGTGGTATCACCTTGCTGCTATGACTGGTGTTGTTATAGATGTTAACTGCTGTAATAGAGTTGGTGATATCACCTTGCTGCTATGACTGATGTTGTTATAGATGTTAACTGCTGTGATAGAATTGGTGGTATCACCTTACTACTATTACTGGTGTTGTTATTGATGTTAACTGATGTGATAGAGTTGGTGGTATCACCCTGCTACTATTACTGGTGTTGTTATAGATGTTAACTGCTGTGATAGAGTTGGTGGTATCACCCTGCTGCTATTACTGGTGTTGTTATAGATGTTAACTGCTGTGATAGAGTTGGTGGTATCACCTTGCTACTATTACTGGTGTTGTTATAGATGTTAACTGCTGTGATATAGTTGGTGGTATCACCTTGCTGCTATTATTGGTGTTGTTATTGATGTTAACTGTTGTGATAGAGTTGGTAGTATCACCTTGCTGCTATTACTGGTGTTGTTATAGATGTTAACTGCTGTTATAGAATTGGTGGTATCACCCTGCTGCTATTACTGGTGTTATTATAGATGTTAACTGCTGTGATAGAATTGGTGGTATCACCTTGCTGCTATTACTGGTGTTGTTATAGATGTTAACTGCTGTTATAGAATTGGTGGTATCACCCTGCTGCTATTACTGGTGTTATTATAGATGTTAACTGCTGTGATATAGTTAATGGTATCATCTTGCTACTATTACTGGTGTTGTTATAGATGTTAACTGCTGTGATATAGTTGGTGGTATCACCCTGCTACTATTACTGGTGTTGTTATAGATGTTAACTGCTGTGATAGAGTTGGTGGTATCACCTCGCTGCTATTACTGGTGTTGTTATAGATGTTAACTGCTGTGATAGAGTTGGTGGTATCACCTTGCTACTATTACTGGTGTTGTTATAGATGTTAACCGCTGTGATAGAGTTGGTGGTATCACCCTGCTGCTATTACTGGTGTTTTTATTGATGTTAACTGCTGTGATAGAGTTGGTGGTATCACCTTGCTACTATTACTGGTGTTGTTATAGATGTTAACTACTGTGATATAGTTGGTGGTATCACCCTGTTGCTATTACTGGTGTTGTTATAGATGTTAACCGCTGTGATAGAGTTGTTGGTATCACCCTGCTACTATTACTGGTGTTGTTATAGATGTTAACTGCTGTGATAGAGTTGGTGGTATCACCTTGCTACTATTACTGGTGTTGTTATAGATGTTAACTGCTGTGATAGAGATGGTGGTATCACCCTGATGCTATTACTGGTGTTGTTATAGATGTCAACTGCTGTGATATAGTTGGTGGTATCACCTTGCTACTATTACTGGTGTTTTTATTGATGTTAACTGCTGTGATAGAGTTGGTGGTATGACGTTGCTACTATTACTGGTGTTGTTATAGATGTTAACTGCTGTGATAGAGATGGTGGTATCACCCTGCTACTATTACTGGTGTTGTTATAGATGTTAACTGCTGTGATAGAGTTGGTGGTATCACCCTGCTACTATTACTGGTGTTGTTATAGATGTTAACCGCTGTGATAGAGATGGTGGTATCACCCTGATGCTATTACTGGTGTTGTTATAGATGTTAACTGCTGTGATAGAGATGGTGGTATCACCCTGATGCTATTACTGGTGTTGTTATAGATGTTAACTGCTGTGATAGAGATGGTGGTATCACCTTGCTACTATTACTGGTGTTTTTATTGATGTTAACTGCTGTGATAGAGTTGGTGGTATGACGTTGCTACTATTACTGGTGTTGTTATAGATGTTAACTGCTGTGATAGAGATGGTGGTATCACCCTGCTACTATTACTGGTGTTGTTATAGATGTTAACTGCTGTGATAGAGTTGGTGGTATCACCCTGCTACTATTACTGGTGTTGTTATAGATGTTAACCGCTGTGATAGAGTTGATGGTATCACCTTTCTACTATTACTGGTGTTGTTATAGATGTTAACTGCTGTGATAGTGTTTGTGGTATCACACTACTGCTATTACTGGTGTTGTTATAGATGTTAACTGCTGTGATAGAGTTGGTGGTATCACCTTGCTACTATTACTGGTGTTGTTATAGATGTATACTGCTGTGATATAGTTGGTGGTATCACCCTGCTGCTATTACTGGTGTTGTTATAGATGTTAACTGCTGTGATAGAGTTGGTGGTATCACCTTGCTACTATTGCTGGTGTTGTTATATATGTTAACTGCTGTGATAGAGTTAGTGGTATCACCTTACTACTATTACTGGTGTTGTTATAGATCTTAACTGCTGTGATAGAGTTGGTGGTATCACCTTACTACTATTACTGGTGTTGTTATAGATGTTAACTGCTGTGATAGAGTTGGTGGTATCACCTTGCTACTATTACTGGTGTTGTTATAGATGTATACTGCTGTGATATAGTTGGTGGTATCACCCTGCTGCTATTACTGGTGTTGTTATAGATGTTAACTGCTGTGATAGAGTTGGTGGTATCACCTTGCTACTATTACTGGTGTTGTTATAGATGACAATTGCTGTGATAGAGTTGGTGGTATCACCCTGCTGCTATTACTGGTGTTGTTATAGATGACAATTGCTGTGATAGAGTTGGTGGTATCACCCTGCTGCTATTACTGGTGTTGTTATATATATTAACTGCTGTGATAGAGTTGGTGGTACCACCCTGCTGCTATTACTGGTGTTGTTATAGATCTTAACTGCTGTGATATAATTGGTGGTATCACCCTGCTACTATTACTGGTGTTGTTATAGATGTTAACTGCTGTGATACAGTTGGTGGTATCACCTTGCTACTATTACTGGTGTTGTTATAGATGTTAACTGCTGTGAAATAGTTGGTGGTATCACCCTGCTGCTATTTCTGGTGCTGTTATAGATGTTAACTGCTGTGATAGAGTTGTTGGTATCACCCTGCTACTATTACTGGTGTTGTTATAGATGTTAACTGCTGTGATAGAGTTGGTGGTATCACCCTGCTACTATTACTGGTGTTGTTATAGATGTTAACTGCTGTGATAGAGTTGGTGGTATCACCTTGCTACTATTACTGGTGTTGTTATAGATGTTAACTGCTGTGATAGAGTTGGTGTTATCACCTTGCTACTATTACTGGTGTTGCTATAGATGTTAACTGCTGTGATAGAGTTGGTGGTATCACCCTGCTGCTATTACCGGTGTTGTTATAGATGTCAACTGCTGTGATAGAGTTGGTGGTATCACCCTGCTGCTATTACTGGTGTTGTTATATATGTTAACTGCTGTGATAGAGTTGGTGGTATCACCTTGCTACTATTACTGGTGTTGTTATAGATCTTAACTTCTGTGATAGAGTTGGTGGTATCACCCTGCTGCTATTACTGGTGTTGTTATATATGTTAATTGCTGTGATATAGTTGGTGGTATCACCCTGCTGCTATTACTGGTGTTGTTATAGATGTTAACTGCTGTGATAGAGTTGGTGGTATCACCTTGCTACTATTACTGGTGTTGCTATAGATGTTAACTGCTGTGATAGAGTTGGTGGTATCACCCTGCTGCTATTACCGGTGTTGTTATAGATGTCAACTGCTGTGATAGAGTTGGTGGTATCACCCTGCTGCTATTACTGGTGTTGTTATATATGTTAACTGCTGTGATAGAGTTGGTGGTATCACCTTGCTACTATTACTGGTGTTGTTATAGATCTTAACTTCTGTGATAGAGTTGGTGGTATCACCCTGCTGCTATTACTGGTGTTGTTATATATGTTAATTGCTGTGATATAGTTGGTGGTATCACCCTGCTGCTATTACTGGTGTTGTTATAGATGTTAACTGCTGTGATAGAGTTGGTGGTATCACCTTGCTACTATTACTGGTGTTGCTATAGATGTTAACTGCTGTGATATAGTTGGTGGTATCACCTTGCTACTATTACTGGTGTTGTTATATATGTTAATTGCTGTGATATAGTTGGTGGTATCACCCTGCTGCTATTACTGGTGTTGTTATAGATGTTAACTGCTGTGATAGAGTTGGTGGTATCACCTCGCTGCTATTACTGGTGTTGTTATAGATGTTAACTGCTGTGATAGAGTTGGTGGTATCACCTTGCTACTATTACTGGTGTTGTTATAGATGTATACTGCTGTGATATAGTTCGTGGTATCACCCTGCTGCTATTACTGGTGTTGTTATAGATGTTAACGGCTGTGATAGAGTTGGTGGTATCACCTTGCTACTATTACTGGTGTTGTTATAGATGTTAACTGCTGTGTTAGAGTTGGTGGTATCACCCTGCTGCTGTTACTGGTGTTGTTTTAGATGTTAACTTCTGTGATAGAGTTGGTGGTATCACCCTACTGCTATTACTGGTGTTGTTATAGATGTATACTGCTGTGATAGAGTTGGTGGTATCACCTTGCTACTATTACTGGTGTTGTTATAGATGTTAACTGCTGTGTTAGAGTTGGTGGTATCACCCTGCTGCTGTTACTGGTGTTGTTTTAGATGTTAACTTCTGTGATAGAGTTGGTGGTATCACCCTACTGCTATTACTGGTGTTGTTATAGATGTATACTGCTGTGATAGAGTTGGTGGTATCACCTCGCTGCTATTACTGGTGTTGTTATAGATGTATACTGCTGTGATAGAGTTGGTGTTATCACCTTGCTACTATTACTGGTGTTGCTATAGATGTTAACTGCTGTGATAGAGTTGGTGGTATCACCTTGCTACTATTACTGGTGTTGCTATAGATGTTAACTGCTGTGATAGAGTTGGTGGTATCACCCTGCTGCTATTACCGGTGTTGTTATAGATGTCAACTGCTGTGATAGAGTTGGTGGTATCACCCTGCTGCTATTACTGGTGTTGTTATATATGTTAACTGCTGTGATAGAGTTGGTGGTATCACCCTGCTACTATTACCGGTGTTGTTATAGATGTCAACTGCTGTGATAGAGTTGGTGGTATCACCCTGCTGCTATTTCTGGTGCTGTTATAGATGTTAACTGCTGTGATAGAGTTGTTGGTATCACCCTGCTACTATTACTGGTGTTGTTATAGATGTTAACTGCTGTGATAGAGTTGGTGGTATCACCTTGCTACTATTACTGGTGTTGCTATAGATGTTAACTGCTGTGATAGAGTTGGTGGTATCACCCTGCTGCTATTACCGGTGTTGTTAAAGATGTCAACTGCTGTGATAGAGTTGGTGGTATCACCCTGCTGCTATTACTGGTGTTGTTATATATGTTAACTGCTGTGATAGAGTTGGTGGTATCACCTTGCTACTATTACTGGTGTTGTTATAGATCTTAACTTCTGTGATAGAGTTGGTGGTATCACCCTGCTGCTATTACTGGTGTTGTTATATATGTTATTTGCTGTGATATAGTTGGTGGTATCACCCTGCTGCTATTACTGGTGTTGTTATAGATGTTAACTGCTGTGATAGAGTTGGTGGTATCACCTTGCTACTATTACTGGTGTTGTTATAGATGTTAACTGCTGTGATAGAGTTGGTGGTATCACCTTGCTACTATTACTGGTGTTGTTATAGATGTTACCTGCTGTGATATAGTTGGTGGTATCACCTTGCTACTATTACTGGTGTTGTTATATATGTTAATTGCTGTGATATAGTTGGTGGTATCACCCTGCTGCTATTACTGGTGTTGTTATAGATGTTAACTGCTGTGATAGAGTTGGTGGTATCACCTCGCTGCTATTACTGGTGTTGTTATAGATGTTAACTGCTGTGATAGAGTTGGTGGTATCACCTTGCTACTATTACTGGTGTTGTTATAGATGTATACTGCTGTGATATAGTTGGTGGTATCACCCTGCTGCTATTACTGGTGTTGTTATAGATGTTAACGGCTGTGATAGAGTTGGTGGTATCACCCTGCTACTATTACTGGTGTTGTTATATATGTTAACTGCTGTGATAGAGCTGGTGGTATCACCTTGCTACTATTACTGGTGTTGTTATAGATGTATACTGCTGTGATATAGTTGGTGGTATCACCCTGCTGCTATTACTGGTGTTGTTATAGATGTTAACGGCTGTGATAGAGTTGGTGGTATCACCCTGCTACTATTACTGGTGTTGTTATAGATGTTAACGGCTGTGATAGAGTTGGTGGTATCACCTTGCTACTATTACTGGTGTTGTTATAGATGTTAACTGCTGTGATAGAGTTGGTGTTATCACCTTGCTACTATTACTGGTGTTGTTATAGATGTTAACTGCTGTGATAGAGTTGGTGGTATCACCCTACTACTATTACTGGTGTTGTTATAGATGTTAACTGCTGTGATAGAGTTGGTGGTATCACCTTGCTACTATTACTGGTATTGTTATAGATGTTAACTGCTGTGATAGAGTTGGTGGTATCACCTCGCTGCTATTACTGGTGTTGTTATAGATGTTAACTGCTGTGATAGAGTTGGTGGTATCACCTTGCTATTATTACTGGTGTTGTTATAGATGTTAACTGCTGTGATGGAGTTGGTGGTATCACCTTGCTACTATTACTGGTGTTGTTATAGATGTTAACTGCTGTGATAGCGTTGGTGGTATCACCTTGCTGCTATTACTGGTGTTGTTATAGATGTTAACTGCTGTGATAGAGTTGGTGGTATCACCTTGCTACTATTACTGGTGTTGTTATAGATGTTAACTGCTGTGATAGAGTTGGTGGTATCACCTCGCTGCTATTACTGGTGTTGTTATAGATGTTAACTGCTGTGATATAGTTGGTGGTATCACCTTGCTACTATTACTGGTGTTGTTATAGATGTTAACTGCTGTGATAGAGTTGGTGGTATCACCTCGTTGCTATTACTGGTGTTGTTATAGATGTTAACTGCTGTGATAGAGTTGGTGGTATCACCTCGCTGCTATTACTGGTGTTGTTATAGATGTTAACTGCTGTGATAGAGTTGGTGGTATCACCTCGCTGCTATTACTGGTGTTGTTATAGATGTTAACTGCTGTGATAGAGTTGGTGGTATCACCTTGCTGCTATTACTGGTGTTGTTATAGATGTTAACTGCTGTGATAGAGTTGGTGGTATCACCTTGCTACTATTACTGGTGTTGTTATAGATGTTAACTGCTGTGATAGAGTTGGTGGTATCACCTTGCTGCTATTACTGGTGTTGTTATAGATGTTAACTGCTGTGATAGAGTTGGTGGTATCACCTTGCTACTATTACTGGTGTTGTTATAGATGTTAACTGCTGTGATAGAGTTGGTGGTATCACCTCGCTGCTATTACTGGTGTTGTTATAGATGTTAACTGCTGTGATAGAGTTGGTGGTATCACCTTGCTACTATTACTGGTGTTGTTATAGATGTTAACTGCTGTGATAGAGTTGGTGGTATCACCTTGCTACTATTACTGGTGTTGTTATAGATGTTAACTGCTGTGATAGAGTTGGTGGTATCACCTTGCTGCTATTACTGGTGTTGTTATAGATGTTAACTGCTGTGATAGAGTTGGTGGTATCACCTTGCTACTATTACTGGTGTTGTTATAGATGTTAACTGCTGTGATAGAGTTGGTGGTATCACCTCGCTGCTATTACTGGTGTTGTTATAGATGTTAACTGCTGTGATAGAGTTGGTGGTATCACCTTGCTACTATTACTGGTGTTGTTATAGATGTTAACTGCTGTGATAGAGTTGGTGGTATCACCTTGCTGCTATTACTGGTGTTGTTATAGATGTTAACTGCTGTGATAGAGTTGGTGGTATCACCTTGCTACTATTACTGGTGTTGTTATAGATGTTAACTGCTGTGATAGAGTTGGTGGTATCACCTCGCTGCTATTACTGGTGTTGTTATAGATGTTAACTGCTGTGATATAGTTGGTGGTATCACCTTGCTACTATTACTGGTGTTGTTATAGATGTTAACTGCTGTGATAGAGTTGGTGGTATCACCTCGCTGCTATTACTGGTGTTGTTATAGATGTTAACTGCTGTGATAGAGTTGGTGGTATCACCTCGCTGCTATTACTGGTGTTGTTATAGATGTTAACTGCTGTGATAGAGTTGGTGGTATCACCTTGCTACTATTACTGGTGTTGTTATAGATGTTAACTGCTGTGATAGAGTTGGTGGTATCACCTCGCTGCTATTACTGGTGTTGTTATAGATGTTAACTGCTGTGATAGAGTTGGTGGTATCACCTTGCTACTATTACTGGTGTTGTTATAGATGTTAACTGCTGTGATATAGTTGGTGGTATCACCTTACTACTATTATTGGTGTTGTTATAGATGTTAACTGCTGTGATAGAGTTGGTGGTATCACCCTGCTACTATTACTGGTGTTGTTATAGATGTTAACTGCTGTGATAGAGTTGGTGGTATCACCTTACTACTATTATTGGTGTTGTTATAGATGTTAACTGCTGTGATAGAGTTGGTGGTATCACCCTGATGCTATTACTGGTGTTGTTATAGATGTCAACTGCTGTGATATAGTTGGTGGTATCACCTTGCTACTATTACTGGTGTTGTTATAGATGTTAACTGCTATGATAGAGTTGGTGGTAACACCTTGCTACTATTACTGGTATTGTTATATATGTTAACTGCTGTGATAGAGTTGGTGGTATCACCCTGATGCTATTACTGGTGTTGTTATAGATGTCAACTGCTGTGATATAGTTGGTGGTATCACCTTGCTACTATTACTGGTGTTGTTATAGATGTTAACTGCTATGATAGAGTTGGTGGTAACACCTTGCTACTATTACTGGTGTTGTTATAGATGTTAACTGTTGTGATAGAGTTGGTGGTATCACCCTGCTACTATTACTGGTGTTGTTATAGATGTTAACTGCTGTGATAGAGTTGGTGGTATCATCTTGCTACTATTACTGGTGTTGTTATAGATGTTAACTGCTATGATAGAGTTGGTGGTATCACCCTGCTGCTATTACTGGTGGTGTTGTTATATATGTTAAGTGCTGTGATAGAGTTGGTGGTATCACCTTGCTACTATTACTGGTGTTGTTATAGATGTTAACTGCTGTGATAGAGTTGGTGGTATCACCTTGCTACTATTACTGGTGTTGTTATAGATCTTAACTGCTGTGATAGAGTTGGTGGTATCACCTTGCTACTATTACTGGTGTTGTTATAGATGTTAACTGCTGTGATAGAGTTGGTGGTTTCACCCTGCTACTATCACTGGTGTTGTTATAGATGTTAACTGCTGTGATAGAGTTGGTGGTATCACCTTGCTACTATTACTGGTGTTGTTATAGATGTTAACTGCTGTGATAGAGTTGGTGGTATCACCCTGCTACTATTACTGGTGTTGTTATAGATGTTAACTGTTGTGATTGAGTTGGTGGTATCACCTTGCTACTATTACTGGTGTTGTTATAGATGTATACTGCTGTGATAGAGTTGGTGGTATCACCTTGCTACTATTACTGGTGTTGTTATAGATGTTAACTGCTGTGATAGAGTTGGTGGTATCACCTTGCTACTATTACTGGTGTTGTTATAGATGTTAACTGCTGTGATAGAGTTGGTGGTATCACCTTGCTACTATTACTGGTGTTGTTATAGATCTTAACTGCTGTGATAGAGTTGGTGGTAACACCTTGCTACTATTACTGGTGTTGTTATAGATGTTAACTGCTGTGATAGAGTTGGTGGTATCACCCTGCTGCTATTACTGGTGTTGTTATAGATGTTAACTGCTGTGATAGAGTTGGTGGTATCACCTTGCTACTATTACTGGTGTTGTTATAGATGTTAACTGTTGTGATTGAGTTGGTGGTATCACCTTGCTACTATTACTGGTGTTGTTATAGATCATAACTGCTGTGTTAGAGTTGGTGGTATCACCCTACTGCTATTACTGGTGTTGTTATAGATGTAAACTGCTTTGATAGAGTTGGTGGTATCACCCTGCTGCTATTACTGGTGTTGTTATAGATGTTAACTGCTGTGATTGAGTTGGTGGTATCACCCTACTGCTATTACTGGTGTTGTTATAGATGTAAACTGCTTTGATAGAGTTGGTGGTATCACCCTGCTACTATTACTGGTGTTGCTATAGATGTTAACTGCTGTGATTGAGTTGGTGGTATCACCTTGCTACTATTACTGGTGTTGTTATAGATGTTAACTGCTGTGATAGAGTTGGTGGTATCACCCTGCTGCTATTACTGGTGTTGTTATAGATGTTAACTGCTGTGATAGAGTTGGTGGTATCACCCTGCTGCTATTACTGGTGTTGTTATAGATGTTAACTGCTGTGATAGAGTTGGTGTTATCACCTTGCTACTATTACTGGTGTTGATATAGATGTTAACTGCTGTGATAGAGTTGGTGGTATCACGTTGCTACTATTACTGGTGTTGATATAGATGTTAACTGCTGTGATAGAGTTGATGGTATCACCCTGCTGCTATTACTGGTGTTGTTATAGATGTTAACTGCTGTGATAGAGTTGGTGGTATCACCCTGCTGCTATTACTGGTGTTGTTATAGATGTTAACTGCTGTGATAGAGTTGGTGTTATCACCTTGCTACTATTACTGGTGTTGATATAGATGTTAACTGCTGTGATAGAGTTGGTGGTATCACCTTGCTGCTATTACTGGTGTTGTTATAGATGTTAACTGCTGTGATAGAGTTGGTGGTATCACCTTGCTACTATTACTGGTGTTGTTATAGATGTTAACTGCTGTGATAGAGTTGGTGGTATCACCTCGCTGCTATTACTGGTGTTGTTATAGATGTTAACTGCTGTGATAGAGTTGGTGGTATCACCTTGCTACTATTACTGGTGTTGTTATAGATGTTAACTGCTGTGATAGAGTTGGTGGTATCACCTTGCTGCTATTACTGGTGTTGTTATAGATGTTAACTGCTGTGATAGAGTTGGTGGTATCACCTTGCTACTATTACTGGTGTTGTTATAGATGTTAACTGCTGTGATAGAGTTGGTGGTATCACCTCGCTGCTATTACTGGTGTTGTTATAGATGTTAACTGCTGTGATATAGTTGGTGGTATCACCTTGCTACTATTACTGGTGTTGTTATAGATGTTAACTGCTGTGATAGAGTTGGTGGTATCACCTCGCTGCTATTACTGGTGTTGTTATAGATGTTAACTGCTGTGATAGAGTTGGTGGTATCACCTCGCTGCTATTACTGGTGTTGTTATAGATGTTAACTGCTGTGATAGAGTTGGTGGTATCACCTTGCTACTATTACTGGTGTTGTTATAGATGTTAACTGCTGTGATAGAGTTGGTGGTATCACCTCGCTGCTATTACTGGTGTTGTTATAGATGTTAACTGCTGTGATAGAGTTGGTGGTATCACCTTGCTACTATTACTGGTGTTGTTATAGATGTTAACTGCTGTGATATAGTTGGTGGTATCACCTTACTACTATTATTGGTGTTGTTATAGATGTTAACTGCTGTGATAGAGTTGGTGGTATCACCCTGCTACTATTACTGGTGTTGTTATAGATGTTAACTGCTGTGATAGAGTTGGTGGTATCACCTTACTACTATTATTGGTGTTGTTATAGATGTTAACTGCTGTGATAGAGTTGGTGGTATCACCCTGATGCTATTACTGGTGTTGTTATAGATGTCAACTGCTGTGATATAGTTGGTGGTATCACCTTGCTACTATTACTGGTGTTGTTATAGATGTTAACTGCTATGATAGAGTTGGTGGTAACACCTTGCTACTATTACTGGTATTGTTATATATGTTAACTGCTGTGATAGAGTTGGTGGTATCACCCTGATGCTATTACTGGTGTTGTTATAGATGTCAACTGCTGTGATATAGTTGGTGGTATCACCTTGCTACTATTACTGGTGTTGTTATAGATGTTAACTGCTATGATAGAGTTGGTGGTAACACCTTGCTACTATTACTGGTGTTGTTATAGATGTTAACTGTTGTGATAGAGTTGGTGGTATCACCCTGCTACTATTACTGGTGTTGTTATAGATGTTAACTGCTGTGATAGAGTTGGTGGTATCATCTTGCTACTATTACTGGTGTTGTTATAGATGTTAACTGCTATGATAGAGTTGGTGGTATCACCCTGCTGCTATTACTGGTGGTGTTGTTATATATGTTAAGTGCTGTGATAGAGTTGGTGGTATCACCTTGCTACTATTACTGGTGTTGTTATAGATGTTAACTGCTGTGATAGAGTTGGTGGTATCACCTTGCTACTATTACTGGTGTTGTTATAGATCTTAACTGCTGTGATAGAGTTGGTGGTATCACCTTGCTACTATTACTGGTGTTGTTATAGATGTTAACTGCTGTGATAGAGTTGGTGGTTTCACCCTGCTACTATCACTGGTGTTGTTATAGATGTTAACTGCTGTGATAGAGTTGGTGGTATCACCTTGCTACTATTACTGGTGTTGTTATAGATGTTAACTGCTGTGATAGAGTTGGTGGTATCACCCTGGTACTATTACTGGTGTTGTTATAGATGTTAACTGTTGTGATTGAGTTGGTGGTATCACCTTGCTACTATTACTGGTGTTGTTATAGATGTATACTGCTGTGATAGAGTTGGTGGTATCACCTTGCTACTATTACTGGTGTTGTTATAGATGTTAACTGCTGTGATAGAGTTGGTGGTATCACCTTGCTACTATTACTGGTGTTGTTATAGATGTTAACTGCTGTGATAGAGTTGGTGGTATCACCTTGCTACTATTACTGGTGTTGTTATAGATCTTAACTGCTGTGATAGAGTTGGTGGTAACACCTTGCTACTATTACTGGTGTTGTTATAGATGTTAACTGCTGTGATAGAGTTGGTGGTATCACCCTGCTGCTATTACTGGTGTTGTTATAGATGTTAACTGCTGTGATAGAGTTGGTGGTATCACCTTGCTACTATTACTGGTGTTGTTATAGATGTTAACTGTTGTGATTGAGTTGGTGGTATCACCTTGCTACTATTACTGGTGTTGTTATAGATCATAACTGCTGTGTTAGAGTTGGTGGTATCACCCTACTGCTATTACTGGTGTTGTTATAGATGTAAACTGCTTTGATAGAGTTGGTGGTATCACCCTGCTGCTATTACTGGTGTTGTTATAGATGTTAACTGCTGTGATTGAGTTGGTGGTATCACCCTACTGCTATTACTGGTGTTGTTATAGATGTAAACTGCTTTGATAGAGTTGGTGGTATCACCCTGCTACTATTACTGGTGTTGCTATAGATGTTAACTGCTGTGATTGAGTTGGTGGTATCACCTTGCTACTATTACTGGTGTTGTTATAGATGTTAACTGCTGTGATAGAGTTGGTGGTATCACCCTGCTGCTATTACTGGTGTTGTTATAGATGTTAACTGCTGTGATAGAGTTGGTGGTATCACCCTGCTGCTATTACTGGTGTTGTTATAGATGTTAACTGCTGTGATAGAGTTGGTGTTATCACCTTGCTACTATTACTGGTGTTGATATAGATGTTAACTGCTGTGATAGAGTTGGTGGTATCACGTTGCTACTATTACTGGTGTTGATATAGATGTTAACTGCTGTGATAGAGTTGATGGTATCACCCTGCTGCTATTACTGGTGTTGTTATAGATGTTAACTGCTGTGATAGAGTTGGTGGTATCACCCTGCTGCTATTACTGGTGTTGTTATAGATGTTAACTGCTGTGATAGAGTTGGTGTTATCACCTTGCTACTATTACTGGTGTTGATATAGATGTTAACTGCTGTGATAGAGTTGGTGGTATCACCCTGCTGCTATTACTGGTGTTGTTATAGATGTTAACTGCTGTGATAGAGTTGGTGGTATCACCCTGCTGCTATTACTGGTGTTGTTATAGATGTTAACTGCTGTGATAGAGTTGGTGGTATCACCCTGCTACTATTACTGGTGTTGTTATTGATGTTAACTGCTGTGATAGAGTTGGTGGTATCACGTTGCTACTATTACTGGTGTTGTTATAGATGTTAACTGGTGTGATAGAGATGGTGGTATGACGTTGTTACCATCACTGGTGTTGTTATAGATGTTAACTGCTGTGATAGAGTTGGTGGTATCACCATGCTGCTATTACTGGTGTTGTTATAGATGTTAACTGCTGTGATAGAGTTGGTGGTATCACCCTGCTGCTATTACTGGTGTTGTTATAGATGTTAACTGCTGTGATAGAGTTGGTGGTATCACCCTGCTGCTATTACTGGTGTTGTTATAGATGTTAACTGCTGTGATAGAGTTGGTGGTATCACCCTGCTGCTATTACTGGTGTTGTTATAGATGTTAACTGCTGTGATATAGTTGGTGGTATCACCCTGCTGCTATTAATGGTGTTGTTATAGATGTTAACTGCAGTGATAGAGTTGGTGGTATCACCCTGCTACTATTACTGGTGTTGTTATAGATGTTAACTGCTGTGATACAGTTGGTGGTATCACCCTGCTGCTATTACTGATGGTGTTGTTATAGATGTTAATCGCTGTGATAGAGTTAGTGGTATCACCTTGCTACTATTACTGGTGTTGCTATAGATCTTAACTGCTGTGATAGAGTTGGTGGTATCATCTTGCTACTATTACTGGTGTTGTTATAGATCTTAACTGCTGTGTTAGAGTTGGTGGTATCACCCTGCTGCTGTTACTGGTGTTGTTTTAGATGTTAACTTCTGTGATAGAGTTGGTGGTATCACCTTGCTACTATTACTGGTGTTGTTATAGATGTTAACGGCTGTGATAGAGTTGGTGGTATCACCTTGCTACTATTACTGGTGTTGTTATAGATGTCAACTGCTGTGATAGAGTTGGTGGTATCACCCTGCTGCTATTACTGGTGTTGTTATAGATGTTAACTGCTGTGATAGAGTTGGTGGTATCACCTTGCTACTATTACTGGCGTTGTTATAGATGTTAACTGCTGTGATAGAGTTGGTGGTATCACCTTACTACTATTACTGGTGTTGTTATAGAAGTTAACTGCTGTGATAGAGTTGGTGTTATCACCTTGCTACTATTACTGGTGTTGTTATAGATGTTAACTGCTGTGATAGAGTTGGTGTTATCACCTTGCTACTATTACTGGTGTTGCTATAGATGTTAACTGCTGTGATATAGTTGGTGGTATCACCTTGCTACTATTACTGGTGTTGTTATAGATGTTAACCGCTGTGATAGAGTTGTTGGTATCACCCTGCTGCTATTACTGGTGTTGTTATAGATGTTAACCGCTGTGATAGAGTTGTTGGTATCACCCTGCTGCTATTACTGGTGTTGTTATAGATGTTAACTGCTGTGATAGAGTTGGTGGTATCATCTTGCTACTATTACTGGTGTTGTTATTGATGTTAACTGCTTTGATAGAGTTGGTGGTATCACCTTACTACTATTACTGGTGTTGTTATAGAAGTTAACTGCTGTGATAGAGTTGGTGGTATCACCCTGCTGCTATTACTGGTGTTGTTATAGATGTTAACCGCTGTGATAGAGTTGTTGGTATCACCCTGCTGCTATTACTGGTGTTGTTATAGATGTTAACCGCTGTGATAGAGTTGTTGGTATCACCCTGCTGCTATTACTGGTGTTGTTATAGATGTTAACTGCTCTGATAGAGTTGGTGGTATCATCTTGCTACTATTACTGGTGTTGTTATTGATGTTAACTGCTTTGATAGAGTTTGTGGTATCACCTTACTACTATTACTGGTGTTGTTATAGAAGTTAACTGCTGTGATAGAGTTGGTGTTATCACCTTGCTACTATTACTGGTGTTGTTATAGATGTTAACTGCTGTGATAGAGTTGGTGTTATCACCTTGCTACTATTACTGGTGTTGCTATAGATGTTAACTGCTGTGATATAGTTGGTGGTATCACCTTGCTGCTATTATTGGTGTTGTTATTGATGTTAACTGCTGTGATAGAGTTGGTGGTATCACCTTGCTGCTATTACTGGTGTTGTTATAGATGTTAACTGCTGTGATAGAGTTGGTGGTATCACCCTGCTGCTATTACTGGTGTTGTTATAGATGTTAACTGCTGTGATAGAGTTGGTGGTATCACCTTGCTACTATTACTGGTGTTGTTATAGATGTATACTGCTGTGATAGAGTTGGTGGTATCATCTTACTACTATTGCTGGTGTTGTTATAGATGTTAACTGCTGTGATAGAGTTGGTGGTATCACCCTGCTACTATTACTGGTGTTGTTATAGATGTATACTGCTGTGATAGAGTTGGTGGTATCATCTTACTACTATTGCTGGTGTTGTTATAGATGTTAACTGCTGTGATAGAGTTGGTGGTATCACCCTGCTGCTATCGCTGGTGTTGTTATAGATGTTAACTGCTGTGATAGAGTTGGTGGTATCACCTTACTACTATTACTGGTGTTGTTATAGATGTTAACTGCTGTGATAGAGTTGGTGGTATCACCTTTCTACTATTACTGGTGTTGTTATAGATCTTAACTGCTGTGATAGAGTTTGTGGTATCACCCTGCTGCTATTACTGGTGTTGTTATAGATGTTAACTGCTGTGATAGAGTTGGTGGTATCACCCTGCTACTATTACTGGTGTTGCTATAGATGTTAACTGCTGTGATAGAGATGGTGGTATCACCTTGCTACTATTACTGGTGTTGTTATAGATGTTACCTGCTGTGATATAGTTGGTGGTATGACGTTGCTACTATTACCGATGTTGTTATAGATATTAACTGCTGTGATATAGTTGGTGGTATCACCCTGCTGCTATTACTGGTGTTGTTATAGATCTTAACTGCTGTAATAGAGTTGGTGGTATCACCCTGCTACCATTACTGGTGTTGTTATAGATATTAACTGCTGTGATATAGTTGGTGGTATCACCTTGCTGCTATTACTGGTGTTGTTATATATGTTAACTGCTGTGATAGAGTTGTTGGTATCACCTCGCTGCTATTACTGGTGTTGCTATAGATGTTAACTGCTGTGATAGAGTTGGTGGTATCACCTTGCTACTATTACTGATTTTGTTATAGATGTTAACTGCTGTGATAGAGTTGGTGGTATCACCTTGCTGCTATTACTGGAGTTGCTATAGTTGTTACCTGTTGTGATAGAGTTGGTGGTATCACCCTGCTACTATTACTGGTGTTGTTATAGATGTTAACTGCTGTGATAGAGTTGGTGGTATCACCCTGCTGCTATGACTTGTGTTGTTATAGATGTTAACTGCTGTGATAGAGTTGGTGGTATCACCCTGCTGCTATTACTGGTATTGTTATAGATGTTAACTGCTGTGATAGAGTTGGTGGTATCACCCTGTGATAATAAATAAATAAATAATAAATAAATAAGCTTTATTTAGAGTCGGCATGGTTAAAACAACATACAACATAAGCTCTGTTGAGCTTTTAACCGACATAAACAGACACAGAATAAATAACAAATAACAAGCATGCAACATACAGCTAAAATACAAGACTAAGTAAGCACTACATGTAAAATAATAACAGTTACAAGATAAGCAAAAAAGCAGATTAAAAGCTGATGTTATAAGCTAAGCATACCAAGAGCTAATGTAGCAAACTATGAACAACTAAAAGCTGATATTATGAGCAGAGCATAACAATTTTATAAGCACAATAAATAAAAACTGGATATGACCTAGATGGTAGAAATTTAAGCAAATTTAAAAGTCAGCACAAACTGAACATTTACATACATTTCCATTCCAAGATTTTAAAATATTCTTAAACTGATTAAAATTGGAAATTTTCTAAAATCATCAGGTAGGTCATTCCATAAAACAGCTGCTGCATATTTAAAACTATTCTTACCGTAGGTAGATGTTCGCACCCTAGGTATATCTACAATATTGGAATATCTAAAATTATATTTACAATCTTTAAAAACAACTAAATCATGTAAACAAGATGGTGAAAGTTTGTTTAAAATCTTAAAACATTCAATAGCCATGGTACGCATTCTTCTAACTTTCAGAGAAGGAACTTTAGCTTTTTCTAATAACTCATCATATGTGCTCTCATAGTCCTCGTATATAAATCGTAAAGCCCTCGCCTGGATTTTTTTCTAATTGAGAGGTATTACTTTTATTGCAAAAATGCCACGCCAAAGGACAAAAATTAAAATTAGACAAAATGAAAGTATGAAAAATTGTTAATTTATTTAATTTTGAAAGAAAACAACCAATGCGTTTTAAAACATTCAACTGTTGAGAAGTTTTACGACATATATTTTTAATATGATAATTGAAATTAAGTTGGTAATCAATATCTATTCCTAGTAATTTTACCACTTCATCACAAGTAATTTCAGTTGAATCTATTTTAAATACTGGTGTCTTGGCATGTGTCTTATTGCCAACTGCAATGGCTTGAAACTTATCTGGATTAGCCTGCATACAATTGAATTTGAACCAGTCTATCAATACTGAGCTTTCTTTTTCAAGTATATCAATTAATTTCTCATAATTATCATTTACATAAGACAAGGTGTTATCATCAGCATAATTATACAATGTACCATATTCAATAAAATAAAAGATGTCGTTAATAAAAATTTTAAATAACAAGGGGCCAAGTATAGAGCCTTGAGGTACCCCTTTTTGTATATCAGCCCAACTGCTGAGATCTCCATGAAGTTTGATTTGTTGTTTACGACCAGTTAAATAATTTCTAAGTAATTCCACAGATTTTGGAGATAGGCCGTATGCAGACAGCTTACAAAGGAGAATGTCATGTGGCAGACAGTCAAAAGCCTTCGAAAGATCCATAAGAATTGCTGCCACATACTGATTTTTATCTAGAGCTGTTTTCCAATCTTCAAGGAGTCTCAGCAAAGTTGTCTGACAACCATGACCCTTTCTAAAAGCGCATAAAAAAGTATGAACAATATTTTCAAATAAATCAGTTAGTTGGTCAGATAAAACCATTTCATAAACTTTAGAAATTGTGGGTAAGATGCTAACTGGTCGGTAGTCCTTTTTGTCTAAAGGATCATTTTTTTTATGTAGTGGAACAACCTGAGCTTCTTTTAACCTGGTTGGAAAAACACTGGTCTTGATGGTATCACCCTAGCTGCTGTATATGTTTATCGATTTGATAATGCTCATTGTGTCAATTACTTCTGTTTTGTAGATGTTAATTGCTGTGGGAGAAAGAGCAATGTCAAAAAAGAAGGGGGCTATTTGTGTCCAAAATAACCATCAATTAGCTATTGTTTTCACGATCTTATACTAGTATATGAAATGTCTTACTGTTTTATGTTGGGTTGCAAATTTTATTATATATCAGATTTTCATAAAAAAAAAAATATAGCTTGATTTTTTTATTTGAGGATTTAACTTATTCGTTTGTTTTAAAGTTAGCCTGTTTCGACAGGTACATACTATTTTTTGCATAATTAAACCAGTGCTTAAAACATGTTTATCTATATGGTCTTGGTTAGATAATAAGATTCGTTGAGTGTCGTTGTTTAATCTGGTTAATTACGTAATGATTTGAGTTATAAATGGTGTATTCCATAAACCCTGCTTATGGTCTTAAGTTTTGTTTGCAACGTACATACATATCGGGAAATGTTGCATAAGGGCTGTATATGTCCAGTTATACTAGTATGTCATTTACACTGTCACAACCCTTTCACAATAATTGTTGATATGAATATAGCTTCAAGGCTTTGTGTATTGTTGTAATAAAGTTATTATATAATAATACTGTTATATAAAAATGTATTAGTTTTATAGATATACATTACTTGTTAAAGGTCATTGACCTCTATTTATAACATGTTAAGATCGTTAATTTTATTGATATATTAAATATTTAAAACTAAGTAAAATTTTCGTATCATTAAAGTACCCCCCCTCAATTCTCCATGCTTGTCCTTTTTAAAATAAACAATACACTGTATATTAGTTTTCAATCTTTTATAAACACACAATTCCTGACAATCAGCAATATTATTACATAATAACCTTCACGCAATACACAAAAATACGGAATTACTTTTTTGATTGACATGAAGGGGAAATAAGTCACATTGTTTACATGATCGTCTGCTAAAAGTACATAGCTGTCAAACAATACACAATTGCTGATAAAAGTGTGAAATAAAATCAAACACCGGTAAAAGGTACAAGACAGGGAAATATCCGACACTCTCAGATAAGACGGAGTGCCTGTTTTAAACTCTTTTCATGCTATGCTCCGTAATCTTGATACACAACTTCTCCAACTATCAGAATAAGCCCCCCTCCCTTTTTTTCCGCAAAACACTATTAAAAACGAACAGCCTTACGTGAACGTGATTATGATTGTATGACCTTGGACTTTATCCTATCTATAAATATATTAACAGGAGAGTGTATGACTGTCCCTTTTAGACTGAAATTTAATCTTCTTGTGATAACAAAATCTGGTTCAATGCGGAACTTCCGGATTTGTTTTATTTATCACATTACTTTTTCTCTCTCTCTCAAAACTATGTCAAAGAACGCAGCTGTATTTATTATGTCTTAACAATTATTTGTATTCATCTGTTTTGCAAATGTAATTAACGCTATTTGTCAAAAAGAGTTAATGCGTAATAAACTGTACTAGTTTGTAAATTGTATATTTACGTTATTTAAATAAAAGTTGTTTACATCGGATCTGATTCGTTGGAAAATGTAAATAAAGAGAAAGTTCAGTCAACTGACTATAAATAATTTATGAGAACAGTTCACGTGCTGTCTAGTGATACATAATCAACGTTAACAATCTTATCTTTAACAGTAAATACATGGTGCCTTCATAATTGGAAATAATGATGTTTAAAACTGTCGTTTTACGGTGTATTCGTACAAATTCTTATGGACGATTCTTATTAATTTCGGAAAGGCAATTTAATTATGGACGACAATTCTACTACAACTTGGAATCCTCACAACCATCTTCAGCTTATCTCTTCGTTAATCCTGGGACACTTGGTGACAATACCGTAAATGTTAGAAAGGCAGCACTTTCTGATTATGAGAACGTCATTTCTATACTACAGAACGAGAAGATATATGATAGACTGCCTGACAGATACTGTTCCTTTATCAGCTGTAAAACAAATACTGGATATGTAGCAAATATCAACGGTCTTGATGTAAGTACAATATTACCAAGAACTCGGGCTTTACATGCAATTCTCTCTTTTTGCTATATGTATCGTTTTGATTGATTGATTGATTGATTGATTGATTGGTGTTTACGCCAACGCGAGAAGTATTTCAGCTATATCAAATCATTTATTGGATAAAGCATAGTTAAGTACATGTACATCATAATCACAATGTTGCTTAATCCAATACATTCACAAACATATATAAACATAGAGATAACACATAATATCATAATATTAAGTCTTCATATAAGACTATAATCTTTAGGGATGAACACATCAGTCAGATAATAATATCATAATGTTTATTATCATTTTGGGAGTATAATAATTAAATACGATTAAAATTATTATTATCATTTGGAAGATTTTGCCAGTTACTTGAGGAAAGTTAAATATTTTTCTTAATTCAATTTTTAACAAGAGTTCCTTTCTGTCTTTATTTATATGCAGAATAAAGTTTATACAGGGGCATCGGTAGCCGTGTGGTTTGGGTCGTTGTCCTCTGAATATAAGCTTGAACACCACTGGCGTGAGTCCACACCTCAATTGTTAATATGCACAGACACCTACCAGAATCAGGGTTTTTCACGGTCAGAAAACGTTGCCTTGCAACGGGACACCAAACGATCACCCGTAGCAAACTTGTTCATTAGTAGCTGCTAGAAATTGGCCTTTACGTGCAAGAAACGTTGCATTCTTCATACCCGAGGCACCAATCTTCCTGCCCTAAGGGAGTGCTGTGTATTTAATTCGTCCCACACAACTAGCAGAAGTGTCTATTGGAGGGGTAAAATATTGCTCAAAGATGCGTTAAGCGCCCATTTATTAACATAACTAATTTATTCATTTTATTTTTTCAGGTAGGATTCCAGTTAACACATTTAATAGATGATGGAAAAACTCTAGTTCTTGATGAGTTACGTGTCAATAAAAAGACAGAAAGAAAGGAGGTCCAAAATGCAGTCTTAAAATACATAAATGAAATAAGTGATCCGAATGTCAGGCTCGCAGCCACAGGTGTAAACGTTGTTTTAATGACAAATCACGAAATGGGTTTTTATGGAACAGACCAGTGGAATTTAATTACCAAAAGAGTAAGTAATTCTCAGCAAATTTGATGGGAACTGTGATTTGATTTTACACACACAAATTACATGTTTAGATCAAAGAGGTCAAGATTACGGTTACGAGGGGTCGTCGTGACCACGATATTATGGTAATTTGATTTACTTTTGCCCATGTCTATCACTTCTACATTGTATTTAAAGTTTGTAGGATCAATTCCCAAGAATGACAAATGGTACTCTATATTTTAATACATTTTTATCAATAGTTTGTGAATGACTTGTCACAGTTCGGTGGATTTCCCCTGTACTATGTTCTTCAATATATTTCAAGTAGCATTAAAACACATAATCCCTGTATAAGCACAATGACCCCTCTTTGTTTTTAAATACTGCTAGTTCTCTATTAGGTTCTACTTTAAAATACAAGACAATTCTAAAATTGTTTATAACTTAACATGTAAGGGGGCTGGCGAGGTCGCGATCGAATGGTAGTTAATATATCATATATACATGCAATCAGTGCCTATCACCGCTACTTAGTAAGTTGTGAATTCGATTCTTCTGTGACAATGTGTACTCAATAGTCGATACAACATCCGATACATCACGCTAAACTGAAGTGTTGGTGGAAGTTGCGCTTATCACAAATAACCAAAACCCTAAGAATGTAATTATTGTCATTTTTCACTTATACATATTAATGGTTGTTTGCAGTTGTTCGTCAACATCCTACATATAAATATATAGTCCGTGGGCTAGCATAACCTCCCGTGCACCCCCCCCCCCCCCCCCCCCCCACCTTCCATGTTAACATATTTTTTTAAGTCCTACTATATATCCTCTTGAAGAAAAAACATGTTAACATTGAAAATTTTGGGACGAACTTGCCGTTTGAGGCTAATATTTACACCCTGTCGCAGCATTAAATGTATACTAAACAGTCTTGAAAGTATATCAATATGATATCAAATGAACGCTTATATTATGACCTTTCAATTGAATACAAGATATATACACTTTGTGGCTATCAACTTTTGTCAGACGTGAAAAACCTACCCCTCCCCCTTCCTGAAATGTAAAAAAAATACATTTTTTCCCGTAAAAGTTTAGATAAAAATATATTTCGTTCTAAACTGCGATCCTTTTTATACTAAACCAAACAAATATATCACATTTAATAAATCAAGCACTAGTAATCCTTTATGAAGTGATTTTTGTGGTCAAAATACTTGAAAAATGGGATATTTTCAATTTTGCAGATTTTCACATGATTCTACATATATCTTAATTTTACTAATAAAATAAAGGATACCGCATCATAATGACGATTGATTTTTGTATCTGGATACTATATAACAATGTAAAAAGGGAATAATTATGTTCCTTCTACCTACCGATTAACAAATAAATAGCAAAATATTAGCCCTACCCCTCTAAAAAACACGTAAAATTTGATTAAACTCGGTTTATTTCCTTAGAAACACGGTCGGGCAGGGTGAAATTTTTATTTTCCCTGTAAGATCTTTCAATTCTTTATTTAAACAAATCATATGAACATCATCTAAGAGGGTTTAAATTCTACCAATGTCAGAAAACATGAAAAATGGGTAATTTCTGATTTTCAGAATTTCTACAGAATATTCTTTATTGGCCAGGTTAAGCTGCTCTATGGGAATTTTTGTCCAATCAATATAGTTTTATCTGAATGCTTAATGTATTAGCATTTATTTTAAAAACCATTAACCCTCATATATGCATATTATGATGCCCATTTTAGCCAAATTCTACCCCTTCCTCTACTTGAAAACTGGGACAAATTTACATGATATACTCAATATTTCCATATTTCAGTTTCATTCTTCAACAAATGACCTGAACAATGAGTATTGCAAACGGCGAAACAGTATTGAAAATTGGCGAAACAGTTCTCACTAGTCTTCCTCTTCACCATCAATCAACGAGTATAAAACATTGTCGAATTCATCATCACTTTCATCGCTTTCTGTCAAACCTGCAATATTTTCCTCGACTAAAACGTCGGCGAGTTGTTGTGGAATGAAATCACCAGACACCCATTTTGGTTCAATCATCCCATCAACACACTGCCAACCATTGTCATATATGAGTAGGCTCCGGATATACTGGTTTTGCAATATGGGCTCTTTTCCAAATTCCTACTTGATAGTTTGACCCGTTGAACAGCATTTTCCTCTGGTCTTATTATAGCGCAAATCATTCACACAGGAGACCTCTTTACCGCCATACAACAAGCAGGTAAAAGCCTCCATCTGCAGAAACAAATCCTGAGTTCCTCTGCAAGTATCTGAAACCAGAACGCCAAAACTATTTTTTTGTTCTTTCTTTATAATCTTGATCTGCGTAAATTTATCAAATATAGTTACCCCGGTAACTGGACTATAAAATGGGGCAATATTGCGAAATTAATTAATTTAATGTTTCTTCCGTGTTGTTTAAGAACATTTATCTAAATTAACAACAGGTAAAACTGTAAATTTGTCCTTATCTATACTGATGAGAAAATATTATGCGATTTTCGGCAGGGTAAGGGTTAATATTTTGCCGCTAGAAGCGCTATACAGGGTGGTACTAGAACAAATTTTATTTTAAAATGTCTCCATAACATAACTTCACAGGACATATTTATAATTTGGTTGTCAATTTATATTATGAAAAAGATATTAGGCGCTTTAGGCTGAATAGAGCTAAAATCGACAAAAATCATAATATTCCATTTTTCTGCAATCTACACTACAAAGCATGTTTTTTGATGATGTAATGGGTTTAATTTTCCGTAAATGCAATAATTTTAATAAATTAAATATAAAAATATCATCAAAGCTGTGTAATATTTTGTCTATTCAAAACGGTAGGCTATCTCAGCCCATGGCCTATGTCATGTTGCCAAATTGTTGTGATCCACTGACTGTACTTATGACATATATTAGAATACAAGTTTTTTTTTAATGTAATATAGGTTTACTGACCACAGAAACTTGTTTCTATTAATGGCAAGGTCGACTAGCCATGTAATATATATTACATGTAGTAGATACTAAGATAGTAAGATAGTTGACCTTCTCGTTGATAAAAACAAGTGCCCGTGTCATTGACCCGGCAAATATTGCCATTGCACAATGTTCATCATTTTTTTTTATTAGTTTGAGCTCTCAACATCTACCTATTCTAGGTAAACTATGTTAGGTGTATTTATCTTTTTGTCAATTGTCCACATTACTTATATTTCCTATGGTTAATGTTCTAATTTGTATGATAGTGTCATTTGCTTAAAATATACATAAGCGCATTGATGGTGTATTGGTTAGCCTCGAATGTGGTAAATCATGTGTTCGAGCCCGATCAGGTCAAACCAAAGACTATAATATTGGTATTTGTTGGACTATAATATTGGTATTTGTTGGCGTTAAACAACAATCTCTCACTCACTCCCTGCTTAAAATATAATTTTCTGAGTCCAGACCAGACATCGTCCTAAGTATAACATTGTATATATAATCGTGGAAAGGTTTATAGTTTTGGGAGCCTTTTTCTACTTAATATTTGTTTACTGTCTAAATAATATAGAAACGAATTCAACCAGTAGACACAGATCAAATACAAAATGTAGTAATATTATATCAGATGTGTTTTTAAGAATTGGGTAATGAATCAAACGAACGCGCCCTGAAATCGTTACTTTTCTATCGAATTCCTTTTGAGAGGGTATCAGTTATTCGACAATATGCTTGGTAAAATATTTTACCAGGTCGTTTAAATTTAATTAATACAGTTTCAACAACACCAATATTGTTGTCTCATCTTCATAAGAATGAAATATTATACCATTTTGCTCCTCGTATTTACTAGATTAGAATCTATTTAGTGCATGAGGCAAAGTGATGTTTGATAACAATTCTCTATGCACAATATGGTGTTTATTGTATGAAAAGTGACCAAAGGAGTAATCAGAAGCTGTAAACAGAAGCTGTAAACAGAAGCTGTAATCAGAAGCTGTAAACAGAAGCTGTAATCAGAAGCTGTAAACAGAAGCTGTAATCAGAAGCTGTAAACAGAAGCTGTAATCAGAAGCTGTAAACAGAAGCTGTAAACAGAAGCTGTAATCAGAAGCTGTAAACAGAAGCTGTAAACAGAAGCTGTAATCAGAAGCTGTAAACAGAAGCTGTAAACAGAAGCTGTAATCAGAAGCTGTAAACAGAAGAAGAGGCAGTACAATGACCAACAAAGAAGAAAGAAAAAAACGATACAAAGAAAACAAAGATTGAACCTACTAAAAACCAGGGGCGAACTCATGTGTTCCGGATGGATCAGCCGTTCCTGCTCCACTAGTTGTATCTTGTTTTTTTTCCATATTTATATAATACATTGCAATTCTAATATGTCAATTTCAGGTGAAAGAAACATTCAATACTAATATGACGAATCTCTTGAGTTGTTTGAGATCTAGTGGAATACGGTTAAAGACTGCGAAGCGTTTACACAACCATGACATCATAAAAATGATTCATTCTCCGACGCAATCTCAAAATATCTTCAAAGATGATCGACTGATGAAATCAGAGATACCTTACAGACCTATGGCTTCTAACATTCCTCTTGTTATGGACAAGAGAACTCTTTCGATTGGTTCAAATATCAAGGACGATAAATATGCATTATTATCATTCGGAACCTACTCACATATAGTGCACGGACTGCATTGTAATCTGAATTTCCATGGCAACATAAACGAAAGTGTTGAGGAGCATTTGTTCATCCACATGATGTCGTTGTTAAATCATTCTAACCTAAACATTACGCTTGAAATATGTGCTGACATGGAAAAAGATTTATGTCTGATCAGAGATATCATGAACAGATTTTGCTTCCAATCGAACAGACCCAATAGTACCAGCAATATCATTACCTACTACGAGAGGTCCATGAAGTGAAATAACACATACGTTGTAATTACTTGTATACATATGTCATGATTTATTAACTGAAGTATTTTACTGGGAGTAAGTGGAACTTTTTTTTACCAATATTTTGTTTCTAGAATACACATTACATTTACAATGTATAATATTTTATTTTTATCATAAATTTTTATCATTAAACTTTGATATCTTTTTTTACGTATAAGGAAAACAGTGGAACATCTTGATATGAAGGAAGGGTGATTGAGAACGATTTAAGTCCGCCACATTTTGTACATCCTCAAGCTAGAAATAGTTACGTAAGGAAAAGTTAAAACAGTGAAGGTCAACAATTTCACTAATATCAAAACGGACAATCACCTCTCATCTCAAATCAACCGCATCGATGGTGTAATGGTTGGTGTGTTCGACTCGAGTGCTGTAGCTCTGGGTTGGAGCCACAGTCGGGTCAAACAAAATATTATACAATAGGTACTTGTTTCCGAGTGGAGTGACATGTCAACCGCGGAAAGTTGTTTCAAGGAGCTAGCACTATAAAAATCCAATCCTTGAACAAAGCGGACACCATTAAAATGTAGCTTGATCTCGCCATAATATAGCTGATTTTTTTTTACTCATTTCGTGTTAAACAATAATCACTCGCTCATCTCAAATCATTGAAACTTTAAAAAACCAAATACAACATATAGCGTTGTGAATGCAGGTCCTGGTTTGGGACAGACACAAAATGTGACATGATTAAGCAGATTAGAGTGATTTATGTTTCCAGTTCTTTTCTATTGTTATCTTGGTGTATGGAAGTTTGAGATTTGTACCTACTCTATTTACAGCGTCAGACAGTACGTAGACAATATTCGGCAAGTGAGCTATTAATTCAGTTAATGTAGTATAAAAACATGTGTTGATTGGAATTGGTGTTGCTCAATATTTAGTTGTCTTTGCAATGTTTTGTAGATCATTGTTTGTCTTTTTGGACCATTATATGTCGGGGCCGTCGTGGGCGTGATCATATGGTAGTTGGATTTACAGCTACCTGCGCAATCAGTGACTATCACCACTGCAGTCGTGAGGTCGAATCCCGCGCATGACGAGGTGTACTCGATATAACATTATGTGATAAAGTTTGTCAGTGACTTGCAACAGGTCGGTGGTTTTCTCCAGTTTCCTTCACCAATAAAACTGACAGCCAAGATATAACTGAACTATTGTTGAAAGTGGCATTAAACACCATTGTATTTTCTGTCATTCTCGATACACGACTTCTGATTATCCCTTGGGTATCTTCAAACTTTTCTTAGTTATGTAAATGATATATGGCTTTTCATATATTTCATCTGATATAAAGCCACCTAATCATATATTCTAAGGTCAAAATCGCAACCGATATAGGAAGATACTACTCGCGGCTAGAGGCACTCTTTTGTCCAAATCATATAAAGCATTTCTTAATTGTTTGATAAATAAATGGATACAAGTGTAATTATAACGTGAAGTATGTTACCTAAGTAAAGAATCGTATTGTAAAATTCATATGACAAACGAGTTTTCAAAAACAAAATTGTATATTTACATCCTTTCAAATAAATTTGATGTCTGCCATTTAAACTGGATAGGTAGTAGTGCAGTGACGAATCGAGAAAAGACGCTTATTTTTCGAGTTTAATGTACCGGAATACCACACGGCTGAAATTTTCCCAGATGAAAGAGTATACATCAAAGTACCATTTTAGCTCTGTCGTCGCGCTTTCTCATGGTGCGGTTTTTTAGGAGAGCATGACATTTGGGGGTAATCGCATTTTCACATTTCTAAGTATGTCTACTTTGCGATACTGTTTTTTTAATATTTGACAAAAATTAAAACTCTTTTCTGATTATATTGAGACTACTATATCTTATCTTTCATTTGAAATAACAAGGTAAATAAAGAACAGAAAATTAGCAGTTAGAATTAAGATTATTCTCTGTGGGTAAATTTTCGTGACCTTCCACCACCTTTCAATTCCATTTAAGATTGTTCCACGCTATTCACGTGGAAAACATAATTCGCTATAAATTGAAACTTTATTTGTAATATTATGTGTGTTAAATTTGTCAATCAAAACTTGAAATTAAACGTTTATCATCTTTTTTTAAACTTTACTAGCATTCTGTAAATGTGATACGTACTGAGCATGGTGTCGCTCCCCTGTCTAACACACCTCTAATTACATTGAGTGCAATGCTCGTCGTTTAAAATGAAATTACTATGAAATTAACTTGTCTCAATGAAATAATGTATTGATTATTACAAGAATTCAGTTTAATATCTCATTTTATTGTGATGGTTTTAGTGTAGGAGTTAATTAAAGCAGAATATCAGTTGTTGAAAATAAGCTCCTATAAGGCACAAATAATACACTGACCATGTCGGAATACTTGTTTAATCCGGAAAATGTGCAGTCCCGTTAAATTTGCCCACTCTTTGCCGAAAAAATGTCGAAACACAAGCAATTGGGAATTATGTGTCATTTGTCAAATAAACACACCCGACAGTTTGTCCTGCGCTACAGAGAAGGGAAGAGATACTCTGTTTGATGCGATCAACAAGCGACAAGATGATGTTTATCGTCGCCTGTATGACGAATTTAATTCTTTGAGCTTGGTTCCTTTAAATGAAATAAAGTATCAAAGGTTTGGTTATAAAGCCTATACACGTAAAAGAAATTTACAACGGTTTGTCAGCGATGTTCCAGAATGTAGCAACACTAGTAATGACGCTTCAGTGTCTACTATGAAGACGCGTTCTAAAACCTTGCCACAAATAAACTGGGACTTGTATTTTTTGTAGACAAAAGGCTATCAAGAAAGATAGAAAACTTAAGCGCATTGAAAGTAGTGAACGCGTCAAATACATTTTAAATGCCGCAAGAGGTAAGGTTGATTATGATTTGTTGAGCCTCTTGACCGTTGACGATGTCCAAGAAAAAGCGCAGTATCATTCGGCATGCATTACAAATTATTTGCTGAAGTGGAAAAAAGAACATAGTGCTGATAATTACTCTACAATTAAAAATGAGTCGGAACATGACATTGCATTCAAATTATTTTTAGACATTTTGCACCATGACCTTTTTGAGAACAAGAAAGCGTTTACTATGTCTTCCTTGTTAGACAAATTGTGTTCCTTGCTTCCAGAGGGCTTATCGACAAAGTATTCTACTACCAAATTACAGACAAGTCTTCAAAATCATTACGGCGATACTATTGTGATCGAAAGTCGAAAGGGACAAGGTCAATCAAATATAGTTTTCAGTAGTTCGATATCAGTTGCTGACGCTATTCGTGCCGCAAGTAAGTTGAAAGCAGACCTCAAGTTTTCAGAGGTAGAAGCTTCTTTCGTAGATGTCCCTGATATGCAGGAAGATCAGATTCTTCATGATGCTGCGAAGGTATTACGTGGCTCTTTACACACAGTCGAAATTTCAAAAGATTTCTATCCTTCTCCATCTGATCTTTCTCATCATAGATCATTACAATTCATTCCGCCTTCTCTTATGACCTTCCTTTCATGGTTGGTTGATGACAATTGTTTTCATATTGAAAGTGACTACAACGCGTTGTCACACGATAAAGCTAGGAAATGTATTGCTTTAGCCGAAATGATAATATCGTTGCACAAAAACAACTTCACTCCATTTAATTTGGGATTGGCCCTACAACTTTACCATGGGTACGGATCTAAACATTTAATTGAAACCCTTCATGCATTTGGTATTTGTGCTTCTTACACTGAAGTGAGACAGTTTTTGACCAGTGCCGCAAACCATGAGATAGCAAAAACTGAAGTGTCTTGCATTCCTTACGGGATAAGTCCTAAAACGCTTGGCGGTGACTTTATTCAAGAATGCGCTGACAACATAGACCTAAATACAGAAACCATAGACGGAAATGCACTCTATGGCTCGAGCAGTTTTTCAGGTGGTGCAAGATCATACACTAACTTCAGAAATCAGTTCAACCAAGATTAAGCGAGGTCAAGACTGATCACTTTCCATGACAGAGGAAACCACATCACTCATGGCATGTTTACCTTACCGTAACAAACTAGTTATTTTCATTTTTTTTGTCTTTTCAATACTTAAAACTGAGATATGGACTTTTATCATTGTTTTGGTGTGAAATCTTCTTAGATGCTTGTTCTTGTTGTCGTAATTTTTTCCTTGTTTCTCTATGAATTTGGTTCAAACTTTCCAGAAAAGATATACATATATTGAATTATTCTTATGTATAATTCTAAAAAAATTTAATGACTTGCGGTGAAAATATACGTGCGTTAATATCGATTTGTGAATTCTGTCCCCCCTGTTTAATTAGGCGCATATTTCAGTTATGTTTTTAAAGTCAGACTTTTGTAACCGCAACAATTTCACTTTCAATGCCTGTCTCAACCATATGTATGAAGTACGTTAAGCAGTGGCGAATGCTAGTTAAGATATTTCGGATAATGTATGAAAAAATGAAAATGTCTTCGTTCTTAGATTTGACCTTTGACTCCGGATATAGAAAATCTACACCATACTAGAATGCGACGACATGCCTAAATCGATGCAAAATGTCTTTTTCTTCAAAATAATATCCAATGCAGCCGTGTGGTATTTCGGTCCATTAAATTTTCCAATTTACCTTGATTGTCACTGCACTATAGACCCATGCAATCTATTGACAAGAAATTCTTGAGCTGAATGGTATATAGCATTACATAATGTAATATAATATCACTTAATCTTATCTATCTCAGTTTTAGCGAACCATAAACAGTAAGACATAATATTTTATTTAGAATGGATAATAAACGCCACAATTCTAGGAAAATCAATTTCGTGAAAAATAATAATAAAATGTTTTTTTATTGATCGATTGGTAGTTGTTTGTTGTCTAATGTTAAGTGAGCAGGCAGTTCATTGTATACATGACGAGAACAACCTTAAAAATGACAAGTCTTGAGGGTACAAAATAGCACTGAGATGGGCATGTGGATGGATATGTTTATTGTCGCAAGGAAATATGGATATGGTGGATAATTACAACGGTCCACCAACTATCCACCAATGAACGCTCCTAACAAGCCGGATTTTTTAAATGGGTAAACTACGACGGGTGCCACTAGTAGAACCGGAACTGCCTACCCTTCCGGAGTACAGTTCATCCTCGGTGTGTAGTGGGGTTCTTGTTGTTTATTTTGTCCAAGTACATGTCATGTTTTTAGTTCTGATTTGTAACGTCCACTTAAAAAAACGATGTTCGGTTCGTCTTTAGTCCATTTTTTATAGACATTTCAAGTTGTATTTATATTATTTACATTTTTTTATTTTGATGTTCAGCAGGATTTTCATATCAGATGATTATCGCCTCGTTTAAGAGTAACATGATGGGTGCCACTAGTGGAGCTTACCGTCCCGGAGCACCTTAGTTCACTAGTGGAGTTTACCGTCCCGGAGCACATTAGTTCACTAGTGGAGCTTACCGTCCCGGAGCATCTTAGTTCACTAGTGCAGCTTACCCTCCCGGAGCACCTTAGTTCACTAGTGGAGCTTACACTCCCGGAGCACCTTAGTTCACTAGTGCAGCTTACCCTCCCGGAGCACCTTAGTTCACTAGTGGAGCTTACACTCCCGGAGCACCTTAGTTCACTAGTGCAGCTTACCCTCCCGGAGCACCTTAGTTCACTAGTGGAGCTTACACTCCCGGAGCACCTTAGTTCACTAGTGGAGCTTACACTCCCGGAGCACCTTAGTTCACTAGTGGAGTTTACCGTCCCGGAGCACATTAGTTCACTAGTGGAGTTTACCGTCCCGGAGCACATTAGTTCACTAGTGGAGCTTACCGTCCCGGAGCATCTTAGTTCACTAGTGGAGCTTACCCTCCCGGAGCACCTTAGTTCACTAGTGGAGCTTACACTCCCGGAGCACCTTAGTTCACTAGTGCAGCTTACCCTCCCGGAGCACCTTAGTTCACTAGTGGAGCTTACACTCCCGGAGCACCTTAGTTCACTAGTGCAGCTTACCCTCCCGGAGCACCTTAGTTCACTAATGGAGCTTACCATCCCGGAGCACCTTAGTTCACTAGTGCAGCTTACCATCCCGGAGCACCTTAGTTCACTAGTGGAGCTTACACTCCCGGAGCACCTTAGTTCACTAGTGCAGCTTACCCTCCCGGAGCACCTTAGTTCACTAGTGGAGCTTACACTCCCGGAGCACCTTAGTTCACTAGTGGAGCTTACACTCCCGGAGCACCTTAGTTCACTAGTGGAGTTTACCGTCCCGGAGCACCTTAGTTCACTAGTGGAGTTTACCGTCCCGGAGCACATTAGTTCACTAGTGGAGCTTACCGTCCCGGAGCATCTTAGTTCACTAGTGGAGCTTACCCTCCCGGAGCACCTTAGTTCACTAGTGGAGCTTACACTCCCGGAGCACCTTAGTTCACTAGTGCAGCTTACCCTCCCGGAGCACCTTAGTTCACTAGTGGAGCTTACACTCCCGGAGCACCTTAGTTCACTAGTGCAGCTTACCCTCCCGGAGCACCTTAGTTCACTAATGGAGCTTACCATCCCGGAGCACCTTAGTTAACTAGTGCAGCTTACCTCCCCCCCGGAGCACCTTAGTTCACTAGTGAAGCTTACCCTCCCGGAGCACCTTAGTTCAGATTTGTTGTGGGGTTTGCGCTGCCCATCCTTTAGTTGTCTATTTAATGTTTTGTAAATAAACGTTAGATCGAGAATGCCGAAGGGGCAATCAACAATGGACAATCCAGAGAATTGGAAACATAGGGTACACAAGATGGAGAAAAACACAAGACAATATATGTTAGACGACACTATCCGCAAACAAACACAAATAATGTAAATAAGACATGAGCCCTCCTACAAACAAAGACGAACCGAACATCGTTTAATATACGTTACTTTGTTGGTTCATATTAGATACCATCTAAAATTGGTATTAACTTCCTCGACATCTAGCACACAGCAATAAAGACTGAATGAATCAGGGTCAGGGTGATTTGTGGATGGACATGTCTACCCGTTGACTGTTTTTTCGGTAATCTAGCATTATTTACAAAATAATATATCATACACCTCAGTGTGTTGATCTAGTACAAAACACACATAATCATCAACAATGACTCGCCCACACGCCTAACTTTTAGTAGATTATATGGTAGGAATACATAAGAAATAAGCATTATATACCAATATACAAAAATACCAAATACACAACTTCAAGTGTACGGTGAAAGTATAATGTCTCTCGAAAACACTGTCTTCTGTTATATGAAAACTGTTTTGATTGGGTATTTCCAATTTGGCAAGTAGACGTCCATAAGAATGAATGTTTGAAATATTCTTTACACAATAAAAGTTTTCCATAAAAAACTTGGTCAACGTTTTCTTTGATAAAGTTCTTTGATCGTGTAAACCTGCATTAAAAACTTTGTCAAAGAACTTTAATGGACTTTGACGGACCCATCGCATTTTTCTAAAAACTTTGAGGGACATAATGAGATTGACCAATCAAAACAGCTTTTTCGGAATCAAGATCTATTGTTTGTCTTTGAATTTACCACCAAAAGGTAACTTGAGATAGAAACTTTGATCAAACTTTGACCAAACCAAAAGTCGTGTAAACGGATAACTTTGACGAAGTTTTCTTTGAGCCAATTGTCCGTCAAAACTTTGACCAAGTTTTTGATAGAAACCTTTGATCGTGTAAACGGACCTTTACTTTCTTTCCACGGTAGGGTAAACGGACCTTTATTCTCTGCCCACCGTAGGGTAAACGGACCTTTACTCTCTGTCCACGGTAGGGTAAACGGACCTTTATTCTCTGTCCACGGTAGGGTAAACGGACCTTTACTCTCTGTCCACGGTAGGGTAAACGGACCTTTATTCTCTGTCCACGGTAGGGTAAACGGACCTTTACTCTCTGTCCACGGTAGGGTAAACGGACCTTTATTCTCTGTCCACTGTAGGGTAAACGGAGCTTTACTCTCTGTCCACGGTAGGGTAAACGGACCTTTACTCTCTGTCCACGGTAGGGTAAACGGACCTTTACTCTCTGTCCACGGTAGGGTATACGGGCCTTTACTCTCTGTCCACGGTAGGGTAAACGGGCCTTTACTCTCTGTCCACGGTAGGGTAAACGGACTTTTACTCTCTGTCCACGGTAGGGTAAACGGACCTTTACTCTCTGTCCACGGTAGGGTAAGCGGACCTTTACTCTCTGTTCACGGTAGGATAAACGGGCCTTTACTCTCTGTCCACGGTAGGGTAAACGGACCTTTACTCTCTGTCCACGGTAGGGTAAACGGACCTTTACTCTCTGTCCACGGTAGGGTAAACGGACCTTTACTCTCCGTTCACGGTAGGGTAAACGGGCCTTTACTCTCTGTCCACGGTAGGGTAAACGGACCTTTACTCTCTGTCCACGGTAGGGTAAACGGACCTTTACTCTCTGTCCACGGTAGGGTAAACGGACCTTTACTCTCTGTCCACGGTAGGGTAAACGGACCTTTACTCTCTGTCCACGGTAGGGTAAACGGGCCTTTACTCTCTGTCCACGGTAGGGTAAACGGACCTTTACTCTCTGTCCACGGTAGGGTAAACGGACCTTTACTCTCTGTCCACGGTAGGGTAAACGGACCTTTACTCTCTGTCCACGGTAGGGTAAACGGGCCTTTACTCTCTGTCCGCGGTAGGGTAATCGGACCTTTACTCTCTGTCCACGGTAGGGTAAACGGGCCTTTACTCTCTGTCCACGGTAGGGTAAACGGGCCTTTACTCTCTGTCCACGGTAGGCTAAACGGACCTTTACTCTCTGTCCACGATAGGGTAAACGGGCCTTTACTCTCTGTCCACGGTAGGGTAAACGGACCTTTACTCTCTGTCCACGGTAGGGTAAACGGGCCTTTACTCTCTGTCCACGGTAGGGTAAACGGGCCTTTAATCTCTGTCCACGGTAGGGTAAACGGACCTTTACTCTCTGTCCACGGTAGGGTAAACGGACCTTTACTCTCTGTCCACGGTAGGTTCAAACCAAAGATTATACATTTGATATTTACTACTTCTCCGCTAAGTCAACATCACTGCAAATACTGGATGGCTGGAAATGAGGATAATGTGTATGAGGGGATGTCATATTACTATTCCCCGGGGCTCCTTCCGGTGTACTCGCCTTTGTCAAACTTCAATTCAATTTTTAAGAGAAATTGACATACTCATAAAAATATGTAGTTACAATTAACAACCAAACCTCCCACCGTGATAACTGAATATACTGCGAACAAAAAAATTAAGAAGAGTTTAAAGATATCACAAACGGATAATCAGAATCCGTAAATAGAAGAACAGACAAAAAAAAAAAGGACAAAAGGACAAACAACGATCTACAAAACTTACACTTAAAACTTAACTTAACACGAACACCGCTAAAAACCGGGTTATTTCATGTATAATGTCTGATTAACATTTCCAAAATAAGACATTACTAGATACAGGATAATTATTACTTCTTGACCTTAAGGCAAAGTGAGCTCAACATTTCTACAAACTATCTCCACGATAATAGCATAGGAAATATCTCCACGATAATAGCATAGGAGATATCTCCACGATAATAGCATAAGAAATATCTCCACGATAATAGCATAAGAAATATCTCCATGATAATAGCATAGGAAATATCTCCACGATAATAGCATAGGAAATATCTCCACGATAATAGCATAGGAAATATCTCCATGATAATAGCATAGGAAATATCCAACAATGTATGGAACTCTTTTCAAAGCGAGCAGTTGTATATATTGTCTTGGGGTGAATCGTATGTGTGGTTAGAAACACCCTATTTATCTATTGGTACTTACTACAACAACATATTTATAATCTATCAACAGTTCTGATACCATATTTTTTAGTAATCTAATTGAATCAATAAATTATGAATAATTTTCAATCAGGAATATTTGCTGGATCTGGTGTTTTAATAAGTTTTTACCGTGCGATCCTCCAACATCTACTAAAATTCAATATCGGGTTATGTCTTGTAACTGTCCAATCAAAAATTTAGTAGGTTCGTTGTTGATTGGTCTTTTCAAATGTGACCTCTGACCTGGCACTGTTGGTGTGTATTATAACATATTAAAGTATCAAGCAAACGGCAGACAATTTATGGTTAGATTGCAAAGAGTTCTGTCTGGCAATGGAATGATATCGTGTACTTCGTCCTGGCTTCCTCCTGCCTTTTGTCTTACTTGGTGGTGCTCGTATGGGCGATAACTAAAAACAAATGATACAAATATAATAGGTACGATATGTGTTTCTATTCTTTTGAGGGCCGTCGTGGTCGTGTTCGCATGGTAGTTGGATTTACATCGTGTGCTCGAATCCAGCTCAGACGAGGTGTACTCGTACAACATTATGTGGTAAAGTTTGTCAGTGACTTACGGCAGGTATGTGGGTTTCTCCGGGTCCTTCAGTTTCCTCCATCAATAAAACTAACCGTGCCACGATATAGCTGAAATATTGTTGAAAGTGGCGTTAAACACCATAACCCTAACCCTTCTATTCTTTTGGGCAGGTAATCTTAATGTAACCAACTATTGTAAGTTGTAACATACTAGATATGCAGTTAAAAATAAAGTGAAGAACGGACGTTTCTGGAATAACCTTCATCAGGTATGCTCAGAGTCAAGAGATTGTAGTACCAAATAAATTAAAAGTCGTTTGCAGAAAGCCAACGAAAGTCATAAAGACGATAGCCAAAATTAATATAAGATATCTAGGTCAATAGCACCAAGTCCAGAAGTCTTTCAACGTGCAAGACAACTGAGAACACCAACACAAAATTAAAAACTAGCAAATGATTATAGTCGGTGCCTTAAACTAGTCGATTTTTTTGTAGATGTTGCAATTTATGATTTTATTTTTATATCATGGCGACCAGTTTTAGTGGTGGAAGAAGCCGGAGTACCCGGAGAACCACTGACCATGGGCAAGCAACTGGTAAGCGTTATCACTTGTGGCTGCGAATCGAGTGCACCCTTTTTTGTAATTTACAAAGCCGATCGTGAGCCCATGCCGTATTGGTGATAGGCTTGTATGAGTTGTTACGTAATCCAACTAACTAACTCATTAAGCCACACAGGCCCTCAATTTATGAAGAATACAGGACAAATATGTAACACACATAATACGGTAATTAGTGTCAGTATGTGTACATGTATATTTTGTTTTTAGTGTTCCATAAAAAGAAGTATTGACGACCATTTGATAAGCCTTAATTTTCAAATTTATTTAAATTATAAATAACGGGTATATAAACTGATTAAGACATATAATGGTTAACAGTAAATATTAATACCTTTACAATCTGAGGAATGCTAGAGATCGAATCATTCCTCCTTCTGGCAGGTAGTTTTGGTACAGGATATTCCATTGAAAAGACGGGTGATACCGTCTTCATATTTATTGGTAAGACTTTTGTTTCATCTATAAAACAAGTAAACATGAGTATAGTAAGATATTTAATTTATATTTGTGCACAATACACACTCAAACAGAATTTAGAAAATAAACAAACACATGTACTTATATACACAAAACAAACTGGGACAATATTGGTAAATTATTGGTTCTAACTTTCAAATCAGTTGTTTCAACATTTCAGTGGATTTGAAATAATTGTCAACGATAGCGTTTGCTAAGTTAGCAATTTTTTTTTATTAAAAAACCCCCCGACTGCTTCATGTAATGCTTCTGGTCAATTGCAATCTACAGTGCAGCATTGGAGATAAATTAGATTTGCCGACTAGGTAGAATAAAGGCTACATACAAATCTGGCAGTCTCTGTTCAATCATGTATTTTAAAAGGAAACATACAGACGCTGACAGTCGTTATACGAATGAATTGAAACTCTGATTGGATACAGGCATCTAATATTAATTTGAATACAAATTAGTTTATTTTATACCTGGACTCCATAGCTGGTTATTTTCTACAGCAGGACTGTTATGTAGACACAGTATTGGTGCATGTTTGTTCTTGTCCAACTGTACCACTATATGTGAGGCATCGTCAGACATCGCAAAATTGACTACATGACTATGTAAGTCCATAAAGGTTATTTCTTCCCCATATTGAAGACTCCATACTCTTAATGAATTATCTAAAGAACCTGTGTAAAATAAAGCAAAAAAATAGTAATTAATCTGACTCTACACAACTATATTTTCCTATGAAGACAGTAAAATGTAACTGTAAGCCACTCAGACAGTAAAATGTAACTGTAAGCCACTCAGACAGTAAAATGTAACTAAGCCACTCAGACAGTACAATGTAACTGTAAGCCACTCGGACAGTAAAATGTAACTGTAAACCACTCAGACAGTAAAATGTAACTGTAGGCCACTCAGACAGTAAAATGTAACTGTAAGCCACTCAGACAGTAAAATGTAACTGTAGGCCACTCAGACAGTAAAATGTAACTAAGCAACTCAGACAGTAAAATGTAACTAAGCCACTCAGACAGTAAAATGTAACTAAGCCACTCAGACAGTAAAATGTAGCTAAGCCACTCAGACAGTAAAATATAACTGTAAGCCACTCAGACAGTAAAATGTAACTGTAAGCCACTCAGAGAGTAAAATGTAACTAAGCCACTCAGACAGTAAAATGTAACTAAGCCACTCAGACAGTAAAATGTAACTGTATGCCACTCAGACAGTAAAATGTAACTGTAAGCCAATCAGACAGTAAAATGTAACTATAAACCACTCAGACAGTAAAATGTCACTGTGAGCCACTCAGACAGTAAAATGTAACTGTAAGCCACTCAGACAGTAAAATGTAACTGTAAGCCACTCAGACAGTAAAATATAACTGTAAGCCACTCAGACAGTAAGATGTAACTGTAGGCCACTCAGACAGTAAAATGTAACTGTAAGCCACTCAGACAGTAAAATGTAACGGTAAGCCACTCAGACAGTAAAATGTAACTGTAAGCCACTCAGACAGTAAAATGTAACTGTAGGCCACTCAGACAGTAAAATGTAACTGTAAGCCAATCAGACAGTAAAATGTAACTGTAAGCCACTCAGACAGTAAAATGTAACTGTAAGCCACTCAGACAGTAAAATGTAACTAAGCCACTCCGACAGTAAAATGTAACTAAGCCACTCAGACAGTAAAATGTAGCTAAGCCACTCAGACAGTAAAATGTAACTGTAAGCCACTCAGACAGTAAAATGTAACTGTAAGCCACTCAGACAGTAAAATGTAACTGTAGGCCACTCAGACAGTAAAATGTAACTAAGCCACTCAGACAGTAAAATGTAACTAAGCCACTCAGAGAGTAAAATGTAACTAAGCCACTCAGACAGTAAAATGTAACTGTATGCCACTCAGACAGTGAAATGTAACTGTAAGCCACTCAGACAGTAAAATGTAACTGTAAGCCACTCAGACAGTAAAATGTAACTGTAAGCCACTCAGACAGTAAAAGGCAACTGTAAGCCACTCAGACAGTAAAATGTAACTGTAAACCACTCAGACAGTAAAATGTAACTATAAGCCACTCATACCGTAAAATGTAACTGTAAGCCCCTCAGACAGCAAAATGTAACTAAGCCACTCAGACAGTAAAATGTAACTGTAAGCCACTCAGATAGTAAAATGTAAATGTAAGCCACTCAGACAGTAACATGTAACTGTAAGCCACTCAGACAGTAAAAGGTAACTATAAGCCACTCATACCGTAAAATGTAACTGTAAGCCACTCAGACATTAAATTGTAGCTGTAAGCCACTCAGACACTAAAATGTAACTGTAAGCCACTCAGACAGTAAAGTGTAACTGTAAGCCACTCAGACAGTAAAATGTAACTGTAGGCCACTCAGACAATAAAATGTAACTGTAAGCCACTCAGACAGTAAAATGTAACTGTAGGCCACTCAGACAGTAAAATGTAACTATAAGCCACTCAGACACTAAAATGTAACTGTAAGCCACTCAGACAGTAAAGTGTAACTGTAAGCCACTCAGACAGTAAAATGTAACTGTAAGCCACTCAGACAGTAAAATGTAACTGTAAGCCACTCAGACAGTAAAATGTAACTGTAGGCTACTCAGACAGTAAAATGTAACTAAGCCACTCAGACAGTAAAATGTAACTAAACCACTCAGACAGTAAAATGTAACTAAACCACTCAGACAGTAAAATGTAACTATAAGCCACTCAGACAGTAAAATGTAACTGTAAGCCAATCAGACAGTAAAATGTAACTGTAAACCACTCAGACAGTAAAATGTTACTGTGAGCCACTCAGACAGTAAACTGTAACTGTAAGCCACTCAGACAGTAAAATGTAACTAAACCACTCAGACAGTAAAATGTAACTGTAGGCCACTCAGACAGTAAAATGTAACTGTAAGCCACTCAGACAGTAAAATGTAACTGTAAGCCACTCAGACGGTAAAATGTAACTGCAAGCCACTCAGACAATAAAATGTAACTGTAAACCACTCAGACAGTAAAATGTAACTGTAAGTCACTCAGACAGTAAAATGTAACTGTAGGCCACTCAGACAGTAAAATGTAACTGTAAGACACTCAGACAGTAAAATGTAACTGTAGGCCACTCAGACAGTAAAATGTAACTGTAAGCCACTCAGACAGTAAAATGTAACTGTAAGCCACTCAGAAAGTAACATGTAACTGCAAGCCACTCAGACAGTAAAATGTAACTGTAGGCCACTCAGACAGTAAAATGTAACTAAGCCACTCAGACAGTAAAATGTAACTAAGCCACTCAGACAGTAAAATGTAACTAAGCCACTCAGACAGTACAATGTAACTGTAAGCCACTCAGACAGTAACATGTAACTGTAAGCCACTCAGACAGTAAAATGTAACTGTAAGCCACTCAGACAGTAAAATGTAACTGTAGGCCACTCAGACAGTAAGATGTAACTGTAGGCCACTCAGACAGTAAAATGTAACTGTAAGCCACTCAGACAGTAAAATGTAACGGTAAGCCACTCAGACAGTAAAATGTAACGGTAAGCCACTCAGACAGTAAAATGTAACGGTAAGCCACTCAGACAGTAAAATGTAACTGTAAGCCACTCAGACAGTAAAATGTAACTGTAGGCCACTCAGACAGTAAAATGTAACTGTAAGCCAATCAGACAGTAAAATGTAACTGTAAGCCACTCAGACAGTAAAATGTAACTGTAAGCCACTCAGACAGTAAAATGTAACTAAGCCACTCCGACAGTAAAATGTAACTAAGCCACTCAGACAGTAAAATGTAGCTAAGCCACTCAGACAGTAAAATGTAACTGTAAGACACTCAGACAGTAAAATGTAACTGTAAGCCACTCAGACAGTAAAATGTAACTGTAGGCCACTCAGACAGTAAAATGTAACTAAGCCACTCAGACAGTAAAATGTAACTAAGCCACTCAGAGAGTAAAATGTAACTAAGCCACTCAGACAGTAAAATGTAACTGGATGCCACGCAGACAGTAAAATGTAACTGTAAGCCACTCAGACAGTAAAATGTAACTAAGCCACTCAGACAGTAAAATGTAACTGTAAGCCACTCAGACAGTAAAAGGCAACTGTAAGCCACTCAGACAGTAAAATGTAACTGTAAACCACTCAGACAGTAAAATGTAACTATAAGCCACTCATACCGTAAAATGTAACTGTAAGCCCCTCAGACAGCAAAATGTAACTAAGCCACTCAGACAGTAAAATGTAAATGTAAGCCACTCAGACAGTAACATGTAACTGTAAGCCACTCAGACAGTAAAATGTAACGGTAAGCCACTCAGACAGTAAAATGTAACGGTAAGCCACTCAGACAGTAAAATGTAACGGTAAGCCACTCAGACAGTAAAATGTAACTGTAAGCCACTCAGACAGTTAAATGTAACTGTAAGCCAATCAGACAGTAAAATGTAACTGTAAGCCACTCAGACAGTAAAATGTAACTAAGCCACTCCGACAGTAAAATGTAGCTAAGCCACTCAGACAGTAAAATGTAGCTAAGCCACTCAGACAGTAAAATGTAACTGTAAGACACTCAGACAGTAAAATGTAACTGTAAGCCACTCAGACAGTAAAATGTAACTGTAGGCCACTCAGACAGTAAAATGTAACTAAGCCACTCAGACAGTAAAATGTAACTAAGCCACTCAGAGAGTAAAATGTAACTAAGCCACTCAGACAGTAAAATGTAACTGTATGCCACTCAGACAGTAAAATGTAACTGTAAGCCACTCAGACAGTAAAATGTAACTGTAAGCCACTCAGACAGTAAAATGTAACTGTAAGCCACTCAGACAGTAAAAGGCAACTGTAAGCCACTCAGACAGTAAAATGTAACTGTAAACCACTCAGACAGTAAAATGTAACTATAAGCCACTCATACCGTAAAATGTAACTGTAAGCCCCTCAGACAGCAAAATGTAACTAAGCCACTCAGACAGTAAAATGTAACTGTAAGCCACTCAGACAGTAAAATGTAAATGTAAGCCACTCAGACAGTAACATGTAACTGTAAGCCACTCAGACAGTAAAATGTAACTATAAGCCACTCATACCGTAAAATGTAACTGTAAGCCACTCAGACATTAAATTGTAGCTGTAAGCCACTCAGACACTAAAATGTAACTGTAAGCCACTCAGACAGTAAAGTGTAACTGTAAGCCACTCAGACAGTAAAATGTAACTGTAGGCCACTCAGACAATAAAATGTAACTGTAAGCCACTCAGACAGTAAAATGTAACTGTAGGCCACTCAGACAGTAAAATGTAACTATAAGCCACTCAGACAGTAAAATGTAACTGTAAGCCACTCAGACAGTAAAATGTAACTGTAAGCCACTCAGACAGTAAAATGTAACTGTAAGCCACTCAGACAGTAAAATGTAACTGTATGCCACTCAGACAGTAAAATGTAACTAAGCCACTCAGACAGTAAAATGTAACTAAACCACTCAGACAGTAAAATGTAACTAAACCACTCAGACAGTAAAATGTAACTGTAAGCCACTCAGACAGTAAAATGTAACTGTAAGCCACTCAGACAGTAAAATGTAACTCTAAGCCACTCAGACAGTAAACTGTAACTAAGCCACTCAGACAGTAAAATGTAACTGTAAGCCACTCAGACAGTAAAATGTAACTGTAAACCACTCAGACAGTAAAATTTTACTGTGAGCCACTCAGACAGTAAAATGTAACTGTAGGCCACTCAGACAGTAAAATGTAACTGTACGCCACTCATACAGTAAAATGTAACTGTAAGCCACTCAGACGGTAAAATGTAACTGCAAGCCACTCAGACAATAAAATGTAACTGTAAACCACTCAGACAGTAAAATGTAACTGTAAGCCACTCAGACAGTAAAATGTAACTGTAGGCCACTCAGACAGTAAAATGTAACTGTAAGCCACTCAGACAGTAAAATGTAACTGTAGGCCACTCAAACAGTAAAATGTAACTGTAAGCCACTCAGACAGTAAAATGTAACTGTAAGCCACTCAGACAGTAACATGTAACTGTAAGCCACTCAGACAGTAAAATGTAACTGTAGGCCACTCAGACAGTAAAATGTAACTAAGCCACTCAGACAGTAAAATGTAACTAAGCCACTCAGACAGTAAAATGTAACTAAGCCACTCAGACAGTAAAATGTAACTAAGCCACTCAGACAGTAACATGTAACTGTAAGCCACTCAGACAGTAAAATGTAACTGTAAGCCACTCAGACAGTAAAATGTAACTGTAGGCCACTCAGACAGTAAAATGTAACTGTAAGCCACTCAGACAGTAAAATGTAACTGTAGGCCACTCAGACAGTAAAATGTAACTGTAAGCCACTCAGACAGTAAAATGTAACTGTAAGCCACTCAGACAGTAACATGTAACTGTAAGCCACTCAGACAGTAAAATGTAACTGTAGGCCACTCAGACAGTAAAATGTAACTAAGCCACTCAGACAGTAAAATGTAACTAAGCCACTCAGACAGTAAAATGTAACTAAGCCACTCAGACAGTAAAATGTAACTGTAAGCCACTCAGACAGTAAAATGTAACTGTAAGCCACTCAGACAGTAAAATGTAACTGTAAGCCACTCAGACAGTAAAATGTAACTGTAAGCCACTCAGACAGTAAAATGTAACTGTAGGCCACTCAGACAGTAAGATGTAACTGTAGGCCACTCAGACAGTAAAATGTAACTGTAAGCCACTCAGACAGTAAAATGTAACGGTAAGCCACTCAGACAGTAAAATGTAACGGTAAGCCACTCAGACAGTAAAATGTAACGGTAAGCCACTCAGACAGTAAAATGTAACTGTAAGCCACTCAGACAGTAAAATGTAACTTTAGGCCACTCAGACAGTAAAATGTAACTGTAAGCCAATCAGACAGTAAAATGTAACTGTAAGCCACTCAGACAGTAAAATGTAACTGTAAGCCACTCAGACAGTAAAATGTAACTAAGCCACTCCGACAGTAAAATGTAACTAAGCCACTCAGACAGTAAAATGTAGCTAAGCCACTCAGACAGTAAAATGTAACTGTAAGCCACTCAGAGAGTAAAATGTAACTGTAAGCCACTCAGACAGTAAAATGTAACTGTAGGCCACTCAGACAGTAAAATGTAACTAAGCCACTCAGACAGTAAAATGTAACTAAGCCACTCAGAGAGTAAAATGTAACTAAGCCACTCAGACAGTAAAATGTAACTGTATGCCACTCAGACAGTAAAATGTAACTGTAAGCCACTCAGACAGTAAAATGTAACTGTAAGCCACTCAGACAGTAAAATGTAACTGTAAGCCACGCAGACAGTAAAAGGCAACTGTAAGCCACTCAGACAGTAAAATGTAACTGTAAAACACTCAGACAGTAAAATGTAACTATAAACCACTCAGACAGTAAAATGTCACTGTGAGCCACTCAGACAGTAAAATGTAACTGTAAGCCACTCAGACAGTAAAATGTAACTGTAAGCCACTCAGACAGTAAAATATAACTGTAAGCCACTCAGACAGTAAGATGTAACTGTAGGCCACTCAGACAGTAAAATGTAACTGTAAGCCACTCAGACAGTAAAATGTAACGGTAAGCCCCTCAGACAGCAAAATGTAACTAAGCCACTCAGACAGTAAAATGTAACTGTAAGCCACTCAGACAGTAAAATGTAAATGTAAGCCACTCAGACAGTAACATGTAACTGTAAGCCACTCAGACAGTAAAATGTAACTATAAGCCACTCATACCGTAAAATGTAACTGTAAGCCACTCAGACATTAAATTGTAGCTGTAAGCCACTCAGACACTAAAATGTAACTGTAAGCCACTCAGACAGTAAAGTGTAACTGTAAGCCACTCAGACAGTAAAATGTAACTGTAGGCCACTCAGACAATAAAATGTAACTGTAAGCCACTCAGACAGTAAAATGTAACTGTAGGCCACTCAGACAGTAAAATGTAACTATAAGCCACTCAGACAGTAAAATGTAACTGTAAGCCACTCAGACAGTAAAATGTAACTGTAAGCCACTCAGACAGTAAAATGTAACTGTAAGCCACTCAGACAGTAAAATGTAACTGTATGCCACTCAGACAGTAAAATGTAACTAAGCCACTCAGACAGTAAAATGTAACTAAACCACTCAGACAGTAAAATGTAACTAAACCACTCAGACAGTAAAATGTAACTGTAAGCCACTCAGACAGTAAAATGTAACTGTAAGCCACTCAGACAGTAAAATGTAACTCTAAGCCACTCAGACAGTAAAATGTAACTAAGCCACTCAGACAGTAAAATGTAACTGTAAGCCACTCAGACAGTAAAATGTAACTGTAAACCACTCAGACAGTAAAATTTTACTGTGAGCCACTCAGACAGTAAAATGTAACTGTAGGCCACTCAGACAGTAAAATGTAACTGTACGCCACTCATACAGTAAAATGTAACTGTAAGCCACTCAGACGGTAAAATGTAACTGCAAGCCACTCAGACAATAAAATGTAACTGTAAACCACTCAGACAGTAAAATGTAACTGTAAGCCACTCAGACAGTAAAATGTAACTGTAGGCCACTCAGACAGTAAAATGTAACTGTAAGCCACTCAGACAGTAAAATGTAACTGTAGGCCACTCAAACAGTAAAATGTAACTGTAAGCCACTCAGACAGTAAAATGTAACTGTAAGCCACTCAGACAGTAACATGTAACTGTAAGCCACTCAGACAGTAAAATGTAACTGTAGGCCACTCAGACAGTAAAATGTAACTAAGCCACTCAGACAGTAAAATGTAACTAAGCCACTCAGACAGTAAAATGTAACTAAGCCACTCAGACAGTAAAATGTAACTAAGCCACTCAGACAGTAACATGTAACTGTAAGCCACTCAGACAGTAAAATGTAACTGTAAGCCACTCAGACAGTAAAATGTAACTGTAGGCCACTCAGACAGTAAAATGTAACTGTAAGCCACTCAGACAGTAAAATGTAACTGTAGGCCACTCAGACAGTAAAATGTAACTGTAAGCCACTCAGACAGTAAAATGTAACTGTAAGCCACTCAGACAGTAACATGTAACTGTAAGCCACTCAGACAGTAAAATGTAACTGTAGGCCACTCAGACAGTAAAATGTAACTAAGCCACTCAGACAGTAAAATGTAACTAAGCCACTCAGACAGTAAAATGTAACTAAGCCACTCAGACAGTAAAATGTAACTGTAAGCCACTCAGACAGTAAAATGTAACTGTAAGCCACTCAGACAGTAAAATGTAACTGTAAGCCACTCAGACAGTAAAATGTAACTGTAAGCCACTCAGACAGTAAAATGTAACTGTAGGCCACTCAGACAGTAAGATGTAACTGTAGGCCACTCAGACAGTAAAATGTAACTGTAAGCCACTCAGACAGTAAAATGTAACGGTAAGCCACTCAGACAGTAAAATGTAACGGTAAGCCACTCAGACAGTAAAATGTAACGGTAAGCCACTCAGACAGTAAAATGTAACTGTAAGCCACTCAGACAGTAAAATGTAACTTTAGGCCACTCAGACAGTAAAATGTAACTGTAAGCCAATCAGACAGTAAAATGTAACTGTAAGCCACTCAGACAGTAAAATGTAACTGTAAGCCACTCAGACAGTAAAATGTAACTAAGCCACTCCGACAGTAAAATGTAACTAAGCCACTCAGACAGTAAAATGTAGCTAAGCCACTCAGACAGTAAAATGTAACTGTAAGCCACTGAGAGAGTAAAATGTAACTGTAAGCCACTCAGACAGTAAAATGTAACTGTAGGCCACTCAGACAGTAAAATGTAACTAAGCCACTCAGACAGTAAAATGTAACTAAGCCACTCAGAGAGTAAAATGTAACTAAGCCACTCAGACAGTAAAATGTAACTGTATGCCACTCAGACAGTAAAATGTAACTGTAAGCCACTCAGACAGTAAAATGTAACTGTAAGCCACTCAGACAGTAAAATGTAACTGTAAGCCACTCAGACAGTAAAAGGCAACTGTAAGCCACTCAGACAGTAAAATGTAACTGTAAAACACTCAGACAGTAAAATGTAACTATAAACCACTCAGACAGTAAAATGTCACTGTGAGCCACTCAGACAGTAAAATGTAACTGTAAGCCACTCAGACAGTAAAATGTAACTGTAAGCCACTCAGACAGTAAAATATAACTGTAAGCCACTCAGACAGTAAGATGTAACTGTAGGCCACTCAGACAGTAAAATGTAACTGTAAGCCACTCAGACAGTAAAATGTAACGGTAAGCCACTCAGACAGTAAAATGTAACGGTAAGCCACTCAGACAGTAAAATGTAACTGTAAGCCACTCAGACAGTAAAATGTAACTGTAGGCCACTCAGACAGTAAAATGTAACTATAAGCCACTCAGACAGTAAAATGTAACTGTAAGCCACTCAGACAGTAAAATGTAACTGTAAGCCACTCAGACAGTAAAATGTAACTGTAAGCCACTCAGACAGTAAAATGTAACTGTATGCCACTCAGACAGTAAAATGTAACTAAGCCACTCAGACAGTAAAATGTAACTAAACCACTCAGACAGTAAAATGTAACAAAACCACTCAGACAGTAAAATGTAACTGTAAGCCACTCACACATTAAAATGTAACTGTAAGCCAATCAGACAGTAAAATGTAACTCTAAGCCACTCAGACAGTAAAATGTAACTAAGCCACTCAGACAGTAAAATGTAACTGTAAGCCACTCAGACAGTAAAATGTAACTGTAAACCACTCAGACAGTAAAATTTTACTGTGAGCCACTCAGACAGTAAAATGTAACTGTAGGCCACTCAGACAGTAAAATGTAACTGTAAGCCACTCATACAGTAAAATGTAACTGTAAGCCACTCAGACGGTAAAATGTAACTGCAAGCCACTCAGACAATAAAATGTAACTGTAAACCACTCAGACAGTAAAATGTAACTGTAAGCCACTCAGACAGTAAAATGTAACTGTAGGCCACTCAGACAGTAAAATGTAACTGTAAGCCACTCAGACAGTAAAATGTAACTGTAGGCCACTCAAACAGTAAAATGTAACTGTAAGCCACTCAGACAGTAAAATGTAACTGTAAGCCACTCAGACAGTAACATGTAACTGTAAGCCACTCAGACAGTAAAATGTAACTGTAGGCCACTCAGACAGTAAAATGTAACTAAGCCACTCAGACAGTAAAATGTAACTAAGCCACTCAGACAGTAAAATGTAACTAAGCCACTCAGACAGTAAAATGTAACTAAGCCACTCAGACAGTAAAATGTAACTGTAAGCCACTCAGACAGTAAAATGTAACTGTAGGCCACTCAGACAGTAAAATGTAACTATAAGCCACTCAGACAGTAAAATGTAACTGTAAGCCACTCAGACAGTAAAATGTAACTGTAAGCCACTCAGACAGTAAAATGTAACTGTAAGCCACTCAGACAGTAAAATGTAACTGTATGCCACTCAGACAGTAAAATGTAACTAAGCCACTCAGACAGTAAAATGTAACTAAACCACTCAGACAGTAAAATGTAACAAAACCACTCAGACAGTAAAATGTAACTGTAAGCCACTCACACATTAAAATGTAACTGTAAGCCAATCAGACAGTAAAATGTAACTCTAAGCCACTCAGACAGTAAAATGTAACTAAGCCACTCAGACAGTAAAATGTAACTGTAAGCCACTCAGACAGTAAAATGTAACTGTAAACCACTCAGACAGTAAAATTTTACTGTGAGCCACTCAGACAGTAAAATGTAACTGTAGGCCACTCAGACAGTAAAATGTAACTGTAAGCCACTCATACAGTAAAATGTAACTGTAAGCCACTCAGACGGTAAAATGTAACTGCAAGCCACTCAGACAATAAAATGTAACTGTAAACCACTCAGACAGTAAAATGTAACTGTAAGCCACTCAGACAGTAAAATGTAACTGTAGGCCACTCAGACAGTAAAATGTAACTGTAAGCCACTCAGACAGTAAAATGTAACTGTAGGCCACTCAAACAGTAAAATGTAACTGTAAGCCACTCAGACAGTAAAATGTAACTGTAAGCCACTCAGACAGTAACATGTAACTGTAAGCCACTCAGACAGTAAAATGTAACTGTAGGCCACTCAGACAGTAAAATGTAACTAAGCCACTCAGACAGTAAAATGTAACTAAGCCACTCAGACAGTAAAATGTAACTAAGCCACTCAGACAGTAAAATGTAACTAAGCCACTCAGACAGTAAAATGTAACTGTAAGCCACTCAGACAGTAAAATGTAACTGTAAGCCACTCAGACAGTAAAATGTAACTGTAGGCCACTCAGACAGTAAAATGTAACTGTAAGCCACTCAGACAGTAAAATGTAACTGTAGGCCACTCAGACAGTAAAATGTAACTGTAAGCCACTCAGACAGTAAAATGTAACTGTAAGCCACTCAGACAGTAACATGTAACTGTAAGCCACTCAGACAGTAAAATGTAACTGTAGGCCACTCAGACAGTAAAATGTAACTAAGCCACTCAGACAGTAAAATGTAACTAAGCCACTCAGACAGTAAAATGTAACTAAGCCACTCAGACAGTAAAATGTAACTGTAAGCCACTCAGACAGTAAAATGTAACTGTAAGCCACTCAGACAGTAAAATGTAACTGTAAGCCACTCAGACAGTAAAATGTAACTGTAAGCCACTCAGACAGTAAAATGTAACTGTAGGCCACTCAGACAGTAAGATGTAACTGTAGGCCACTCAGACAGTAAAATGTAACTGTAAGCCACTCAGACAGTAAAATGTAACGGTAAGCCACTCAGACAGTAAAATGTAACGGTAAGCCACTCAGACAGTAAAATGTAACGGTAAGCCACTCAGACAGTAAAATGTAACTGTAAGCCACTCAGACAGTAAAATGTAACTTTAGGCCACTCAGACAGTAAAATGTAACTGTAAGCCAATCAGACAGTAAAATGTAACTGTAAGCCACTCAGACAGTAAAATGTAACTGTAAGCCACTCAGACAGTAAAATGTAACTAAGCCACTCCGACAGTAAAATGTAACTAAGCCACTCAGACAGTAAAATGTAGCTAAGCCACTCAGACAGTAAAATGTAACTGTAAGCCACTCAGAGAGTAAAATGTAGCTGTAAGCCACTCAGACAGTAAAATGTAACTGTAGGCCACTCAGACAGTAAAATGTAACTAAGCCACTCAGACAGTAAAATGTAACTAAGCCACTCAGAGAGTAAAATGTAACTAAGGCACTCAGACAGTAAAATGTAACTGTATGCCACTCAGACAGTAAAATGTAACTGTAAGCCACTCAGACAGTAAAATGTAACTGTAAGCCACTCAGACAGTAAAATGTAACTGTAAGCCACTCAGACAGTAAAAGGCAACTGTAAGCCACTCAGACAGTAAAATGTAACTGTAAACCACTCAGACAGTAAAATGTAACTATAAACCACTCAGACAGTAAAATGTCACTGTGAGCCACTCAGACAGTAAAATGTAACTGTAAGCCACTCAGACAGTAAAATGTAACTGTAAGCCACTCAGACAGTAAAATATAACTGTAAGCCACTCAGACAGTAAGATGTAACTGTAGGCCACTCAGACAGTAAAATGTAACTGTAAGCCACTCAGACAGTAAAATGTAACGGTAAGCCACTCAGACAGTAAAATGTAACGGTAAGCCACTCAGACAGTAAAATGTAACTGTAAGCCACTCAGACAGTAAAATGTAACTGTAGGCCACTCAGACAGTAAAATGTAACTGTAAGCCAATCAGACAGTAAAATGTAACTGTAAGCCACTCAGACAGTAAAATGTAACTGTAAGCCACTCAGACAGTAAAATGTAACTAAGCCACTCCGACAGTAAAATGTAACTAAGCCACTCAGACAGTAAAATGTAGCTAAGCCACTCAGACAGTAAAATGTAACTGTAAGCCACTCAGACAGTAAAATGTAACTGTAAGCCACTCAGACAGTAAAATGTAACTGTAGGCCACTCAGACAGTAAAATGTAACTAAGCCACTCAGACAGTAAAATGTAACTAAGCCACTCAGAGAGTAAAATGTAACTAAGCCACTCAGACAGTAAAATGTAACTGTATGCCACTCAGACAGTGAAATGTAACTGTAAGCCACTCAGACAGTAAAATGTAACTGTAAGCCACTCAGACAGTAAAATGTAACTGTAAGCCACTCAGACAGTAAAAGGCAACTGTAAGCCACTCAGACAGTAAAATGTAACTGTAAACCACTCAGACAGTAAAATGTAACTATAAGCCACTCATACCGTAAAATGTAACTGTAAGCCCCTCAGACAGCAAAATGTAACTAAGCCACTCAGACAGTAAAATGTAACTGTAAGCCACTCAGACAGTAAAATGTAAATGTAAGCCACTCAGACAGTAACATGTAACTGTAAGCCACTCAGACAGTAAAAGGTAACTATAAGCCACTCATACCGTAAAATGTAACTGTAAGCCACTCAGACATTAAATTGTAGCTGTAAGCCACTCAGACACTAAAATGTAACTGTAAGCCACTCAGACAGTAAAGTGTAACTGTAAGCCACTCAGACAGTAAAATGTAACTGTAGGCCACTCAGACAATAAAATGTAACTGTAAGCAACTCAGACAGTAAAATGTAACTGTAGGCCACTCAGACAGTAAAATGTAACTATAAGCCACTCAGACAGTAAAATGTAACTGTAAGCCACTCAGACAGTAAAATGTAACTGTAAGCCACTCAGACAGTAAAATGTAACTGTAAGCCACTCAGACAGTAAAATGTAACTGTAGGCCACTCAGACAGTAAAATGTAACTAAGCCACTCAGACAGTAAAATGTAACTAAACCACTCAGACAGTAAAATGTAACTAAACCACTCAGACAGTAAAATGTAACTATAAGCCACTCAGACAGTAAAATGTAACTGTAAGCCAATCAGACAGTAAAATGTAACTGTAAACCACTCAGACAGTAAAATGTTACTGTGAGCCACTCAGACAGTAAAATGTAACTGTAGGCCACTCAGACAGTAAAATGTAACTGTAAGCCACTCAGACAGTAAAATGTAACTGTAAGCCACTCAGACGGTAAAATGTAACTGCAAGCCACTCAGACAATAAAATGTAACTGTAAACCACTCAGACAGTAAAATGTAACTGTAAGCCACTCAGACAGTAAAATGTAACTGTAGGCCACTCAGACAGTAAAATGTAACTGTAAGACACTCAGACAGTAAAATGTAACTGTAGGCCACTCAGACAGTAAAATGTAACTGTAAGCCATTCAGACAGTAAAATGTAACTGTAAGCCACTCAGAAAGTAACATGTAACTGCAAGCCACTCAGACAGTAAAATGTAACTGTAGGCCACTCAGACAGTAAAATGTAACTAAGCCACTCAGACAGTAAAATGTAACTAAGCCACTCAGACAGTAAAATGTAACTAAGCCACTCAGACAGTAAAATGTAACTAAGCCACTCAGACAGTACAATGTAACTGTAAGCCACTCAGACAGTAAAATGTAACTGTAAGCCACTCAGACAGTAAAATGTAACTGTAAGCCACTCAGACAGTAAAATGTAACTGTAGGCCACTCAGACAGTAAGATGTAACTGTAGGCCACTCAGACAGTAAAATGTAACTGTAAGCCACTCAGACAGTAAAATGTAACGGTAAGCCACTCAGACAGTAAAATGTAACGGTAAGCCACTCAGACAGTAAAATGTAACGGTAAGCCACTCAGACAGTAAAATGTAACTGTAAGCCACTCAGACAGTAAAATGTAACTGTAGGCCACTCAGACAGTAAAATGTAACTGTAAGCCAATCAGACAGTAAAATGTAACTGTAAGCCACTCAGACAGTAAAATGTAACTGTAAGCCACTCAGACAGTAAAATGTAACTAAGCCACTCCGACAGTAAAATGTAACTAAGCCACTCAGACAGTAAAATGTAGCTAAGCCACTCAGACAGTAAAATGTAACTGTAAGACACTCAGACAGTAAAATGTAACTGTAAGCCACTCAGACAGTAAAATGTAACTGTAGGCCACTAAGACAGTAAAATGTAACTAAGCCACTCAGACAGTAAAATGTAACTAAGCCACTCAGAGAGTAAAATGTAACTAAGCCACTCAGACAGTAAAATGTAACTGTATGCCACTCAGACAGTAAAATGTAACTGTAAGCCACTCAGACAGTAAAATGTAACTGTAAGCCACTCAGACAGTAAAATGTAACTGTAAGCCACTCAGGCAGTAAAAGGCAACTGTAAGCCACTCAGACAGTAAAATGTAACTGTAAACCACTCAGACAGTAAAATGTAACTATAAGCCACTCATACCGTAAAATGTAACTGTAAGCCCCTCAGACAGCAAAATGTAACTAAGCCACTCAGACAGTAAAATGTAACTGTAAGCCACTCAGACAGTAAAATGTAAATGTAAGCCACTCAGACAGTAACATGTAACTGTAAGCCACTCAGACAGTAAAATGTAACTGTAAGCCACTCAGACAGTAAAATGTAACGGTAAGCCACTCAGACAGTAAAATGTAACGGTAAGCCACTCAGACAGTAAAATGTAACTAAGCCACTCAGACAGTAAAATGTAACTGTAGGCCACTCAGACAGTAAAATGTAACTGTAAGCCAATCAGACAGTAAAATGTAACTGTAAGCCACTCAGACAGTAAAATGTAACTGTAAGCCACTCAGACAGTAAAATGTAACTAAGCCACTCCGACAATAAAATGTAACTAAGCCACTCAGACAGTAAAATGTAGCTAAGCCACTCAGACAGTAAAATGTAACTGTAAGACACTCAGACAGTAAAATGTAACTGTAAGCCACTCAGACAGTAAAATGTAACTGTAGGCCACTCAGACAGTAAAATGTAACTAAGCCACTCAGACAGTAAAATGTAACTAAGCCACTCAGAGAGTAAAATGTAACTAAGCCACTCAGACAGTAAAATGTAACTGTATGCCACTCAGACAGTAAAATGTAACTGTAAGCCACTCAGACAGTAAAATGTAACTGTAAGCCACTCAGACAGTAAAAGGCAACTGTAAGCCACTCAGACAGTAAAATGTAACTGTAAACCACTCAGACAGTAAAATGTAACTATAAGCCACTCATACCGTAAAATGTAACTGTAAGCCCCTCAGACAGCAAAATGTAACTAAGCCACTCAGACAGTAAAATGTAACTAAACCACTCAGACAGTAAAATGTAACTGTAGGCCACTCAGACAGTAAAATGTAACTAAGCCACTCAGACAGTAAAATGTAACTAAACCACTCAGACAGTAAAATGTAACTAAACCACTCAGACAGTAAAATGTAACTATAAGCCACTCAGACAGTAAAATGTAACTGTAAGCCAATCAGACAGTAAAATGTAACTGTAAACCACTCAGACAGTAAAATGTTACTGTGAGCCACTCAGACAGTAAAATGTAACTGTAGGCCACTCAGACAGTAAAATGTAACTGTAAGCCACTCAGACAGTAAAATGTAACTGTAAGCCACTCAGACGGTAAAATGTAACTGCAAGCCACTCAGACAATAAAATGTAACTGTAAACCACTCAGACAGTAAAATGTAACTGTAAGCCACTCAGACAGTAAAATGTAACTGTAGGCCACTCAGACAGTAAAATGTAACTGTAAGACACTCAGACAGTAAAATGTAACTGTAGGTCACTCAGACAGTAAAATGTAACTGTAAGCCATTCAGACAGTAAAATGTAACTGTAAGCCACTCAGAAAGTAACATGTAACTGCAAGCCACTCAGACAGTAAAATGTAACTGTACGCCACTCAGACAGTAAAATGTAACTAAGCCACTCAGACAGTAAAATGTAACTAAGCCACTCAGACAGTAAAATGTAACTAAGCCACTCAGACAGTAAAATGTAACTAAGCCACTCAGACAGTACAATGTAACTGTAAGCCACTCAGACAGTAAAATGTAACTGTAAGCCACTCAGACAGTAAAATGTAACTGTAAGCCACTCAGACAGTAAAATGTAACTGTAGGCCACTCAGACAGTAAGATGTAACTGTAGGCCACTCAGACAGTAAAATGTAACTGTAAGCCACTCAGACAGTAAAATGTAACGGTAAGCCACTCAGACAGTAAAATGTAACGGTAAGCCACTCAGACAGTAAAATGTAAGGTAAGCCACTCAGACAGTAAAATGTAACTGTAAGCCACTCAGACAGTAAAATGTAACTGTAGGCCACTCAGACAGTAAAATGTAACTGTAAGCCAATCAGACAGTAAAATGTAACTGTAAGCCACTCAGACAGTAAAATGTAACTGTAAGCCACTCAGACAGTAAAATGTAACTAAGCCACTCCGACAGTAAAATGTAACTAAGCCACTCAGACAGTAAAATGTAGCTAAGCCACTCAGACAGTAAAATGTAACTGTAAGACACTCAGACAGTAAAATGTAACTGTAAGCCACTCAGACAGTAAAATGTAACTGTAGGCCACTAAGACAGTAAAATGTAACTAAGCCACTCAGACAGTAAAATGTAACTAAGCCACTCAGAGAGTAAAATGTAACTAAGCCACTCAGACAGTAAAATGTAACTGTATGCCACTCAGACAGTAAAATGTAACTGTAAGCCACTCAGACAGTAAAATGTAACTGTAAGCCACTCAGGCAGTAAAAGGCAACTGTAAGCCACTCAGACAGTAAAATGTAACTGTAAACCACTCAGACAGTAAAATGTAACTATAAGCCACTCATACCGTAAAATGTAACTGTAAGCCCCTCAGACAGCAAAATGTAACTAAGCCACTCAGACAGTAAAATGTAACTGTAAGCCACTCAGACAGTAAAATGTAAATGTAAGCCACTCAGACAGTAACATGTAACTGTAAGCCACTCAGACAGTAAAATGTAACGGTAAGCCACTCAGACAGTAAAATGTAACGGTAAGCCACTCAGACAGTAAAATGTAACGGTAAGCCACTCAGACAGTAAAATGTAACTGTAAGCCACTCAGACAGTAAAATGTAACTGTAGGCCACTCAGACAGTAAAATGTAACTGTAAGCCAATCAGACAGTAAAATGTAACTGTAAGCCACTCAGACAGTAAAATGTAACTGTAAGCCACTCAGACAGTAAAATGTAACTAAACCACTCCGACAATAAAATGTAACTAAGCCACTCAGACAGTAAAATGTAGCTAAGCCACTCAGACAGTAAAATGTAACTGTAAGACACTCAGACAGTAAAATGTAACTGTAAGCCACTCAGACAGTAAAATGTAACTGTAGGCCACTCAGACAGTAAAATGTAACTAAGCCACTCAGACAGTAAAATGTAACTAAGCCACTCAGAGAGTAAAATGTAACTAAGCCACTCAGACAGTAAAATGTAACTGTATGCCACTCAGACAGTAAAATGTAACTGTAAGCCACTCAGACAGTAAAATGTAACTGTAAGCCACTCAGACAGTAAAAGGCAACTGTAAGCCACTCAGACAGTAAAATGTAACTGTAAACCACTCAGACAGTAAAATGTAACTATAAGCCACTCATACCGTAAAATGTAACTGTAAGCCACTCAGACAGTAAAATGTAACTATAAGCCACTCATACCGTAAAATGTAACTGTAAGCCACTCAGACATTAAATTGTAGCTGTAAGCCACTCAGACACTAAAATGTAACTGTAAGCCACTCAGACAGTAAAGTGTAACTGTAAGCCACTCAGACAGTAAAATGTAACTGTATGCCACTCAGACAATAAAATGTAACTGTAAGCCACTCAGACAGTAAAATGTAACTGTAGGCCACTCAGACAGTAAAATGTAACTATAAGCCACTCAGACAGTAAAATGTAACTGTAAGCCACTCAGACAGTAAAATGTAACTGTAAGCCACTCAGACAGTAAAATGTAACTGTAAGCCACTCAGACAGTAAAATGTAACTATAAGCCACTCATACCGTAAAATGTAACTGTAAGCCACTCAGACATTAAATTGTAGCTGTAAGCCACTCAGACACTAAAATGTAACTGTAAGCCACTCAGACAGTAAAGTGTAACTGTAAGCCACTCAGACAGTAAAATGTAACTGTATGCCACTCAGACAATAAAATGTAACTGTAAGCCACTCAGACAGTAAAATGTAACTGTAGGCCACTCAGACAGTAAAATGTAACTATAAGCCACTCAGACAGTAAAATGTAACTGTAAGCCACTCAGACAGTAAAATGTAACTGTAAGCCACTCAGACAGTAAAATGTAACTGTAAGCCACTCAGACAGTAAAATGTAACTGAATGCCACTCAGACAGTAAAATGTAACTAAGCCACTCAGACAGTAAAATGTAACTAAACCACTCAGACAGTAAAATGTAACTAAACCACTCAGACAGTAAAATGTAACTGTAAGCCACTCAGACAGTAAAATGTAACTGTAAGCCACTCAGACAGTAAAATGTAACTCTAAGCCACTCAGACAGTAAAATGTAACTAAGCCACTCTGACAGTAAAATGTAACTGTAAGCCACTCAGACAGTAAAATGTAACTGTAAACCACTCAGACAGTAAAATTTTACTGTGAGCCACTCAGACAGTAAAATGTAACTGTAGGCCACTCAGACAGTAAAATGTAACTGTAAGCCACTCATACAGTAAAATGTAACTGTAAGCCACTCAGACGGTAAAATGTAACTGCAAGCCACTCAGACAATAAAATGTAACTGCAAACCACTCAGACAGTAAAATGTAACTGTAAGCCACTCAGACAGTAAAATGTAACTGTAGGCCACTCAGACAGTAAAATGTAACTGTAAGCCACTCAGACAGTAAAATGTAACTGTAGGCCACTCAGACAGTAAAATGTAACTGTAAGCCACTCATACAGTAAAATGTAACTGTAAGCCACTCAGACAGTAACATGTAACTGTAAGCCACTCAGACAGTAAAATGTAACTGTAGGCCACTCAGACAGTAAAATGTAACTAAGCCACTCAGACAGTAAAATGTAACTAAGCCACTCAGACAGTAAAATGTAACTAAGCCACTCAGACAGTAAAATGTAACTAAGCCACTCAGACAGTAAAATGTAACTGTAAGCCACTCAGACAGTAAAATGTAACTGTAAGCCACTCAGACAGTAAAATGTAACTGTAGGCCACTCAGACAGTAAAATGTAACTGTAAGCCACTCAGACAGTAAAATGTAACTGTAGGCCACTCAGACAGTAAAATGTAACTGTAAGCCACTCAGACAGTAAAATGTAACTGTAAGCCACTCAGACAGCAACATGTAACTGTAAGCCACTCAGACAGTAAAATGTAACTGTAGGCCACTCAGACAGTAAAATGTAACTAAGCCATTCAGACAGTAAAATGTAACTAAGCCACTCAGACAGTAAAATGTAACTAAGCCACTCAGACAGTAAAATGTAACTGTAAGCCACTCAGACAGTAAAATGTAACTGTAAGCCACTCAGACAGTAAAATGTAACTGTAAGCCACTCAGACAGTAAAATGTAACTGTAAGCCACTCAGACAGTAAAATGTAACTGTAGGCCACTCAGACAGTAAGATGTAACTGTAGGCCACTCAGACAGTAAAATGTAACTGTAAGCCACTCAGACAGTAAAATGTAACGGTAAGCCACTCAGACAGTAAAATGTAACGGTAAGCCACTCAGACAGTAAAATGTAACGGTAAGCCACTCAGACAGTAATATGTAACTGTAAGCCACTCAGACAGTAAAATGTAACTTTAGGCCACTCAGACAGTAAAATGTAACTGTATGCCAATCAGACAGTAAAATGTAACTGTAAGCCACTCAGACAGTAAAATGAAACTGTAAGCCACTCAGACAGTAAAATGTAACTAAGCCACTCCGACAGTAAAATGTAACTAAGCCACTCAGACAGTAAAATGTAGCTAAGCCACTCAGACAGTAAAATGTAACTGTAAGCCACTCAGAGAGTAAAATGTACCTGTAAGCCACTCAGACAGTAAAATGTAACTGTAGGCCACTCAGACAGTAAAATGTAACTAAGCCACTCAGACAGTAAAATGTAACTAAGCCACTCAGAGAGTAAAATGTAACTAAACCACTCAGACAGTAAAATGTAACTAAACCACTCAGACAGTAAAATGTAACTGTAAGCCACTCAGACAGTAAAATGTAACTGTAAGCCACTCAGACAGTAAAATGTAACTCTAAGCCACTCAGACAGTAAAATGTAACTAAGCCACTCAGACAATAAAATGTAACTGTAAGCCACTCAGACAGTAAAATGTAACTGTAAACCACTCAGACAGTAAAATTTTACTGTGAGCCACTCAGACAGTAAAATGTAACTAGGCCACTCAGACAGTAAAATGTAACTGTAAGCCACTCATACAGTAAAATGTAACTGTAAGCCACTCAGACGGTAAAATGTAACTGCAAGCCACTCAGACAATAAAATGTAACTGTAAACCACTCAGACAGTAAAATGTAACTGTAAGCCACTCAGACAGTAAAATGTAACTGTAGGCCACTCAGACAGTAAAATGTAACTGTAAGCCACTCAGACAGTAAAATGTAACTGTAGGCCACTCAGACAGTAAAATGTAACTGTAAGCCACTCAGACAGTAAAATGTAACTGTAAGCCACTCAGACAGTAACATGTAACTGTAAGCCACTCAGACAGTAAAATGTAACTGTAGGCCACTCAGACAGTAAAATGTAACTAAGCCACTCAGACAGTAAAATGTAACTAAGCCACTCAGACAGTAAAATGTAACTAAGCCACTCAGACAGTAAAATGTAACTAAGCCACTCAGACAGTAAAATGTAACTGTAAGCCACTCAGACAGTAAAATGTAACTGTAAGCCACTCAGACAGTAAAATGTAACTGTAGGCCACTCAGACAGTAAAATGTAACTGTAAGCCACTCAGACAGTAAAATGTAACTGTAGGCCACTCAGACAGTAAAATGTAACTGTAAGCCACTCAGACAGTAAAATGTAACTGTAAGCCACTCAGACAGTAACATGTAACTGTAAGCCACTCAGACAGTAAAATGTAACTGTAGGCCACTCAGACAGTAAAATGTAACTAAGCCACTCAGACAGTAAAATGTAACTAAGCCACTCAGACAGTAAAATGTAACTAAGCCACTCAGACAGTAAAATGTAACTGTAAGCCACTCAGACAGTAAAATGTAACTGTAAGCCACTCAGACAGTAAAATGTAACTGTAAGCCACTCAGACAGTAAAATGTAACTGTAAGCCACTCAGACAGTAAAATGTAACTGTAGGCCACTCAGACAGTAAGATGTAACTGTAGGCCACTCAGACAGTAAAATGTAACTGTAAGCCACTCAGACAGTAAAATGTAACGGTAAGCCACTCAGACAGTAAAATGTAACGGTAAGCCACTCAGACAGTAAAATGTAACGGTAAGCCACTCAGACAGTAAAATGTAACTGTAAGCCACTCAGACAGTAAAATGTAACTTTAGGCCACTCAAACAGTAAAATGTAACTGTAAGCCAATCAGACAGTAAAATGTAACTGTCAGCCACTCAGACAGTAAAATGTAACTGTAAGCCACTCAGACAGTAAAATGTAACTAAGCCACTCCGACAGTAAAATGTAACTAAGCCACTCAGACAGTAAAATGTAGCTAAGCCACTCAGACAGTAAAATGTAACTGTAAGCCACTCAGAGAGTAAAATGTAACTGTAAGCCACTCAGAGAGTAAAATGTAACTGTAGGCCACTCAGACAGTAAAATGTAACTAAGCCACTCAGACAGTAAAATGTAACTAAGCCACTCAGAGAGTAAAATGTAACTAAGCCACTCAGACAGTAAAATGTAACTGTATGCCACTCAGACAGTAAAATGTAACTGTAAGCCACTCAGACAGTAAAATGTAACTGTAAGCCACTCAGACAGTAAAATGTAACTGTAAGCCACTCAGACAGTAAAATGTAACTTTAGGCCACTCAGACAGTAAAATGTAACTGTATGCCAATCAGACAGTAAAATGTAACTGTAAGCCACTCAGACAGTAAAATGAAACTGTAAGCCACTCAGACAGTAAAATGTAACTAAGCCACTCCGACAGTAAAATGTAACTAAGCCACTCAGACAGTAAAATGTAGCTAAGCCACTCAGACAGTAAAATGTAACTGTAAGCCACTCAGAGAGTAAAATGTACCTGTAAGCCACTCAGACAGTAAAATGTAACTGTAGGCCACTCAGACAGTAAAATGTAACTAAGCCACTCAGACAGTAAAATGTAACTAAGCCACTCAGAGAGTAAAATGTAACTAAACCACTCAGACAGTAAAATGTAACTAAACCACTCAGACAGTAAAATGTAACTGTAAGCCACTCAGACAGTAAAATGTAACTGTAAGCCACTCAGACAGTAAAATGTAACTCTAAGCCACTCAGACAGTAAAATGTAACTAAGCCACTCAGACAATAAAATGTAACTGTAAGCCACTCAGACAGTAAAATGTAACTGTAAACCACTCAGACAGTAAAATTTTACTGTGAGCCACTCAGACAGTAAAATGTAACTAGGCCACTCAGACAGTAAAATGTAACTGTAAGCCACTCATACAGTAAAATGTAACTGTAAGCCACTCAGACGGTAAAATGTAACTGCAAGCCACTCAGACAATAAAATGTAACTGTAAACCACTCAGACAGTAAAATGTAACTGTAAGCCACTCAGACAGTAAAATGTAACTGTAGGCCACTCAGACAGTAAAATGTAACTGTAAGCCACTCAGACAGTAAAATGTAACTGTAGGCCACTCAGACAGTAAAATGTAACTGTAAGCCACTCAGACAGTAAAATGTAACTGTAAGCCACTCAGACAGTAACATGTAACTGTAAGCCACTCAGACAGTAAAATGTAACTGTAGGCCACTCAGACAGTAAAATGTAACTAAGCCACTCAGACAGTAAAATGTAACTAAGCCACTCAGACAGTAAAATGTAACTAAGCCACTCAGACAGTAAAATGTAACTAAGCCACTCAGACAGTAAAATGTAACTGTAAGCCACTCAGACAGTAAAATGTAACTGTAAGCCACTCAGACAGTAAAATGTAACTGTAGGCCACTCAGACAGTAAAATGTAACTGTAAGCCACTCAGACAGTAAAATGTAACTGTAGGCCACTCAGACAGTAAAATGTAACTGTAAGCCACTCAGACAGTAAAATGTAACTGTAAGCCACTCAGACAGTAACATGTAACTGTAAGCCACTCAGACAGTAAAATGTAACTGTAGGCCACTCAGACAGTAAAATGTAACTAAGCCACTCAGACAGTAAAATGTAACTAAGCCACTCAGACAGTAAAATGTAACTAAGCCACTCAGACAGTAAAATGTAACTGTAAGCCACTCAGACAGTAAAATGTAACTGTAAGCCACTCAGACAGTAAAATGTAACTGTAAGCCACTCAGACAGTAAAATGTAACTGTAAGCCACTCAGACAGTAAAATGTAACTGTAGGCCACTCAGACAGTAAGATGTAACTGTAGGCCACTCAGACAGTAAAATGTAACTGTAAGCCACTCAGACAGTAAAATGTAACGGTAAGCCACTCAGACAGTAAAATGTAACGGTAAGCCACTCAGACAGTAAAATGTAACGGTAAGCCACTCAGACAGTAAAATGTAACTGTAAGCCACTCAGACAGTAAAATGTAACTTTAGGCCACTCAAACAGTAAAATGTAACTGTAAGCCAATCAGACAGTAAAATGTAACTGTCAGCCACTCAGACAGTAAAATGTAACTGTAAGCCACTCAGACAGTAAAATGTAACTAAGCCACTCCGACAGTAAAATGTAACTAAGCCACTCAGACAGTAAAATGTAGCTAAGCCACTCAGACAGTAAAATGTAACTGTAAGCCACTCAGAGAGTAAAATGTAACTGTAAGCCACTCAGAGAGTAAAATGTAACTGTAGGCCACTCAGACAGTAAAATGTAACTAAGCCACTCAGACAGTAAAATGTAACTAAGCCACTCAGAGAGTAAAATGTAACTAAGCCACTCAGACAGTAAAATGTAACTGTATGCCACTCAGACAGTAAAATGTAACTGTAAGCCACTCAGACAGTAAAATGTAACTGTAAGCCACTCAGACAGTAAAATGTAACTGTAAGCCACTCAGACAGTAAAATGTAACTGTAAGCCACTCAGACAGTAAAATGTAACTGTAAGCCACTCAGACAGTAAAATGTAACTGTAGGCCACTCAGACAGTAAAATGTAACTGTAAGCCACTCAGACAGTAAAATGTAACTGTAGGCCACTCAGACAGTAAAATGTAACTGTAAGCCACTCAGACAGTAAAATGTAACTGTAAGCCACTCAGACAGTAACATGTAACTGTAAGCCACTCAGACAGTAAAATGTAACTGTAGGCCACTCAGACAGTAAAATGTAACTAAGCCACTCAGACAGTAAAATGTAACTAAGCCACTCAGACAGTAAAATGTAACTAAGCCACTCAGACAGTAAAATGTAACTGTAAGCCACTCAGACAGTAAAATGTAACTGTAAGCCACTCAGACAGTAAAATGTAACTGTAAGCCACTCAGACAGTAAAATGTAACTGTAAGCCACTCAGACAGTAAAATGTAACTGTAGGCCACTCAGACAGTAAGATGTAACTGTAGGCCACTCAGACAGTAAAATGTAACTGTAAGCCACTCAGACAGTAAAATGTAACGGTAAGCCACTCAGACAGTAAAATGTAACGGTAAGCCACCCAGACAGTAAAATGTAACGGTAAGCCACTCAGACAGTAAAATGTAACTGTAAGCCACTCAGACAGTAAAATGTAACTTTAGGCCACTCAAACAGTAAAATGTAACTGTAAGCCAATCAGACAGTAAAATGTAACTGTAAGCCACTCAGACAGTAAAATGTAACTGTAAGCCACTCAGACAGTAAAATGTAACTAAGCCACTCCGACAGTAAAATGTAACTAAGCCACTCAGACAGTAAAATGTAGCTAAGCCACTCAGACAGTAAAATGTAACTGTAAGCCACTCAGAGAGTAAAATGTAACTGTAAGCCACTCAGACAGTAAAATGTAACTGTAGGCCACTCAGACAGTAAAATGTAACTAAGCCACTCAGACAGTAAAATGTAACTAAGCCACTCAGAGAGTAAAATGTAACTAAGCCACTCAGACAGTAAAATGTAACTGTATGCCACTCAGACAGTAAAATGTAACTGTAAGCCACTCAGACAGTAAAATGTAACTGTAAGCCACTCAGACAGTAAAATGTAACTGTAAGCCACTCAGACAGTAAAAGGCAACTGTAAGCCACTCAGACAGTAAAATGTAACTGTAAACCACTCAGACAGTAAAATGTAACTATAAGCCACTCATACCGTAAAATGTAACTATAAGCCACTCATACCGTAAAATGTAACTGTAAGCCCCTCAGACAGCAAAATGTAACTAAGCCACTCAGACAGTAAAATGTAACTGTAAGCCACTCAGACAGTAAAATGTAAATGTAAGCCACTCAGACAGTAACATGTAACTGTAAGCCACTCAGACAGTAAAATGTAACTATAAGCCACTCATACCGTAAAATGTAACTGTAAGCCACTCAGACATTAAATTGTAGCTGTAAGCCACTCAGACACTAAAATGTAACTGTAAGCCACTCAGACAGCAAAGTGTAACTGTAAGCCACTCAGACAGTAAAATGTAACTGTAGGCCACTCAGACAATAAAATGTAACTGTAAGCCACTCAGACAGTAAAATGTAACTGTAGGCCACTCAGACAGTAAAATGTAACTATAAGCCACTCAGACAGTAAAATGTAACTGTAAGCCACTCAGTAAAATGTAACTGTAAGCCACTCAGACAGTAAAATGTAACTGTAAGCCACTCAGACAGTAAAATGTAACTAAACCACTCAGACAGTAAAATGTAACTAAACCACTCAGACAGTAAAATGTAACTGTAAGCCACTCAGACAGTAAAATGTAACTGTAAGCCACTCAGACAGTAAAATGTAACTCTAAGCCACTCAGACAGTAAAATGTAACTAAGCCACTCAGACAGTAAAATGTAACTGTAAGCCACTCAGACAGTAAAATGTAACTGTAAGCCAATCAGACAGTAAAATGTAACTGTAAACCACTCAGACAGTAAAATGTTACTGTGAGCCACTCAGACAGTAAAATGTAACTGTAGGCCACTCAGACAGTAAAATGTAACTGTAAGCCACTCATACAGTAAAATGTAACTGTAAGCCACTCAGACGGTAAAATGTAACTGCAAGCCACTCAGACAATAACATGTAACTGTAAACCACTCAGACAGTAAAATGTAACTGTAAGCCACTCAGACAGTAAAATGTAACTGTAAGCCACTCAGACAGTAAAATGTAACTGTAGGCCACTCAGACAGTAAAATGTAACTGTAAGCCACTCAGACAGTAAAATGTAACTGTAAGCCACTCAGACAGTAACATGTAACTGTAAGCCACTCAGACAGTAAAATGTAACTGTAAGCCACTCAGACAGTAAAATGTAACTAAGCCACTCAGACAGTAAAATGTAACTGTAAGCCACTCAGACAGTAAAATGTAACTGTAGGCCACTCAGACAGTAAAATGTAACTGTAAGCCACTCAGACAGTAAAATGTAACTGTAAGCCACTCAGACAGTAACATGTAACTGTAAGCCACTCAGACAGTAAAATGTAACTGTAGGCCACTCAGACAGTAAAATGTAACTAAGCCACTCAGACAGTAAAATGTAACTAAGCCACTCAGACAGTAAAATGTAACTAAGCCACTCAGACAGTAAAATGTAACTGTAAGCCACTCAGACAGTAAAATACAACTGTAAGCCACTCAGACAGTAAAATGTAACTGTAGGCCACTCAGACAGTAAAATGTAACGGTAAGCCACTAAGACACTAAAATGTAACTGTAAGCCACTAATGAACAGGCATATAAAAAATATTATTTCATAAATGATGATTAATTTTCTCTTATGTATGGCTTATTAAAATGCACTGATATCCTGTACAATACATGGCACCAGTTGTGACGCTCTCACATAAGGGATAACTTTAATTAGTTTCTCCGTACACATATATATTTTTTGAAAGTCTTGGGTATAATAACACAATAAGGAATCGAGCCTCGAGTGGGAATTTCCATTTCAAACTTATAAGAAATATAATAGAACTCAATGGTCTCTTTCTGTCACATTCTAGAAATATGTCTAACAATGCTTTGACGGATATACATTGTGTAACTATTTCTCCTTTTGCTTCCAGTATCAGGCGTCATACAACTTCAATTAAAAATATGAAGAATATCAACATTAAAGAGGTTGAATTTACCTGAAATAATAAGCTGTCCCCTTACTGTCAATCTTAAGGCTGTTATTTTATCTGTATGTCCCGTCAGTTTATGCATGATTTCTCCAGTTTGCACCTTCCAAATGATCATGTTACCATCTTTAGCTCCTGACACAACATGTTCATTATCTTCACTAATAACTACACAGCCAACATCTGTTTCATGTTCCACCAGTACCTATATATTAATAACAATAATAATATGAAAAGTCAATTGCTAAACACGACGGGTGCCACTAATGGAGTAGGAGATACTTATATTTCTGGATCACATGAGTTTACCCCCGGTTTTAATGGGTTTCGTGTTGATCAATCTTCACTTCTTTGTATATGATGTTGTAGATCATTGTTTGTCTTTTTGTTCTTTTTCTTTTGGCCATTGTATTTTCCCTTTTGGCCATTGTATTTTCCCTTTTGGCCATTGTATTTTCCCTTTTGGCCATTGTATTTTCCCTTTTGGCCATTGTATTTTCCCTTTTGGCCATTGTATTTTCCCTTTTGGCCATTGTATTTTCCCTTTTGGCCATTGTATTTTCCCTTTTGGCCATTGTATTTTCCCTTTTGGCCATTGTATTTTCTCTTTTGGCCATTGTATTTTCTCTTTTGGCCATTGTATTTTCTCTTTTGGCCATTGTATTTTCTCTTTTGGCCATTGTATTTTCCCATCGTATTGTCTGTCTTTCTTCATGGTCTTTGATTTATGGATTCTGCTTACCTCTTTGCTATCTTTAATCTTGTCTTAAACAAATTAATGGAAACATTACCTGTGTTATTTTTCCCGACGATGATTCCCACACTTTCAGAGATCTGTCTGATGACCCAGTCACAATGTACTGATCATCCATTGAACAGGCCAGACATGTTATCTTGTCACCATGGTTAACTTGTGTTATTATTGTCTCATCATTTAAGTTCCAAACGTTTACACTACCAAAGAAAGAAAATATACACAGAAGAATCAAATATTTACTACCTCAACATTTTAACATTGTAAATGTCTTTGATGTCATGTAACTATCTTTATGACAATAACACACTCATATTAGTGTACGAGTATTGTTCATTGTCGAAGACCTTACTATGACCATGAACTTTAGAACGGCAATAAAAACACTGTTACTTTACTTTAATTTGTGTCCAAGTGCAATATTTAAGAAATAATTCATGGCAGCCGTAGATTTGTGCTCATTTAACCATGGGTTGGGCATTTATATTCGATTTTTTTCCACCGAGCGATACCGATAGCGATATACATGTACACAAAGTAATATAATGTGTAGTTGTTGTGTATGACCTCACGGAAACGGCCTTGTAGGCTTTTATTCTTACAAAAAAAAATTAAATTATGTTTTTTTGTTTACAATCGATAATTTGAGTGCGCAGGTGCTAAAGGTAGATATATTTACAGATTAATACATGGGCATTTCCTTATTGGCCTGGTTATCATCCCGAGACCCCCATATTGGCCCGAGACGCGGTCGAGGGCCAATATGGGTCGAGGGATGATAACCAGGCCAATATGGAAATGCCCATGTATTAAACTATTTATTTCATACTTCCGACATCTAGAAAAGAGACACCCATATTGGCATGAGACGAAGTCGAAGCCCATATTGGCCCGGGCCAATATGGGTCTCGATATGGAAATGATCTTGTAGTAATCCAATAACCGGTTATTTTCCCGGGGTGTGAAAATATGGACAGTTTACTTCTGGTCATATTAGTCATACAAAAATGCCTTTATTTGAACTAAGTATGTAATAAACGGACATATACTGGTTGACGATATATAGGCCGTCGTATTAGAATAGGTAGTCTTTTATGATCTTTTCCATTTCATTTCTTACTAATGTATAAACAACAAGTTACGTACCTAAAACGTCAATTGATATAGCCTTAGAGAAAGGAAATGATACTGCTCTACATCTTGGGTCAACTTTAAGATGTAAAACATATTGTCATGAAAAGCTACAAGTACTGTTTTGGGCGAAACTTAATTCGTGTCACATTTATTTTCCAAATAAACAATAGATAATGTATCGACAATTAAAATAAATCTTTTTATTCAGCCAGTGAGAGACAAACCTTTGATCCCCTCTGGCCACAGTAAGATGACTTCCTTTACTGGACAAAACATACAAATATGTTGGGAAATTGTAGCTCCTTAATGTTTGTCCTGTATGTGGTTTCCATATCAAGAAATTACTAAAGCAATCCAGGGATATCACTTGTGAATCGTCAGGAAAGATGGTTACTGCTTGTATTATTCCTGAATGTTCCTGTTTAAATGAAATATATTTTTAACAATCGCTTAACCAAATTCAATGTTATTGGAGCTTGATAAAATGTTAATAAAACCGAAACTAAATTAGATGAACTTTACTGTAAGAATGTACTTAGATATTTATCCTACCGGTGTCAAATTAAATTAACTGGATAGTTTTGCTATATTAGGTAACTGACCAAACTATAGCTTTTCTGGTACCACTTTTACATGTTTAACCCGTTGAGGTTTGGGAAGCATGGGAAATATCAAAAGTGGCAATCAAGGGATAATTGTATTCTTAATTTTTTTTTTTGTTTCAAAATAGAAACGTGGATGAATTAAGGTACATTTTGTACAGGATGAACACAATATTAATGCAATACCGTAAACGACAAAGCTTATATGTAAAACTCTCCTTTGTCTCAGTATTTAAAGCTCATTCACATACACTTTATATTGTAATACACTACACTAATATTGAATGTATATAATTTCGATAATTTACTGTCACATTACTTACGTTATAAGAATTGTCAGCCAAACGCATGCTGATTCATAATTTACTGTCACATTACGTACGTTATAAGAATTGTCAGCCAAATGCATGCTGATTCATAATTTACTGTCACATTATGTACGTTATAAGAATTGTCAGCCAAACGCATGCTGATTCATAATTTACTGTCACATTACGTACGTTATAAGAATTGTCAGCCAAACGCATGCTGATTCATAATTTACTGTCACATTACGTACGTTATAAGAATTGTCAGCCAAACGCATGCTGATTCATAATTTCAAACTACTGAAATAAATAATGGACGAACCGTGATGAACGTTATATTCACATTCAACAACTCTTTAAAGCCGTTATTGTTGTTCATTACGTCGATAATTAGCCGTGGCGAAAAATGACCTTTAGTAAAATTATCGGCAGGGGTTAACAATCTAATATTAAGAAATAAATCATAGAAGCCAGAATGTGTTTTGAGTTTTAACATGAGTAGGCGGATATTAGTATTTTATCCCGAGCCAGAGGTAATGGATAAAATTTACAAATATCCGCCAACCCATGTTAAAACTCAAAACACATTCTAGCTTCCATGAATTATTTCGATTCTGATATGTCTAAAGGTGGATTTATACTCCGGGTGCGACAGTGATGCAACGAGCAATAACATTGTTGCGATGGAGAAGCGATACTATTGCGAAATCATTGCTTTTTTGTCGCGTCGCTACTCTCGATTTTAGTTCGTGTTGCCTAGTGATTTTGATAATATTGTTTTATGATTTCAGATGGCAATTACTCAGCGACGGTAACGATATCGCTAGAAAGTTAAAATAATTTCAACTCTGCTGCGACAGCTAGCGATGATCCTTGCGACGAAAATTGTTGCTAGCGATGGTCAGCGATGACGTGCGTTGTCGCTGCGATGGGGTAGCAATGTTGAAAGCGACATCGCAAATCCGTCGCATCTCTGTCGCACCCGGAGTATAAACCCACCTTAAGAGTACAAATATGGTAGTATACTTTGATTGGAAGACGGTAATTTATATTTACGTTTGCGGACAATGTTGCACACAATTTATGCTGCCAAATTCGAGCAGACGATAATTCATCAACATGTACATATACGACGGAAAAGTCAGTCACATGCAGCGGCGCATGTGCTAATGAGATTATACCAAATCGATAAATCGCTCGTTTGTTGACAAAGCGAAAGAAGGACGTCATTTTAGAATAAAAGATATTTTTTGTAATGCAGTCTCACCTGATAACACGTGACGACAACTACCAGGTGTTTATCCCAGACACACAACGTTCTGTCACTCGAACCAGAGACAACAAAAGAACAGTCATATGATACCTGTAAACAGGTTACACGACGGGTATGTTTCATAAAACTATCTTTTAATTCATTCAGTTTGAGGTTCCACACGTTAACTGTACCATTTTCAGATCCTGTGAACATATTAGATAGAGACTTATTTGACATTGGTAACATTGACTGCTAATAAAAACCGTACTATCAGAATAGTTCCAAAATTCAATCGAAAAATCGTAGAAACAGAGGCAAAATTAAAGCTAACCTCTAAAGTTAACCTCTAAAGTTAACATCTACAGTTAACATCTAAAGTTAACCTCTAAAGAATACATAATTTATTGTTATTACCATTAAAGTTAACATCTAAAGTTAACATCTAAAGTTAACCTCTAAAGTTAACCTCTAAAGAATACATAATTTATTGTTATTACCATTAAAGTTAACCTCTAAAGTTAACATCTAAAGTTAACCTCTAAAGAATACATAATTTATTGTTATTACCATTAAAGTTAACATCTAAAGTTAACATCTAAAGTTAACCTCTAAAGAATGCGTTATACAATTAATGTCTTTTCATAAGGTGGACACTGTGATTTATCAACCCCGAGGATGTGATGGTCACCGAAGCCAACGCCTGAGGTGAACATCACTTCCAAGGGGTTGATAAATCAGTGTCCACCGAAATGAAAAGTCATGAATTGTTTTATTAAATGACATTCTAAGTGTAATTTTGGGGTGAAAATTGTGAATTGTTGCTCTTTCTTGGACATTTCCATTTATTCTTTTTTATGTGTAGCTGCTTCAAACCAACAAACACCAGTTTCTAAAGCTTGACATTTCTAATGTTTCAAAACAACAAAATTGATTAAGAAAAAACGAACACAATTTCAAAATTTTAACAAATAAAATATCACAGTTTCAGTAACATTTTTAAACAATTTTTAAAGAACATAGGTAAGTATAATTAATTTATGTTGTAGTCTATAGTAATGTTAGAGCAATTATTAAACACAGGAAATTACATTTGCGGTCTTTCAAATGCTGCATCATCACCTGTAGCAAAACGTGTCTTAACTTCTGGTTATACTGACGAAGCTGCTTCGTTCATTTTTGTTTACTAACAGTCGTCTGCTGATTACAGAAGTTTGTTAGCAAAACCGCCTCTGATTGGTTGAGGTTCAAAATGTCGGCCAATCAAATTTATCGATATTAATCAGTCTACCGGTTTTCCCCTGTTACTATATTTGGGTACGTACTAACTGCGACATGATATTTATTAACCTCACGCGCAGAGTGCGCGGTGGACATGTAGTTCTGTTAGAGGAAGCAATGAACCTTCTAAGCCAATCAGAATTAAGAAAATTCATAGTCATTTAATAAAATTTATTGTTATTACCATTGAAGTTAACATCTAAAGTTAACATCTAAAGTTAACCTCTAAAGAATACATAATTTATTGTTATTACCATTAAAGTTAACCTCTAAAGTTAACATCTAAAGTTAACCTCTAAAGAATACATAATTTATTGTTATTACCATTAAAGTTAACATCTACAGTTAACATCTAAAGTTAACCTCTAAAGAATACATAATTTATTGTTATTACCATTAAAGTTAACCTCTAAAGTTAACATCTAAAGTTAACCTCTAAAGAATACATAATTTATTGTTATTACCATTAAAGTTAACATCTAAAGTTAACATCTAAAGTTAACCTCTAAAGTTAACCTCTAAAGAATACATAATTTATTGTTATTACCATTAAAGTTAACATCTAAAGTTAACATCTAAAGTTAACCTCTAAAGAATACATAATTTATTGTTATTACCATTAAAGTTAACATCTAAAGTTAACATCTAAAGTTAACCTCTAAAGAATACATAATTTATTGTTATTACCATTAAAGTTAACCTCTACAGTTAACATCTAAAGTTAACCTCTAAAGAATACATAATTTATTGTTATTACCATTAAAGTTAACCTCTACAGTTAACATCTAAAGTTAACCTCTAAAGAATACATAATTTATTGTTATTACCATTAAAGTTAACCTCTAAAGTTAACATCTAAAGTTAACCTCTAAAGAATACATAATTTATTGTTATTACCATTAAAGTTAACATCTACAGTTAACATCTAAAGTTAACCTCTAAAGTTAACCTCTAAAGAATACATAATTTATTGTTATTACCATTAAAGTTAACATCTAAAGTTAACATCTAAAGTTAACCTCTAAAGAATACATAATTTATTGTTATTACCATTAAAGTTAACCTCTAAAGTTAACATCTAAAGTTAACCTCTAAAGAATACATAATTTATTGTTATTACCATTAAAGTTAACATCTAAAGTTAACATCTAAAGTTAACCTCTAAAGTTAACCTCTAAAGAATACATAATTTATTGTTATTACCATTAAAGTTAACATCTAAAGTTAACATCTAAAGTTAACCTCTAAAGTTAACCTCTAAAGAATACATAATTTATTGTTATTACCATTAAAGTTAACATCTAAAGTTAACATCTAAAGTTAACCTCTAAAGTCAACCTCTAAAGAATACATAATTTATTGTTATTACCATTAATCTCTTAAGTCAAACAGCCGTTGCTCTTACTCCTTCAGGCTGCATAAAAGCAGTTTTCGTTTGTTTGATCGTATCTGTGATAGTACCCTCAATCATCCGCACTCGAGGCGAGAACACTACGGAATCGTCCCATTGTAAGTAAGTTGCTATATTTGATGAGCACCAAATACTTTGTTTATCTTATTACATAATAGTTGTAAAGAATAACTCGAAATTCATCTGTACGAGTTGTCAACAATAAGATATGACTCAGTCTTCTGTATTCTTAATTAAAATTAAGAAATAAACCTTCATGTCCATCTTCTTGTAAAAATTAAATTAAGCTGATAGATACCACAAACCGAACAAATGTTTACTTGGAGTAATCCTGCGAATACGAGACTTGACTGTATAATTATATCAAAACGAGAGCGTTGCTACATGTTTGTGTAAATATACTAAACATGATTCAGTTAAGGCCACATTTTAATTTCAATTGATCAATAATAAAAGAAAATCTCGTCCACCAATAAAATTGCCCTCCACGATATAACTGAAATATTGTTGAAAGTGGCGTTAAACACCATAACCCTAACCCTAATCCCATAAAGGAAAATCGAAATCATTTCTTTACCTGTAGCGGCGATTGTATCAGACACATGTATACACGTAACAGGACTGTCATGAACTGTGTTAGGACCATGTTGTGGTAACTTTCTGTGTAAGTTCCAAACATTAATTGTACCCTAGAAATAAAAAAAAAAAATAGATTATTGACCGACAGTCGTTTTTCTGAAATGACCAAACAGTAACACAATGAAGAATAATATGGCTAGTTTGGAAAATACAAATTCCATGAAAATGCATTACTTGCATTCCCCGATTAAACTCAAAATAAATGCCCACACACAGGCTAATGAAAGTAATCTTATTTATTACATACTTAGTTCAAATAAAGGCATTTTTGTATGATCAATATGACCAGAAGTAAACTGTCCATATTTTCACACCCCGGGAAAATAACCGGTTATTGGATTACTACAAGATCATTTCCATATCGAGGACCATATTGGCCCGGGCCAATATGGGCTTCGACTTCGTCTCGGGCCAATATGTGTGTCTCTTTTCTAGATGTCGGAAGTATGTAATAAATAGTTTAATACATGGGCATTTCCATATTGACCTGGTTATTATCCCTCGACCCATATTGGCCGGAGACGCAGTCTCGGGCCAATTAGGGGGTCTCGGGATGATAACCAGGCCAATATGGAAATGCTCATGTATTAATCTGTAAATACTGTAGCAACCATTTAAGCTAGCAGAGTCAATGATTATAATTATATTAGTAGATAAGCACAATAATTATAATACCTATTGGGAAACATAATATGCATATAATTAGTTAAATAGGCTTTAGACAGGTAATACGGGCTCATATAACCTGTCTGTGTTTTGTATTTCCTGAGCCGAAGGCGAGGGAAATATACAACACAGACAGGTTATATGAGCCCCTATTACCTGTCTAAAGCCTATATAACGAATTTGTCATACTGCAATACCATGGGTCCATATTACCTGTGTAAAGCCTAAATAAAGAACATGACTACTATTCATGTATTGTCTCATGAACATTTAACCCCAGATATGACTTTGCTTTAAAGAAGAAATTAATTCTTCAACATATTTAATAAACAACTTAACAATTTTAACAGAAAAATAACAAATGATTTAAAATTGCCTCAATATCGGCGTCAGAGTGACAGGCGAACATTGGGGTCGCCATCTTGATTACGTATGATTTCAAAATGAGCTATCTTTCTTGGCAGCACGTGCTTTCATGTTACCGGCTAGAGCCGTATAATATGGATTAGTAAACTCGAGTAAATAACCAATCGGATCACTTAGATTTTCTCTTGCAATATGACAAAATATATTATAGATCTTTTTACCTATTAGTATATCAAACAAACAAAAAATGTCATTTACATCTCTTTATGCGATTGCTCCGGTTGAGTTCTCAAAATTATCACCACATGTATGGATATTGTACACTAAAGTGGCTTGATGCCTAAGTAAGCCATTGTTCCGTAACGTTTGGGAAATACAAACGTAGATATTAAATTTAATGTGCACGACACGTTTTTGGAATAACATTCATCAGGTACGCTCATAGTCAAAAGCCAAACAAATATTAAAAAAATATTTGGAAGTGTAGTCTTCGTGTAAATCATCGTGGAAAAATAAATAAACAATTCTCTCTCAGGTTGTAGATATAATTTTATTTGTGGTCCAACAATCAACAGTAATAATAACTCTATACACTATATTGGTTTTGTGTCTTAAAATGATTTACTGTATGTGTCACTTTCAGCGTTCTTTTGCTTCCATTTCATTTATATGTGGCTCTCGTTTATCATTGAAACGGGAGCACTTCTTGATACAGGTTATACAGTCTCAACTATTAGCGAGTCATACTATCAACAACATCTTGCCTGTAGTATACAATTGAAAACCATCAAAGAAATGTTGGACATTGAATGTGCTGGAGGAAGTCAACTACCATACTCCGGATATATTGAAGTGAATATAAATACACCTGGCAGTACCAACAACTTCAACACATACTTAGTATTTGTAGTACCCGACAGTAATTACAACCAACACATACCATTACTTATTGGAACTAATGTATTGAATACCATACTCCAAAATTTACACCAACTTAATGGAGATACATATCTACAAAATGCAGATCTAACAACTCCCTGGTACCTTACTTTAAGATGCATTGCACTACAGGAAAAAGAACTTAAGAAGAATAAAAACCGACTTGCCTTTGTCAAGAATGCAGAATTCAACAAAATAACAATTCCACCAAATACCGTCATGGATATACAAGGTTACAGTGACAAGGAAACTCAATATCGTAACACATCAGCGATTCATCATGCATCAGATTTGACATTTGTACCTACAGATCTTGATGTCGAACCACGATTACACCAATTCAACTTAATGGTCATATTACTATACAGCTCTCCAATGTTACAACTAGAACCATCACTATACTACCTAAAGCAGTTATATGTGAACTACAACCAGTAACGATTCAACCTAAACCTTCTCAAGAAAATCAACCTGTCGAAACATCATTTCTAGACAAAGTAGAAATTACCAAGAGTGACTTGTCTGATGAGGAACTGAAAAGAGGAAAAGATCTTATACTGGATTATATCGATATCTTCTCCAAAAGTGACACTGATGTAGGACATACCAACATAGTCCAACATATAATTGATCTACTGGAAGACAAAACTTTTAAACAGCGATACCGTAGAATACCACCATCCATGTATGATGAAGTGAAAGTCTACTTACAGCAACTTCTTGATATGAACATCATCATGCCTTCACATTCGCCATGGGCATCAAACGTGGTTTTAGTAAAGAAGAAAGACAACAGTCTGAGAATGTGTGTTGATTATCGTATGCTGAACAATAACTTGAAGAAAGACAGCTATGCACTTCCACGCATTGAAGAATTACTTGATTGTTTATCAGGAAACCGCTTCTTCTCCGTGATTGACATGAAATCTGGTTACCACCAAGTTGAAATCTGGTTACCACCAAGTTGATATCTTTGAGGATCACAAAGAACGAACTGCCTTCTCAGTTGGCCCGTTAGGATTTTACGAATTTGGGTTGACAAACTCACCAGCTACGTACCAGCGACTAATGGAGAACATCTTAGCAGATCTCAACCTAAGAATTTGCTGCGTTTTTATTGATGACGTAATTATCTTTGGAAAAACTTATGAAGAACAATTACACAACCTCCAACTAGTCTTTGATATAATCAAGACAGCCAACCTGAAACTATCGCCAAAGAAATGTGAGTTCTTCAAGAGAAAAGTAAAGTTTGTTGGACTTATCGTCTCTGAAGAAGGTATAGAGATTGATCCAAGCAAGACAGATAAAGCTACAAACTGGTCGAAACCTCAAACACCAGAAGATGTACACAGGTTCCTAGGGTTTGTTGGATATTACAGGCGATTTATTAAGAACTCCAGCCTTGTAAGCAAACCATTAACTGATCATATGCCAACACCCAACAAGAAACACCAGAAAGGGAAATATAAAACAAAGAAGACATGGACTTGGGAAAACGAACAAAACCAAGCATTTGAAACACTTAAAGGGAGACTCGTAACATCACCCATCCTTGGATATGCCAATTACTCATTACCATACGAGCTTCACACAGACGCCTATGGAGATGCATTAGGCGCAGTACGTTACCAAGAACAGGAAGGCATGAAAAGAGTGATTAATTATGCCAGTCGAGGATTGAACAAAGCAGAGAAAAAATTCCACCACACAAGAGAGAATTTCTAGCACTGAAATGGTCAATCTGTGATAAATTTAAGGATTACCTTTATGACCAGAGATTTACCGTACTAACAGACAACAACCCGTTCACCTATGTACTAACTACAGCTAAGCTCGATGCTACAGGTCATATATGGTTAGCCGCCTTATCCACTTTCAACTTTGACATCAAAAACAGACCTGGAAAAATAACGCAGATGTGGATGCACTTAGTCGCCTTCCAACTGTACATGACTCAGAAGTATGTACAATTACCAGCGAGTCCGTCCAAGCCATTTGCGATTCCAATTGTACCAAAATCATACGTTGAAAGTCTTGCAGTTTCACCAGAAATAGTTGAAGAAAATCTGGCAGCAACAAATGTTGGTGATCTAGTAGACTGGACTAGAGTACAAGCTCTAGACTCGAACACCAGACAGTGCATAGAGTACTTACAAGCCAACAAGAAACCACACAAGAAGAAAACTGGCCATAATCCGATGATAAGAGAATATAACAGACTTAAACTTATTAACAAAATGTTGCACATAATTACTACCATCGAAGACGAGGAACGACAACAACTAGTCTTACCTGTTGCACACATACCAACAGTGTTACAAGCCCTACATGATGATATGGGACACCCAGGAAAAGACAAAACTCTATCTTTGCTACGAGACAGATTTTACTGGCCAGGAATGTACAAAGATACAAAGTCCTGGATTGAACAATGTGGAATATGTCTTCAACGAAAAACGCCAACCAATCAGAGAGCATCGTTAGTACCCATAGCAACTTCTTCACCATTAGAGTTGGCTTGCGTGGACTTTTTCACGTTAAAGAAATTCAAAGGAGGATACCAGCATATTTTGGTCATCACAGATCACTACACCAGATATGCCCAAGCCATCTCAACCAAGAGTCAACTTGCAAAACCAACAGCTGAAGCCTTCTTTAATCACTTCATAGTACATTATGGTATACCTAAGAGGATTCACTCCGACCAACTTTGAAAGTAAAGTGATTAAAGAACTCTGTCAACTTACGGGTATGAAGAAGTCCAGAACCACCAGTTATCATCCTATGGGGAATGGCATGTGCGAAAGGTTAAACAGAACAATCTTGAATATGTTTGGGTCGTTGGAATCACACCAAAAACAGAACTGGAAGGCCTACTTAGGTCCAATGATCCATTCATACAACTGTACAAGGCATGAGTCAACAGGACAGACACCATATCTATTGATGTTCGAACGAAACCCCAGGTTGCCAATATATGTGAAACTAGGACTTCATGTCGAGGAAGAACAACCCAGTTCGAAATGCATATCTAACTTGAAAGATCGTCTTTCGCAGGCTTACCATCTATCCACAGAAGCAGCGCAGAAAGCAACACAAAAACAAAAAGAGGGATATGACATTAGAATTAGAGGTGCAGCCATAAAACCAGGAGACAGAGTACTAGTAAAAGTAGTATCGTTTGATGGCAAACATAAGTTGGCAGACAGAGGGAACAGGATCCCTATATTGTAGTGGGCCAACCCAACGATGATATCCCTGTTTACAACCTGTGCAAGGAGAATAATGAATGACGGACAAGGACACACCATCATAACCTATTATTACCAATAGGATACACCAGGGATGTACCAACACCTGCTCCTAGAAAATTGCTTAAGAGATCATCGATTCCTACCAAAAGAACCATTAGAAATAAAATTAAAGAACTGGAACACTCACACTCTGATGACCATACACCTGAAATTTCATCGAACGATGAGTCAGAGAATGGGTACATTGTCATCAGTCAAGAGGAACCAGTGTACAGTGACTCAACTATCACTGAATAACCACTAGGCCAACAGACTGATGAGAGATCAGATGCAGATGATGAGGACGCTCATACTTCTACAGACACTGTTGACAGTGCCGACCAAGTCGAATCTGCAGAATGAAGCTCTTCACAACAGATATCTGATGATGAGACCGTACAAGAAGACACGCTTGACATGGATACGTCTCAACATTTAGATGATATTGAAAATTGCAACCCAGTTCGTTGCTCAAGCAGAGAACGTAGCCAACCAGCTTGGCTAAGATCTGGAGAGTTCGACATATGTAAGTCAGCCATATCCACCACTGCTGATTGGGAGAATAAAGTAACATGTATATTAAATCTTGCAACTAATTCACCAATTTTTCAAACTTTACAGGCAGAATCCGGTCAAGCAATATTAAGCATACTGTCCACTTCCAATACTCAGTCCTGAGAGCGGAATGCCGGAACGGCATTTTACGGCCAGGGGGAATATATGGTACAGTGGGTTTATACATATTTTTTTCAGTATAATGATTATTTTTATTCACAATTTATTTCTACTTATTAAAGGTGTATTAGCTGATCTTGAATATTTGTATTTCTGTTTCAGTAACATATACTTATTTTAATTAGTATTTATAGTTTAGATATTTATTCCTTTAGTAATTATGTTTAAAGAATACTCCATACTATTTTGTCTTTTTCATTTCTTATTGGTCAGTTTGGTCAGGTGAATTTTAGGCGGGAAACTCTCTTTCATTCTATTTTTATATATTTCATTTATTGCTTACTGGCTGGACATGTCTCACTGACTGAATTTCTTGTCTGATAGTTATATGGATTGTCATTATTCTAATCTGAAGGTCAGTTTCTTTACATTTCTGTTTTAATCATTTTAACAGTCAATATTTATTTAATATTTATAGAATGCAACAGTTTTGAATGAAAGATAAAAAAAATGCATAAAATGCTTTGAGAAATAAACATATATAAAAAATGAATATAAAATACAGATTCAGAATCTTCATTTCTCTTAAACCATAATGCATACAGGTATAGAGATATGAAAATATGTACACTATTTACAATATATACAGACAGGTCATAACAAGAGGTTAACCGGGAGTCGACACACCTTTATTAATAATCCTGACAAAACGACATAATTTTTGGAGTTCTAATTTTGAAGTTGATGTCATTAATAGTTTGAACTTTATTATGTTTGGATTTATACGAATGTTTTTCTTAATATAAATTTTTCTTTGATTGCCGAAATACTGACATTTAAATAGATAATGAAATTCATCTCCAATTTCTCCATTATTACATAAGGGACCTATTCTATTCTCTCTGGCAATGTTTTTCCATCTACCATTTTCGACTGGTAACTTATGGTTTGTTGTTCTAAATTTACTTAATGTCAAATTATCCTTATCATTTAAAATATTTAAGTAGTTTTCGAAAACAAAATTATCTTTATATATTCTGTAATTCAATGCCTTCGGAGAATCGTTTACTGAAGAAAGCCACGTTTGGAGATATTGATCAGTGAGATTTTGTTTAATCGAGTGTTTCAACCACAATTCATTAATAAAAGTTTGTGACTCCCAAATATAATTAAAACCACAATTACACAATATATGTTTTACATATTTCAACCACATAAAGTTTATATCTCTCACTCGCAACAAATTATACATACATTTATAAATAATAGCAGATAGTTTTGTTTTCTTTCCACTGATTAATTTAGCCCAGAAAGATATTGTTCTAACTTTTATATCAATGTCTAGGGGATATCTACCTAGTTCCCCATATACCATGCAAGTTGGTGTGGAAGTTTTAAAATTAAGTAATTGTTTACAAAATCGCAAGTGCACCCTTTCTATAATTTCGTTTTTTGAAAACCCCCAAACTCCACACCTATACAATAAAATAGGTTTTATTATTTTATCAGATGAGCTTAACTGGCACTGAATTGATAGGTTATGTATTTTTCCTCTTTTTAAAACTTCGAACATAGCTTTTGTGGCTTTCTCTACTTGAGCTTTTTTTGGCATTGAACAGTTCCCAGATTTTGAAAATAAAACACCCAGATAATTAAATTCAGACACTATTCTAATTTCCATTTCATTAACTGTGAATGTTAGATTATTTGGAAGCCTCCCTCGAGAAAAAACCTAAATTTTAGTTTGTTCAACATTAACTTTAAGTTGCCAAAACGTACAATATCCAGAAAAGACATCAATTTGTTTTTGAAGATTCTCTTTGGTTTCCGACATTATCACTGTATCGCCGGCGTACAGTATAACGAAAAGTTTCAGATATACATTTAACTGGTTTTCAATTTCTTCAGACAATGTTGTCAACCCACTGACATCTTTTGACTGCAGGTAAGATTCTAAATCATTTAGAAAAATTGAAAACAAAAACGGAGATAAGTTCTCACCCTGTCTAACACCGTTAAATTAGGCATTGGAAAGTTTACAGGTAAAACCAGTTTAATTAAATAATTAAAGCATAAAAGTATTAATTTTTAATTAATTGCAATTTTAAAGTTTAAGAGACTTTAAATATATAAAATAGTAACTGTTATTTTAATAATGTATTATATTGCATGTAGAAAATATTGAATGTAGAAAACCGTTATCTTGTCATGAAACACATGACTTATGATTTTAATTTTGTTACACAGGTTTTCAACTGAGTTTACCAGAGTTGCATTGATTATTTCCTAATTATACAAAGACCTTTACACCTCATGTGAGGTAAGCTATTGTATTGTTTTTATTATTTTACTAATTGTATTATTGCTTTTAATATGCTTATGCTTACTTTATTTGCTTTGCTTAGTTTTATAATGTTATTTTGAAGATGTCATGTACATGTCAAGTTTTACATATAGATGTGTATATAGTCAGTAACTGACAAATTTATAAATAATGTACACCTTGCATTATTTACCAACATGAGTATTTCATTGTTTAATGAAATACAAGACAATTATATTATTAGGGTCAAATTGGTTATATGTTTATTTACATAACAAAAGCACTTTTGACATATTCAATTTGAGTTATCTTTCTTTGTGCTATTTGTTTATGTTATTTTAACTTATGTATTTGCAGGGTCAAAAAGTAACATAGTGTATAGAATTATTATTACTGTTGATTGTTGAAACGAACCACAAATAAAATCCTACAACCTGAGTGAGAATTGTTTATTTATTTATCCACGATGATAAACACCAAGACTACAGGAGCAAAATAAAAATGCTGCTCCGTTACTGATACTTGTCGTGATAATCATATGGTAAATGCGCACGAACAAGGAACGAAGAACTGGATTGATTAAATTTAGGACTTCAAACCATACGCTACCGATAGAAGTTGGGCGTTGGTGTAATATAAAAAGGGAAAATCGGATTTGTAACCTATGCAACGGAAGAAACTTAGGCGATGCATTTCACTATCTATTTGAATGTCCAACTTTGTCAAATGAATGTAAGAAGTATTTTGAACCACACTTCATAAATAGACCAAATATACTTAAGCTTTGTAATTTGATGAATTCAAAATCAGTTAGCGTTTTATGTAATATGTGTAAATATATCAGAATTGTAAATATGAGGGTATGTCCTCCAGGTTGATTTACCTTCTATCTTCGTTTAAATGTAATAATATGTGTTATATTGTTGTTATCTCTGTACCTTTGTAAAATTGGTTATGAGAAATAAAGATATATATAATTATTACAAGCGAAACATATTCGTGGCCACCGTCTTGGATGCAAGTAAATGTCTGTCAACTCATTATTAACGCAGATAAGCATAATATTTGATTTACAGGTGTTCTCGACGTCGATGAAAAATTCTGTTAACCATTTATTTAATCGTGTTGCATAATATAATAGATTCAATAATTCATTAAAGTCTCACCACATACATACAATAAAATACAGTTTCACAATAAAATTTATGTTACAAATATAAAATAGTATATAAGTATGTGCCATTCTTAAAAGAATTATGAGAGACTATAGAAATCTCAATTTATACATAATTTACAAATTATAAAAGTTTTTCATTAGGTACATATTTAAAATTACATGTGTCATTTGTTAATGATATAAAATACTGTTTCTTCTAAGTAAAATGTTGTGGCAGGTTTTGGCAACAGAATTACAAACTGTATCGTTATTAAATAAAAACATTAATTTTTCGTCATCAGATAATGTTAAAAAGTTATTATTATAACAGACATTTTAACAATACATGTTTCTCATCTTTTAAATTATCACAATTAATACATAATCTTTCATTTAACTCTTTACTTTCATACCGACCAGTTTCAATTTTTAATGGTGCTACCCCACATCTAAATTAGGCAAAGGCACTACGATAACGAATAGGTATATTTTGTAACAAATATTGTTCAATACAATATGAAAATTTAAATAACTTATACGTTCTTAATTTATGTGACATTATTAAACAGCTAAATGATAATTTGAAATTTGGATTAGCTCCTAATGAGCGACATCATGGCGACCCGCTGTCAATTTGTTCTCTCCCTATCCATCATCACATTTTCCTTGTGACAATCAGAACCAAAATGTAAATTATATAACTTTTCAGCCGAGTTTTTAGTTTAAGCATATTTTATTTGCCAAATAAATAGACAAAATGGATTAGACACAAGTTAAACATGAAGTCTTCTCCATATTACAATTTATTACATTAAAGAAGTATATAAAAGGCATGCAATTACTATATATAACACTAATAACGAATCGATGATAAATATTCACAAACTTTTCCTTCTGTTTGTAAATATTTATCATCGATCCTTATTAGCGTTATATATAGTAATTGCATGCCTTTTATATACTTCTTTAATGTAACAAATTGTAATATGGAGAAGACTCCATAAGTTTGTTTCAGCCGAGTATGTCAAGGTAATACAAATTATTATTTTCTAGCAGTCTACCGATCAGAATACCTTATCTCAATTTTCAATAGGGATTAGGGTTATGATTTATTATGCCATTTTCAACAATATTTACGCTCTATCGTTGTGGTCAGTGTTATTGGTGGAGGAAACCGGAGTACTCTGAGAAAACTACATACCTGCCGCAAGTCACTGACAAACTTTATTACATAAAGTTGCATCGAGTACACTCACAACATTAGTTGTGTTAGGCACTGATTGCATAGGTAGTTGTAAATCCACCTACCATACGATCACGATCACTATGACCCCTTATTGTCAAATGTATTGATAATATACATCATTAGTAGATACATATATTTACCTCAGAGGATGCAAAGATTAAAGTTTCGTCAGTTGAGAGGTGGAGGTCTGTAACAGCGTGATTCGTTCCTCGGAATGTCTCTATTAACTCTGTGCTTCTCAAATTATATACATAAACAGAACCATTTTGACAGGCAGCTACTACATGGTTAGCGTCTTCACATATTATAACACGATTGATCTGTCAAAATGAACAATCGTACAGTCAAATCATACATTTACTGTACACATATTATGATTAAAACAATGTAACGAATGGGTCAATATATTTTCAGATTGAATTACATTTCTTTGTATTATATTATGCATTGTTGACTTCCATCTGCCTGTTCTACCATGAGGTAATCACTGGTTTATGAACTGAATATACAGTTGTATATAATAGAAATAATATAGCTTGCGAACCAAGTTCCTCAATTGAAAATATATAAATAGAGCTTACCACAAGACAATGTGTTAAAAAGCCTAATATACTCTTTAGTCTCTGATGTGTTGACAACAGTAAGTGTTTGATGTACAACCACAATTATAGTGCACGTTACGTATCATGCACCAAGTAAGAAAACAAATAATAAATGTTACAACAAAAGCTTGAAAGTACCAAAGACGTAATCAGATGCCGTAAATCTAACAATGACAGACAATAAAATGGGTAAAAGTAGAAGAACAACGATCTACAAAACACTACACAAAAATAAAAAAATTGAGCAACAAACCCATCCACTGTGACCAGTTAATTGATGTATCCAGGACCCTGTGGCAAATGATATCACATTTAATGAGCTGTCGTCACATGCTAAAGAAAAAAGAAACATTTCAACTGTGGTATGGACTGAAACATATAGTTAATTTGAATTGTTTGTGGTTTATAACTGACATTATCATTTTTATGATACCACTGTTTTTCATTATATCATGTTGGGTCTTCGTTGACGCGATCGAATGGTAGTTAAATATGCGATGCAATCAGTGCAAATGACCATTAAATTGTCCAAAATGAACACCACAAATGTGTCAAGCAAAATCAGGAAAAGCATTTCTTAAAAACAATGCATTGATTTTGATATGTGAAGAATAAAGGACAGCATATTGTTTTTAGTATGTGACTAATAAAGGACAGCATATTGTTTTGAGTATGTGACTAATAAAGGACAGCATATTGTTTTGAGTATGTGACTAATAAAGACCTTCTCTCCTACTTACCTACAAGTAGAAATGTTTCATCAATAGATAGGTCTATAGAACGAATAGGACTGTTTATATAGTCACAGAAAAAAGTCAGCTCCACCATATCTTCCATACACCAGACAATTATTGTACGATCTACAGAACCTGCGGAAAAAAATGTATTATAATAATCTTATGGTACTCATCAGGGAAAATTTCAATGATATTCCATCTAGGATTTGTTTTAAATTTGCATGCTTTATTTTATATTATTTTGTTGGTAAGTTACACATCGGTTATCTAAAGTCGTACATTATTAACTCGAACCCGGATTAGTCGACATTTTGTGTTTGTTTGTTTGTTGTTGTTGTTGTTAAATATTTTTTGTTTTAATTAGATTCCGTCTATATTAATTAAAAAAGTGCACAGAATGTTCGTAGGTTGCTATTAAGGACACATGGTAACTATTTCTTAATGAATGGTCTTATTACTTCATTTAAGGTTAGTATGAACAAGTCCAGTTAACCATGTCTGCAAACCGAACCATTCAAAAACAATGAAACTGTCTAAACAGAACATCACATTTAGTCGGATATGTTTGATAAACATACCTATGTAAATGAAACATCTGTCCCTTTCGGACAAACATGTTGACATCCAGGATGTCCGGTTTAGACGGGTTTCACTGTAGTGCAGTTCAATATCATTTTTAATACAACAAGCATACATAATTTATACATTTCCACATTTCTTGACATTTATCTCAATTTTAACACCAATGGTCAACTTTTTACTAGACCTTATGACAAATCAAACGATTTAAATTTTGGCATTATAACAATTGTCAAATTAAAATAGCGGGTAAATATGATCAACTACACATCATGACCAATTATTCTACCAAATATGAAAGCGATCAGACAAACGACCGCAGAGTATATGCGTTCACAAACTATAACAAAGTGAAGCGGCATGGACAAACGAACGAAAAAAAACCCCAAACCAAACGGACACACCGAAAAACTATATACCCAAATACTATCGTATGCAGTGAATAAACATGTTTTCGAGAGACATCAACACCTTGTTGAAAAAACTTATGTAAGATGCGCTCAGATGACGAAACATGGTATTGGCCATTATATTTTGGTTCAAAGTTGAGTATTTGTTCACAATTATGTCATACTATCTTATACTAAAATAATGGTGGTGGCGATCGACCCTCTTTAATAGATCTAATATTATACATATGACAACTTCTGTGTCACGAAGATTAAATATATTATGAATACTGAGGTTTATCTAACTTATAAGATAAACTAATTTAATAAAAGAGATATAATATTTTTGTGAATTCCCGTAAATTAATTCCATCGTTCCGATTTGTTCCGGTTCTCGTGACGTATTTTACTTTTAGTTTTCAAGCGAGAAGCTGCCATTGCTAAAAATTTCAAAGTGTCCAAAACAATCTGCAGCATCCAACCTGAAATAAGTCATGAGGCCGGCCAAAAGACCTCATAATCCGCCGAGGAAGGATTACTCTACATCAACATTGGCCAAGAAATCAAAAAATAACAAGAAACCTACTAGAAACAACCAACCGGGATCAACACGAAGATCCAATGTTACGTCGTTGATTCCAGCAGCCAGTGGTCGAATCCCCGAGTCAATAAGAGACAATTTAGATGTAAATACCATTGCTCCTGAAATAGTGCCCAGGACCGCTCAACAGGGACCATCGAGATCAAATTTGGCTCCCAATTCTGCAGCCACTTTCGGTCGCTCATGGACAGGTTGTTAACATAGTGTCAGATTCGGACCTAAGACAAACAACTGAGTCGTTTCATCAAGAGGCTTCCCACAGTATTTGCAGGGAACAAGGTCAGCCTGTCATTAGACATCCAGACAACACCCGTGCTAAGACACAGACCAGTCCAGTTGCAAATCCAGCTCCAGTGGCGCAAGGGCCCCATAATAACAATTATGGTACGTTTAATCTGCCCTCAGTATCAGAGTCGGTCGGGGTTGGAGTTATCGGCCACAGTTTCACGTGCTATGAGGGATGTCCCTCCCCCTGCTATGATTTTAATATATCTCGGGTCTAACGATATAGGCACAATTAAAACTTTTAATTTGATTGAGAACATTGAAACTGATATCTTGCGGTTAAAATTACTGTTTCCGAATTGTCGCATTATCTGGAATGAACTGCTTTCGAGAAGATATTGGCATAATGCCAAGAAGGGCACTGCCTTAGAAAAAGCACAAAAGCGGGTAAACTGTGCTATTAAGAATTTTGTTTCATCAGAAGGACATTGTGAAATTAGACACCCTAACATTAGAGCCGGGGGAAAAACCTTATTTAATTAGGCATGACGGGGTCCATTTATCTGACATCGGTAACGACATATTTCTCAACAATATTCAAGCGAGACTAGAGACCTTTATATCGTCTACTCATACCTGCTCGTACCCAGCGGCATAGTTTGTTTTTTTCCGCCGGTGTGTGTTGGGGGGGAGGGGCTTTAGTGAGTGTGTATTTACACACTCATATGGCGGGATCTGGCAAGATAAGGGGGCATGATCCTTTCCTTAATTGTACATCGGGTCATATTATGTTGCGACTTTCCCGCGCTTTACCGCAGGAAGTTGGTTTAGACCATCTCATGTCAACCATGAGTGGCGGTTCTATTCTGATCACCAGTTTGAATTTGACCTGTGGGCTTAGATGTTTTTAAATTTAATTAAATAATTTAATTTTTTCACTCCCATGGAATGTTGCAACCATGGGTTGATGTGAATATGAGTCGGCGTATTTGGAATTCGTGTCCTTCGTTCTCTCGAGATCTAGTGTAGATTTAACCTTGAAGAATGTGAGCATCCATTGCCTACCAATGGTGCACAGACTTGTCCATATTCAGTTTTCGGCATTCTGTTTCCATATCTTGCCAGATCTCTACTTCTCAGTGAACTGTGGCCGTTATTTTCCACTTAATACAATTGTTTGTCTTATCTAAGCCTTATAGATTATTTGATTAAAGCTTAAGATTATAGCGCTCTCTGTAATAACGCTGTTCAGCCGGTTATTCTGTGAAGCGCTCTCTGTAATAACGCTGTTCATCCGGTTATTCTGTGAAGCGCTCTCTGTAATAACGCTGTTCATCCGGTTATTCTGTGAAGCGCTCTCTGTAATAACGCTGTTCATCCGGTTATTCTGTGAAGCGCTCTCTGCAATAACGCTGTTCATCCGGTTATTCTGTGAAGCGCTCTCTGTAATAACGCTGTTCACCCGGTTATTATGTGAAGCGCTCTCTGTAATAATGCTGTTCATCCGGTTATTCTGTGAAGCGCTCTCTGTAATAACGCTGTTCATCCGGTTATTCTGTGAAGCGCTCTCTGTAATAACGCTGTTCATCCGGTTATTCTGTGAAGCGCTCTCTGTAATAACGCTGTTCATCCGGTTATTCTGTGAAGCGCTCTCTGTAATAACGCTGTTCATCCGGTTATTCTGTGAAGCGCTCTCTGTAATAACGCTGCTCATCCGGTTATTCTGTGAAGCGCTCTCTGTAATAACGCTATTCACCCGGTTATTCTGTGAAGCGCTCTCTGTAATAACGTTGTTCACCCGGTTATACTGTGAAGCGCTCTCTGTAATAACGCTGTTCACCCGGTTATTCTGTGAAGCGCTCTCTGTAATAACACTGTCAACCGGTTATTCTGTGAGGGCTGACACTTTACTCATATGTAGAAAGCACATATACATGACCGCCAACACACATATACATGACTGCTAACACACGTATACATGACCGCTAACACACATATACATGACCGCTAACACAAATACAAATATCATAAATAAAACATGAAAACCCTGCACAACTTATGTATTATACTATCGTTTTATACAACAATATTTAGCGTATCATATGGAGACATTTAATTATTTTATTACACTGTGAGTGAGCCTCACCCAAAAATTTATAGAAAAAGGTTTAAGCAGCGATGTTCGACAATTCCTTCAATATCAGCAAAACAAACAATCACCTCTCACCTCAACTCCTGGAAAAACGCACGACATAAGACGTTGGAAATCTAGGTCCTTGCTTCGGGAAGACACAACAAGAGGCGGGGTTAAACACATACATGTTGAAATCTATTGATGAACATGCCATCCATGCAAATTACTTCTATGTTATAAGAACAATCAATCAATCAATCAATCAATCATGACCGCATCATTTCACTAAGAGGTGAGGGGTTTGGCACATTAAACTAATTTAGCCACGCCACTTTTTATCTAAGTGCATGTACCAAGCCAGGAAAGTGAGTGGTCATCTATATGTTTGTTGGATGTATCATTTTTTTCTTTCTTTGATTTTGCTATTTGATTTGGAAATTGTTTCGAAAGTGTGATAGTTTTTGTTTTCATTTTTTGTACTCCAACATAGTATATATACTGAGAAGAAATCAGAAGATTTGAATTGCAAATGAAAGTAAGTAGAGATTGACCAATCATAAAGATCTATAAATAGGACATGTACCCCTAACCTTTGCAATAAGTAATAGCATTGTATCTTATATGTTTTTCTTACCACTTAACAACATTTTAGAAGAAGAAGTCAGTTTAACACACGTTACAGGCTTCTTGTGTCCTTTGAGTGTGAACAGCTTCTTCCCAGATGTTACTTTATATATCATAATACATGTGTCATGTGATCCTGTTATCAGCTGATCATCGTTTGAAGTTAATGTTAGACAGGATACAGCTCCCTTGTGTTCCCTGAAAACCAATATAATAGCAAAGTAACAATCGGAGAAACTACGAATATAAACGAAAATCTCAATTCATAGATAAAAAATAAACAATAACATATTCACATTCAAAACACTTCAGGATCAATTTTTTTTTTTTTTTAACAAAATCTAATAATATTTGGTAAGGTCTAAACTTATTAGGTCGTTGGCTTTCTCCGTGTACTCCGGTTTCCTCCATCAATAAAACTGAACGCCACGATATGAATAGAACATTGTTGAAAGTGGCGTTAAACGCCAAAACCATAACCCTTACCCTAAGCTTATCAAAACCATATGTTGAATACGAAATTATTCTCGGAACCATCACGGTGGCTCCAAGGTTACAGTTTTGTAGTCAATGATTAAGCAATTATCTAGTCTGTGTTAATATTGTAACACATAATAGACGATTGGCCAATTCCGACTTGATTCTAAAATTATATGCCCATTCCACGTTTTCGTAGTTGTTGCTTCCCCTTACGCAGGACAAAGGTGTCCATTTTTATTAAATGCAATGTTCAACCAAAATAATATATATTTTTTTCTCATACTCTGAATAAACTTTAAATTGAGAATTGGAACTAAGTGGTATTATTGACCAAGCGGAATAGACTGTCGCCACTTGTATCTATAGGACCCGACACGTCTATTTCTACATTTGGAAACTGCAAATTTGAAACAAGTTATATTGGTACGCGACAGAGTTTACAAAAGTAACACGGACGAGATGGTTGGAGATGACAACATTGTATCATTACACCGCAGGATAATTCTTAAAATAACAACTCGACCTGACCATTCGTACTTGGTGAATTTTAGATTGACCAATGACAACACCAGACGTTAACAATTAAATCATCATAAAGTAAACACCAGAACCTAAATATTACCAGCGCAATCGGTCACAGAGTGTAAAGTAAGCGCTCGAGAGATTGAACAGGCACACTTAAATCATTTCACCTTGACAAAAGGCTAGATCGAGATGTGTCAGATGTAAATGAAGAATAGCATAATTAACAATATAATGGAAAACAAAAAAGAACACACGTTTTGATCCAGTTCCAAATTCTAATACACAAATCGTTGAAACAGAGGCCAAATTGATACAACCAACACACATATACATGACCCCTAGCACACATATACATGACCGCTAACACACATATACATGACCCCTAACACACATATACATGACCCCTAACACACATATACACGACCCCTAACAAGGTAATTGTTCGTTTTGTTGATATTTGAGGAATTGTTGACAATCGCTGTTTAAACTCTCTGTTCATAATTAAAGTTAACATTACACAAAAGACGACATGGAATGGAAACACACGAAGAATTGCTGACAAAGGAAATATTTTATGTTCTTTTATATTTTCTTTATTACAAATATAAAAGTGTATTACGTTGCTTCATCTTAGAATCCATCACCAATTAATATGTTTAATGTCTCACTTAATGGTAGACATCTTTTTATGATGACCATGTAAATCTGTTTACTTAAATGGCTTTGCGATTCAAGCTTGCACGATTGATATTATAAACGGGGTAGGAGATGCTATCCCTTTCGGAGTATCTTGCCGCACTTCCTGTTTTGTTTGTCCGAGCTTATGTACTTTTGTTTTATTATTTTTTAATGTTTGAACTGTTCATGATATTTGTATTTTAGGATCGTAGATTTAATTGATTATCTCTTCAAGGAAAAGATGAAAACACCCAAGGGGTAATCAGAAGCCTAAATCGAAAAAGAACAGACAATACAATAGTCAAAGAAAAATACAAACAATGATCTATAAAACACTACACAGAAAACTAAAGAATGAGCAACATGAACCCAACTAAACACTGGGGTGAACCGGAAGTGTTTCTGCTCCACTAGTGATATTCATCGTATGATCGTTTAACGACACGAACATCATCTGGATATCGTGTTGGACAACAGTATGTGTAAATAAATACAAATATCATAAATAAAACATGAAAACCCTCTACAACTTATGTATTATATTATCGTTTTATACAACAATATTTAGCATATCATATGGGAACATTTAATTATTTTATTACACTGAGTAAGCCTCACCCAAAAATTTATAAAAAAAAGGTTTAAACAGTGATGTTCGACAATTCCTGCAATATCAGCAAAACAAAAAATCACCTCTCACCTCAACTCCTGGAAAAACGCGCGACATAAGACGTTGGAAATATAGGTCCTGGCTTCGGGAAGACACAACAAGAGGCGGGGTTAAACACATGCATGTTGAAATATATTGATGAACATGCCATCCATGCAAATTACTTCTATGTTTAATTAAGTGTTTACTTGATCATGTTCGTACAAAGTCCTTCCATAACCTTCCAAATACGTGATGAGCCATCTTCAGAGCCAGTAACAATAAATGTGCCGCTGTGAGACAGTTGAATACAGGTAATTTCTCCACGGTGACCTGTAGTATTAAACATATATTCTGAGTATACGAGCTAAGAAACGTGTCAAGACATCAAAAGGGTAAACTACTTCTTGTCGTCTTTTGAAACTTGTTGTAAAAGATACAAAGCAGATGACATGGATGTGGTCATGTGTTACTAACCCATCCGATGTATTATGTGTATGCAGAATACATGTCATGGATGTGGTCATGTGTTACTAACCCATCCGATGTATTATGTGTATGCAGAATACATGTCATGGATGTGGTCATGTGTTACTAACCCATTCCAAGTATTATGTTTATGCAGAATACATGTCATGGATGTGGTCATGTGTTACTAACCCATCCGAAGTATTATGTGTATGCAGAATACATGTCATGGATGTGGTCATGTGTTACTAACCCATCCCAAGTATTATGTGTATGCGGAATACATGTCATGGATGTGGTCATGTGTTACTAACCCATCCGATGTATTATGTGTATGCAGAATACATGTCATGGATGTGGTCATGTGTTACTAACCCATCCGAAGTATTATGTGTATGCAGAATACATGTCATGGATGTGGTCATGTGTTACTAACCCATCCCAAGTATTATGTGTATGCGGAATACATGTCATGGATGTGGTCATGTGTTACTAACCCATCCGATGTATTATGTGTATGCAGAATACATGTCATGGATGTGTCCATGTGTTACTAACCCATCCCAAGTATTATGTGTATGCGGAATACATGTCATGGATGTGGTCATGTGTTACTAACCCATCCGAAGTATTATGTGTATGCAGAATACATGTCATGGATGTGGTCATGTGTTACTAACCCATCCGAAGTATTATGTGTATGCAGAATACATGTCATGGATGTGGTCATGTGTTACTAACCCATCCGATGTATTATGTGTATGCGGAATACACGACATGGATGTGGTCATGTGTTACTAACCCATCCCAAGTATTATGTGTATGCGGAATACATGTCATGGATGTGGTCATGTGTTACTAACCCATCCCAAGTATTATGTGTATGCAGAATACATGTCATGGATGTGGTCATGTGTTACTAACCCATCCGATGTATTATGTGTATGCAGAATACATGTCATGGATGTGGTCATGTGTTACTAACCCATCCGATGTATTATGTGTATGCAGAATACATGTCATGGATGTGGTCATGTGTTACTAACCCATCCCAAGTATTATGTGTATGCGGAATACATGTCATGGATGTGGTCATGTGTTACTAACCCATTCCAAGTATTATGTGTATGCAGAATACATGTCATGGATGTGGCCATGTGTTACTAACCCATCCCAAGTATTATATGTATGCGGAATACATGTCATGGATGTGGTCATGTGTTACTAACCCATTCCAAGTATTATGTGTATGCGGAATACATGTCATGGATGTGGTCATGTGTTACTAACCCATTCCAAGTATTATGTGTATGCGGAATACATGTCATGGATGTGGTCATGTGTTACTAACCCATCCCAAGTATTATGTGTATGCGGAATACATGTCATGGATGTGGTCATGTGTTACTAACCCCTCCCAAGTATTATGTGTATGCGGAATACATGTCATGGATGTGGTCATGTGTTACTAACCCATCCCAAGTATTATGTGTATGCAGAATACATGTCATGGATGTGGTCATGTGTTACTAACCCATCCCAAGTATTATATGTATGCAGAATACATGTCATGGATGTGGTCATGTGTTACTAACCCATCCGAAGTATTATGTGTATGCGGAATACATGTCATGGATGTGGTCATGTGTTACTAACCCATCCCAAGTATTATGTGTATGCAGAATACATGTCATGGATGTGGTCATGTGTTACTAACCCATCCCAAGTATTATGTGTATGCGGAATACATGTCATGGATGTGGTCATGTGTTACTAACCCATCCCAAGTATTATGTGTATGCAGAATACATGTCATGGATGTGGTCATGTGTTACTAACCCATCCCAAGTATTATGTGTATGCGGAATACATGTCATGGATGTGGTCATGTGTTACTAACACATCCCAAGTATTATGTGTATGCGGAATACATGTCATGGATGTGGTCATGTGTTACTAACTAATCCCAAGTATTATGTGTATGCGGAATACATGTCATGGATGTGGTCATGTGTTACTAACCCATCCCAAGTATTATGTGTATGCGGAATACATGTCATGGATATGGTCATGTGTTACTAACCCATCCCAAGTATTATGTGTATGCAGAATACATGTCATGGATGTGGTCATGTGTTACTAACCCATCCCAAGTATTATGTGTATGCAGAATACATGTCATGGATGTGGTCATGTGTTACTAAATCATCCCAAGTATTATGTGTATGCGGAATACATATCATGGATGTGGTCATGTGTTACTAACCCATCCCAAGTATTATGTGTATGCGGAATACATGTCATGGATGTGGTCATGTGTTACTAACCCATCCGATGTATTATGTGTATGCAGAATACATGTCATGGATGTGGTCATGTGTTACTAACCCATCCGAAGTATTATGTGTATGCGGAATACATGTCATGGATGTGGTCATGTGTTACTAACCCATCCGATGTATTATGTGTATGCGGAATACATGTCATGGATGTGGTCATGTGTTACTAACCCATCCCAAGTATTATGTGTATGCAGAATACATGTCATGGATGTGGTCATGTGTTACTAACCCATCAGAAGTATTATGTGTATGCAGAATACATGTCATGGAAGTGGTCATGTGTTACTAACCCATCCCAAGTATTATGTGTATGCGGAATACATGTCATGGATGTGGTCATGTGTTACTAACCCATCCGATGTATTATGTGTATGCGGAATACATGTCATGGATGTGGTCATGTGTTACTAACCCATCCGATGTATTATGTGTATGCGGAATACATGTCATGGATGTGGTCATGTGTTACTAACCCATTCCAAGTATTATGTGTATGCAGAATACATGTCATGGATGTGGTCATGTGTTACTAACCCATCCCAAGTATTATGTGTATGCAGAATACATGTCATGGATGTGGTCATGTGTTACTAACCCATCCGATGTATTATGTGTATGCGGAATACATGTCATGGATGTGGTCATGTGTTACTAACCCATCCCAAGTATTATGTGTATGCAGAATACATGTCATGGATGTGGTCATGTGTTACTAACCCATCCGATGTATTATGTGTATGCAGAATACATGTCATGGATGTGGTCATGTGTTACTAACCCATCCCAAGTATTATGTGTATGTGGAATACATGTCATGGATGTGGTCATGTGTTACTAACCCATCCGATGTATTATGTGTATGCGGAATACATGTCATGGATGTGGTCATGTGTTACTAACCCATCAGAAGTATTATGTGTATGCGGAATACATGTCATGGATGTGGTCGTGTGTTACTAACCCATCCCAAGTATTATGTGTATGCGGAATACATGTCATGGATGTGGTCATGTGTTACTAACCCATCAGAAGTATTATGTGTATGCGGAATACATGTCATGGATGTGGTCATGTGTTACTAACCCATCAGAAGTATTATGTGTATGCGGAATACATGTCATGGATGTGGTCATGTGTTACTAACCCATCCGAAGTATTATGTGTATGCGGAATACATGTCATGGATGTGGTCATGTGTTACTAACCCATCCGAAGTATTATGTGTATGCGGAATACATGTCATGGATGTGGTCATGTGTTACTAACCCATCCGAAGTATTATGTGTATGCAGAATACGATTTTGTGCACTGTTCCCTCTAATTGGTATTCCATGTTACACTGTCTATGTTTTGCCTTTCAAGAACGTGATGTTTTGCACTGTTCCCTTTAAGAGGTATTTTATGTTTCACTTGTGCTGTTTTGTCTACCTTTATAGTGATGTTTTGTCTACCTTTATTGTGATGGTTTGTCTACCTTTATTGTGCTGTTTTGTCTACCTTTATTGTGATGTTTTGTCTACCTTTATTGTGATATTTTGTCTACCTTTATTGTGATGTTTTGTCTACCTTTATTGTGATGTTTTGTCTACCTTTATTGTGATGTTTTGTCTACCTTTATTGTAATCTTTGATCTGCCTTTACTGTGATGTTTTGTCTACCTTTATTGTGATGTTTAGTCTACCTTTATTGTGATGTTTTGTCTACCTTTATTGTGAAGATTTTATCTACCTTTATTGTGATGTTTTGTCTACCTTTATTGTGATGTTTTGTCTACCTTTATTGTGATGTTTTGTCTACCTTTATTGTGATGTCTTGTCTACGTTTATTGTGATGTTTTGTCTACCTTTATTGTGATGTTTTGTCTACCTTTATTGAGATGTTTTGTCTACCTGTATTGTGATGTTTTGTCTACCTTTATTGTAATCTTTTGTCTGCCTTTATTGTGATGTTTTGTCTACTTTTATTGTGATGTTTTGTCTACCTTTATTGTGATGTTTTGTCTACCTTTATTGTGATGATTTGGCTACCTTTATTGTGATGTTTTGTCTATCTTTATTTTAATCTTTTGTCTGCCTTTATTGTGATGTTTTGTCTACCTTTATTGTGATGTTTTGTCTACATTTATTGTGATGTTTTTTCTATCTTTATTGTGATGTTTTGTCTACCTTTATTGTGATGTTTGTCTACCTTTATTGTGATGTTTTGTCTACCTTTATTGTGATGTTTCGTCTACCTTTATTGTAATCTTTTGTCTACCTTTATTGTGATGTTTTGTCTACCTTTATTGTGATGTTTGTCTACCTTTATTGTGATGTTTTTTTTACCTTTATTATGATGTTTTCTCTACCTTTATTGTGATGTTTTGTCTACCTTTATTGTGATGTTTTGTCTACCTTTATTGTGATGTTTTGTCTACCTTTATTGTGTTGTTTTGTCTACCTTTATTGTGATGTTTTGTCTACCTTTATTGTGAGGTTTTGTCTACCTTTATTGTGATGTTTTGTCTACCTTTATTGTAATCTTTTGTCTGCCTTTATTGTGATGTTCTTAACACAAAATCGAACTACTTGAAATTTCAATGACACACATATGATGTACCTGTACCAAGCCAGTAAAGTGAGCGGTCATGTATTTGTGGGCTAGGGGTATCAATTTTGCCTCTTTATTGCTACGATTTTGATATTTGATTTTGATATTTGTTCTGACAGTGTGATATTTTGTTTTTCGTTTTATTGATATTTTCTTTTAATAAGTTTTATCTAAGATAATAAATAGATGTAGCATTATAACGTGATCTCTATACTCAAGGGAAACCCGAGGAATACCCAGGGACGGATCCAGGAAATTAAGTTAGGGGGGCGCACTAATAAAAATTGCGCCGAGCGGAGGGAGGCGCGAAAATTGTTGGGGTATTTCGTGTGAAAAATCACGATTTTACGCCACAAAATCTTATTTTTTCCAATCTTAGGGGGGGGGCGCGCACCATGTGCGCCCCCCCCCCCTGGATCCGCCCCTGAATACCAATAGAACCTATATTTTCCACTACGGAAACTACCCATAATAAAGGGCCACTCACTTATTATACTGGGCGAATCAAGCACACAACTTGCCCTTACAACGGTACGTAAATGAATGCCTGGTATATGGAGAATGTAACACTTTTACACTTAAACAGACAACCAACAGCAGCTCCTAGTGATCTAGCTTGCTAGGAATCGTACTTGTTGCCCCGCTAAAAAGCTGTATTTTCAATCCATATTCTTTCTGTCCCTTTTCCCTCCCCTAATTTAGATTGTCAATTTGGATAATACTTACCAGAAAATATCCTTACTATCCTATTTGTAGGAATATGATACATTGCTATGTTCACGAAGCCAAACGTACAGAGAAGATGTTGGTTGTCTTTCAGCACAGACAGGTATGTAGATCCTTCAATACCACAAAGGGAGGTAACTAAAACTTTTCTTGGCATCTGTAGCCAGGATGTGAGAGGTACAAGAAGAGGCAGGTTGTAACTATCACACCAGGCCATACTTTGAGTAACTAATGATTCTAAATGATGAGAATATAAATCTGAAAAAAGGTTTGAAATGTTATATTCTAAATTTATTGACAGTTATATACCATAGTAAGATTTATTCATATGAAAAATAAATCCAGTTATCCACAGTAAGTCGGGCAATGTTTCCCGCAAACATTTCATTGTTCACAGATTTGAGCAAGAGTTATCCCGCTTTTCCCCCTAATTTAATTTGACGGGTGTTACATGACAATTTGCTGTGACACTGTGCTTCCTTTCTGAATCTACAATCGAAGTGCAAGGTCACAAGGGGAAGAGTGTTTTTAAAATTCCCCACTCACCAATTATTTGTCAATAATAAGAAGTTTTGTCCGTTTTTCTCCTGTTGTTATTTTATTTTTCAGATAGAGTCCTTCCCTTAAGCGAAGCCTATCGTCACGGCTGGAGGAAAGCGAAAATAGCGACACAAAGTATTCATATTATGTTGTGTTATTTCAATGGATTTGTTTATAGGCTAAGCTTCTCTTTCCCAGGGCCAGCATTTTGATATTTCCATGAATAATGTGGATATGGTTTATATGGACATTATGATTTGTTGGAATATTATAATGGTTATGTGTATACATTTCGGGCCTGCCATTGACGTTTGCCGGCGGCCCATTATCTCCAAGCCGTGGCCGTACAATTTGTACAATTTGCCAAGCAAAACAATCAATAACAGTTTATTGTTTATTATTTGTCTACATTTATACTGTCACGAATAGTCTTGGATAACTAATAATTATGATAATGTATTTGTCAATATATGTAGATAACATCATTAAAGTCAATTGCTCCAATGAAAAACAAAACATTGCACAGGTTTGGACCATCTACGAGGGGACGCCGAGATGTAGAAATAACACATAGCTTCTATAGTCTCTGCGGAATACAGGTCTCTGGTTGTCAGAGACAAATCATATGCAACGTTAAGACATGCTATTTTCAAATTAATTACACGAAAAGTATAAGCATGTAAGCTTTGCAATAGACCTTTAAATAAACAGAAATGGTCGTAATTTACAACACGTTTCACCTCTTCCTCTTCGAAAAATAAGACAGAAAGTGTGATCAAAGCTATTAACCAAAACGAAACGACAAAGGCCATGGTAAAAAAAGAAAATAAGACATGGACAAACACTGTTTACTGAACCCAGATAACTAAGAGACGGGCAAGCCCAATCCAACCAAAATCCGTGGACAAACTCAGGTGTTCCGGAAGAGTTCATATGCAATAGAGCGAGTCGATATCGATCAACAACACATGGCGACTATGCAATTTTTGGTGAGAGCAGATTTCAATCTCACAATCATGCAAACATCCCTGTTTGAGTAGCATTTTAGTAAGCAAAAACCCTCCATATATAATAGAAAGGGGGTATTGTATGTGTAATTACATATTTTGTAGATCTATAATAAGAATAAAGCTCACCCTTAGAGTTCCGTAGTCTACTGATCATTTCAACTGCTAGTTGTATTGGATTGTCTAAGAGCACATCCCGTGATATAAGTAGAGTCCTGTATATCAAGTCTATCTCTGGATCTAACACCTGTCTTAGTGTAGACTCAAGTATACCTATAGCATTGTCTATAGACGTAGAATGTATCAGTGCTAATAAGTACTCAAAGTTACAGAAGGCATGCTCCTTTAACAAGGATATCTGACCTAAAATAAGCAATAAATCACTAGTAAATAAATGCATTTGGATTTCTAAGTATCCTCCAAATAGCTGTGTCGAAATCGAGATAGCGAGGGTATCTCTATTGCTTAAGGCCCAATAAACAATTATTCAGCTATATCATGCAGAGAACAAATTGCAATTGAGAAGATGATAGAGATGTCTGCTTTATACTAGATCAACATGCTTAGCAGGAATTTTATAGTGCTGGATCACTAAACCAACGGTCTGCGGGCAGACATGTTTCTCCACTCAGACACATGACACCTATTCTGAGCTAGTGTTTGCTTTTGCTCCTAAATTGACGTGTGCTAGAAGCGAAGAAGAAGCAAATATCAATGTTATAGTCTGTGGTTTGCCCCAACCGAAGCTCGATCTCCCGAGGCGAACACGCTAACCAGTACACCAATGATGCGGATCAAATATTGTAATGTGCAAATTTAGTTAACAATTACAATTAATTGACCTTAATCGTACTTCGAGATATCCACGAAAACGAAGCGGATTTGAGTTCGAGAAAATGAGGTTAAAATGTCACGAACCAGCATTGCAATCCATTTTTCAATGATCATTGTGACACATAATCACACACCAGTGTAGGTTAAGCACTCTCAAACAAGATTTGTAATATTTGTAGTGGTAAATGATAGTTGTTAGACTGGAAACCGATCACATCAATATATCTCGATTAATTCCACCCTCAATTTAACCAATTTTATTTACAGCTACATATCAAAACCCATGCTGAATATGCAAATAGTTTTTCATGATACAACTCCGGATATAGGTGTTCCCTTTACTAGTGCGGAATGTGTAAAGACCAGCAGACGAAGCGTACATTAATACAACAGTCAGTTCAGATGAGAAGTAATTGTTCGCATTGTTGATATTGGTAGAATTAATGACCATCATTGTTTAAACTTTCTTTTCATAATACTCCTTTTTTCAATAAACCCATTATACAACAGAGCCCTTCGGAACTCTATTTGCAATATAATTATATTATTTCTTTTTTTGATCTCCCTTTTCTGATATGTCGCACTATAAAGATCTATTAAAACCTATAAGTCTAATTTGGTGACTATATATTACATGGATTCATTTTGACAGGACGTTTTTCCTCCACCAGTAAAACTAACTGCCACAATATAACTGAACTATCGTACAACGTCTTTGACGGTTAATACATTAATACAGGGGTAGACAGAAGCGTCTGTATTTCATACCTCCGTTAAGTAGTTGAATCCATACTTCATTGATCCTTCTTGCATTATATTTAACATTGCTACAGATAAGAGGCTGAGGACATACCAAACACCGGAAGGGTTCAATTACACAATAGGAACTTCCCATTTCATTGTTATTTTCAATATCAAATTCTGACTTCAAGAAAAGTCGAGCAAAATCCAGATGGCATTGTGCTTTAACAGAAGGTAAGAACATATATCTTCTACTGAGAATGTCACAGATGCCTTTGTTGGTCCAAGCAAGGAGCTGCTTACCGTGGCCATATGTCGTGGTTAGCATCAGCTCTGATATAAAATAAACAAAGAACATAAATAAAATAAATTATCTCAATAATATAGAACAAATATTTTCGGAACAGTTCTTAAATTTGATTTAAAAAATGTAGAAAGAGGCACAATTGATATCACTAACACACAAATGCATGACTGTTCACTTGATACAGGCACTTCAATAAACATTGGTGGGATTAACTTACTCTATGGGCCTAAACCTGTTTCTGACATATGATTGTTTTTAAATTACATATCAATGGTTGATGTCTTCTATCATTTTCATTAATAGTCATTGGACTGTAACAGTGTATGTTCATCAAAATAATAAACACACAGGTTTTCTAAAGAAATAAGAAAAGTCACAAAAAAATAGTTTAGCCTAATTAATAAAGGGCTACAACACTAAGAACAGTGTTAAAATATCAAATCAGAATACGTAAATCATCGAAGATCAGTCAATGCAATGGCTAAGACAAAAACGGACAACAAGACAAAACAATTGTGGACAAAACATCACACATAAAACTAAAGATTGAGTAACAGGAACTCTACTAATAATAACACAACCGGGATGAATCCTAATTGATTATCTTAATTGATTATTTGGCACATGGGTTCAATCCAAAGTTCTTAATATAAACACCACAAATAAAAATGTAGAATTAAGTACTAAATATGCACTCTGATTGTGAGTATTACTTCTACGATGATGTTCAAAAGTTTCAACTTTAAGCTGAAAGAACAATTTAAATTCTCTATAATCATAAAAGTTGCAAATGTGGTAGCAAAAACTTATATGTATGTACCTACAGCTTAGGTGAACGTCAATCCAATGGAAGATGGCTTAATACACGCTAGAGAATACTGAAGAGTCAATAAAAAATGGACAATCCAGAGAAACTGGCAAAATAGCGTACACAATACAAAGAAAAACACAACACAATATGTGTTGGATACCACTATAAACAAGCAAAAACAAACAACGTTGATAAGACATGAGCCGTCCTACAAACAACTGGAGGTAAAGACGGAGCATCGTTTTAATCCGGACATCACAACACGGAACTAAGTACGTAAAGAAACATAATAGAACAACATCGAAAACTAAACCTACGAGCACCAGAGACTAACATGTACATAAATTAGACATGTTGGTAATATGATGGGATTAATCATACTTGGACAAACTACAATGTATGTCAAATTAATCATACTTGGAAGCCCACAGAAGACCTCTTATTTTGAATGTAGTAATTTTACAGTAGTATGTAGTTGTCATCGACTAAATACATGTATGATGTCAAAGTAATTTATCGTGATATTATGAAATTAAATCGACTTGACATTGATAATAATATTAAGTCGATTTAACAATATAATTATCATTTTAAGATGACATAGTTGTTAATATTAAGTCAACGTAAGAAGATAAACATTAAGGTAATTTCATTAATTACTTTCAAAAAATTATCATTTTTTCTAACATGCAAGTTATGATCATGTCCTAATATGTACATCAATTAATAAAAAATCGATACTACTTACCCCAACCTTATAAAGTTATTCAGGCAATTTTGAAGATACCAAAGGGGTAATTAGAAGCCGTAAATTGAAGGAGGACAGACAATACAATTGTCAAAAGAAAAAAAAGGTCCACAAAACACTACACAGAAAACTATAGAGTGAACAACGCAAGTTCAACAAAGTTATGCATTATATTGGATTATTTAGCACATGGGTTCATCCCAAGTTCCAAATATTGACAAGAAACATACAAATGTATATTCCAGTATTAAGCTCTAATTGTCCTGTATTGCTGCTACAATGATGATCTTAGTTTAATATCTAAGCTGAAATAACAATTTAATGCGTAAAATAAACAAAGGGCAAGTAGTTCCTGTCCCATTGTTGGCGTCTGTCATGCTACTCATGTTAAGACGTTTAATCATCCATAATAAGCAGCTAAGTATTGGTTTATATCAAGACCCCTTTGAGGCGTACTTGATTTGAACGCTAAAAAGAGAAAGTCTAGCATGAAACTTTGTTGGGTGAAATTCTGGGTTTTTTCTGCACCTACGAAGAGTTTGAAGATACCAAAGGGGTAATCAGAATCCGTAAATCGAAGGACAGACAACACAATGGCCAAGCGAGAAATGACAAAAGGACAAACAACGATCTACTAAACATACATATAAAACTAAAGATCGAGTAACACGAATCCCACTAAAAACCGGGGGTGAACTCAGGTGCAATAAAATAGGTGGAAAATTATAGAATTATGGCGTTATGGAAACGCTTAAGCAATCACTCTTCCTTCTATGAATTAGTAAGAAAAAATATGGCTGTAAATGAACACGAGAGACTGTCCAACTTTACAACTAGACATAAAGTATCATTGTTCTACATTTCTGAATGGGGCTCTGAACACAAGTCTGACAGAAATGACTTGGTTTCGTACCCTGAAGCTCATCACAAATATTAAGATTTCCAGACGCTAATCCGGTATGTTCTTTATACCGTCCTTATCTTTCCTCTCAAAATAAATCTGATGACATAGCTAAAAGTAATTGCTGTAGGTCACAATGATAAATCTCACTAACAAAGCCCACATCCATTTGTTTGTAAAATATTTCTTAAATTAGAAAAATAAAATGACAGTGTAAAGATTGCTTGTTATTATTATTATTTTGAAGTGTAAAGTTATTAGGATATCTCTGTAAGGTTATTAGGATATCTCTGTAAGGTTATTAGGATATATCTGTAAGGTTATTAGGATATCTCTGTGAGGTTATTAGGATATCTCTGTAAGGTTATTAGGATATCTCTGTAAGGTTATTAGGATATCTCTGTACGGTTATTAGGATATCTCTGTGATGTTATTAGGATATCTCTGTAAGGTTATTAGGATATCTCTGTAAGGTTATTAGGATATCTCTGTACGGTTATTAGGATATTTCTGTGAGGTTATTAGGATATCTCTGTGAGGTTATTAGGATATCTCTGTAAGGTTATTAGGATATCTCTGTAAGGTTATTAGGATATCTCTGTGAGGTTATTAGGATATCTCTGTGAGGTTATTAGGATATCTCTGTAAGGTTATTAGGATATCTCTGTAAGGTTATTAGGATATCTCTATATCTATTTGTTTTTTGTACAGTCGTGTTGTCGAAATTAATTAATTTCTTTGATAAATTTTACTTTCTTTTTACTACTAACAAAATTAAAGCATTGAATTAATGTTCCATGTTCAGTATGTAAAGAATATGAAGACCGTTTACCATTTATCCTTCTTTCAGCTATAAAAATAATCAATAAAAACAAATTCTTACCAAGCTCATGTTTCAGTGCAATCCAAAGATATGGTGGAAACCTACAGATTGGTTTATTATCTAAGTCTAACGCCTTCATTAATTCTTGGTTTGATGATAACACATCCAACAGTTCCATTTCACTGATCCCAAATTCTGGTACAGAAAGATGGCGAATTACTGCCTGAATCACTTCCAATCCAAAATTAAGTTCCAAAGAGTCCATTTTCTGGTGAATTGCCTCCGTAAGTGATGACGGAAGACTTTGTCCAGGAGGATTAAAATGTGTCGTCCATTTGCCCGCTAAGTCGACCCCTATGCTTATTAATTCAACTGAGCCACGCTGGAGAATTTTCAAAATGGCCGATTCTTGGTCTTTATTTAGACTCCGATGCATTTTGCTTAGTTTGTTGTTTAACACTACAGAATATTGTTGTAAACTCCAATTTGGGAAATAAATTATTGAATTTGCAAAATCATTTTTCTTTTCAAGTTTTTCAATAATAATATTCGCTTGTTCAGTTTTGTGATATGAAATTATCATGTGTACTTTTGGCGGAAGTTTGGTTAACAACCAGTCATGATAACTTGGTTCGTCCAAATCACCTTGCAGTTTGTCAATACCGTCAATAGCTATAACTAGATTTTTCGCAGTATTAGAAATTCTGTTTATTAGTCCATAGAAATAGCTGGTCAAATGACATATATCATAGGGTCTAAGGTCAATATTTTGTTGTAAAACACAATTTAATTGTGTACAAATTTGCTTCAACAATTTAACACTATTACATGACTGTGGAGTCAACCCTACATATCGCACAATCAAAATCGTATCATTTCCAAATATGTCTCTGCTATGATGACATAGTTTTGAAATAAACGAGGACATCCCACAACCTGGTGACCCAGTTATCCGGATGGGCTGATGATCCGTAGTTCTACCTGCAAACATTAAATTTTGAACAGACAGCAGGAGTTTTTCAAATCCAAACACGGAATAATCCATCATCAATTGTCTACAGTGCTTTAGATGAACATGTACATCAGAACATAACGGTTGAGTGGTTTTATCAACATTATACTGTAATTGTAGTCCTATGTCAACCAAAGCTACCAGTTTCGTTGTCACAGCAGCTAGAAAGTTTTCCATATATTCCCCATGCTGTTCTATAACTTTGTGTATATTGTCACATTCTGTCCATGAAATGTTAAACACAAAATGATTGTCTTTAATCACCTCCTGTTTTATTTGATGTTTTAGATGTTTCAGCTTTGCCTGTTTATTTAGATCAATAGCTATGTTCTTTGCCAGATCTACATAAGCTGTAGCACCTACGACTCCTGTATTGATGCCTAGGAAAATAAATAAATATACATACATAATTCATGATAATATACTTTTGGCATATAAATGAAAAACAAAAAATACCACACTGTCCGTACCATTCCAAAATCAAATATCAAGATCGCAAACAGGCAAACTCGATACCAACACATGACCGCTCATATTCCTGGCTTGGTACTGGCACTTAAATAAAAAGTGGTGTAAGTCATTTCCACATGTGTGTTAAATACCAACCCTCACATATAACCGGACGAACAGTTTTATTATAAAGAACTCTGTAATCTTGAGCATTATACATAATATATTTAATCTTGTGGACATAGAAGTTGTCATATGTATAATATTCGTTCTATTTAATAGAGCTGATGGCCGAAAACAGTATCTAAATATTAGATAGTATACAAGGCCATCGTATGGCATAATGGTGAAACAATTGTTAACTTAGAATCTGACAGAATACTGTTCAACAAGTTGTTGATATCTTTTTGAAATATAAGAGAGGACGATTTAAAACAAATCCTTGATTTAATAATTAACTATTCAGAATACGATAACGTAAAAAAGAGTACTGCAATTAAAGCATTTTTTACGGGGTCCTTAGTCTGAAACACAACTATAAAAGAATTATCCCATGTATTTCGCATGTGTTTTTGAAGAAAAAGAAAAGTTTGGATAATGGATAAAAATCGTTAAAATTCAAAATTAGGTTATCTTTTAATAGCTAAAGACATGATTTACTTGTGATGTTTTACTGATATTTGATCTGGTTTGCTTAATGATATCTCAGACTCTAGGTTGGGAGCTTTATTTTGAGAAAGCGATGTCAGGTGCTTTTGCAGATTTTGGGAAAGAGATTCTAACGAATTACAGTGGCGTTAAACACCCTTAACCCCATCACTAACATATAACACGACAAGAGGTTTCACAATCCGATCTCTTTTAACAAACAAATACATGTATCAACTTACTTTCAATGTTTCTTTCTAATAAGACACATCCGTTCGTTGCCAGTTTCAAACCAGCTGTTATTTCTCTTTCCAACCCTAAAACAAATACAATATTTAAGAAATATGTTCTAATTATATTTATTCTGTGAAAGATTTTGAATGCTCAACCATAATACATTTTGAAAATGTAACCTGTAGAATAGTCTCTATGCATTGCCTATGACACATTTTACATGTTGCCTATGGAAAGTTTTTAATTTGTTCTCTGTGCACAGGTCTCGCCTGTGGAAAGTGTTACACGTGTTGCCTATGCAATACATTCCATTGTGTTCTGCTGAAGTATTTTCATGTGTTGCCTAAGGAGGGCTTGCATGTGTTGTCCTTTGAAAGTTTTACATTGTTGCCCATGGAACGTTTTACGCTTTGTTTTACACGTGTTCCTTATAGAAAGAGCTATATGTATTTCCTATAGCATGTGTTGCCTCTAGAAAGTTTTACATATCCTGTCTTTAGAAAATGATGCACGTGTTAGCTATGGAACGCTTTGCATGTGTTGTCTATGAAACAGTTTATATGTGCTGCCTACGGAAGGACTTACATGTGTTACCCATGGAAATGTTCCTTTGAAAGCAATTTACAGTCATGTGATATGTAATATACACGTCATGTGATATGTAATATACACGTAGCACATTTAATTAGCGAACATAGAAATGAAAACCAAAAAAAATAGAGTAAAAATAGGTTATTTTTTGGGGCCAGGCAAATTAAGGTTGCGGGTATTAAGAGGTCAGAGTACTCCATCTCTCCACTAATAATATCGAGATTTCCGACTGCCAATCAGCGATAAGCTAACAGTAAAAAAAGAACATGCAACGAATCGCTTCAACTACAAATATCACACACATAATTGCCCTCATGATCAGTACAATATTAACATTAACGAATGCACATAGATAACCAACGATTGGCTACGAATTTGTTAATTTTAATCCATTTGACTACGGAAAGCAAAACTAATAGAAACAATACATATACACACATGTTTCATAGTTCAAATAACTTAACTACGTTTACCATATTCTAAAGAGGACATATTTACCTTGATATAAGCAGTATTGTTTGTCAACAAATACAGTATTTACCTGAAGTATAGAATCGTTCCTGTTTCTCGTTGTTTTTTACATTTATATTTCCCTCTTTGGGAGCCACGTCGGCTCCATATTGTATCAGATTCAACAAAGCTGTATATGTTTCTTCCCAGTTCTGGGTATCAGTCTTGTGTCCGTTAGGATTTATTTGTGACCTACAAATAACATTATATAGTTACAATCAATCAATCAATCAATCAATCAATCAATCAATCATGAAATACATTGGATGCTCTTGGAAACAATTGTATTCTAGGGAAGATGACGCAGCATTTGTCGGCAGTTGACGAAACAATCTACTCTTTTAAAATCTACATCCCATCCAATGATCTCGGTGAGAAACGTACAGCCGACAACCAAAGAGCGATTTATTGATTTATTGGCGATTTTTTATTTGTATTTGTAAATTTTAAACCATTATTATATATTTAATCATTATTTAAAATGTTTCTATTACAATTATGCATATCAGTACATTATAAAAGAAATTAGCAATGCCATGAAAAACTAAATCCAATACAAAAATCGTACAAAGGGTCAAAACATGCTAGATATACGATGCTTACTTCACATTATGATTTGGATATCTGTCAGTTATATGCCGAAGCCTATACACAACAGGCACTGAATTATAGTCCTTACAATACCAGTCATTTAATAGCTTAATATCTAAAATGAATAGAATAAAGAATAATACCAGTCATTTAATAGTTTTAAATATAAAAGAAATAGAATAAAGAATAATACTAGGCATCTAACAGCTTAATATCTAAAAGAAATAGAATAAAGAATAATATCAGTCATCTACCAGCTTAATATCTAAAAGAAATAGAATAAAGAACAATATCAGTCATCTAACAACTTAATATCTAAAAGAAATAGAATAAAGAATAATACCAGTCATCTAACAGCTTAATATATATATATCTAAAAGAAATAGAATAAAGAATAATATCAGTCATCTACCAACTTAATATCTAAAAGAAATAGAATAAAGGATAATATCAGTCATCTAATAGCTTGATATCTAAAAGAAATAGAATAAAGAATAATATCAGTCATCTACCAGCTTAATATCTAAAAGAAATAGAATAAAGAATAATATCAGTCATCTACCAGCTTAATATCTAAAAGAAATAGAATAAAGAATAATATCAGTCATCTAACAGCTTAATATCTAAAAGAAATAGAACAAAGAATAATATCAGTCATCTAACAGCTTAATATATATATATCGAAAAGAAATAGAATAAAGAATAATATCAGTCATCTAACAGCTTAATATATATATATCTAAAAGAAATAGAATAAAGAATAATATCAGTCATCTACCAACTTAATATCTAAAAGAAATAGAATAAAGGATAATATCAGTCATCTACCAGCTTAATATCTAAAAGAAATAGAATAAAGGATAATATCAGTCATCTAACAGCTTAATATCTAAAAGAAATAGAATAAAGAATAATATCAGTCATCTACCAGCTTAATATCTAAAAGAAATAGAATAAAGGATAATATCAGTCATCTAACAGCTTAATATCTAAAAGAAATAGAATAAAGGATAATATCAGTCATCTAACAGCTTAATATCTAAAAGAAATAGAATAAAGGATAATATCAGTCATCTAACAGCTTAATATCTAAAAGAAATAGAATAAAGAATAATATCAGTCATCTACCAACTTAATATCTAAAAGAAATAGAATAAAGGATAATATCAGTCATCTACCAGCTTAATATCTAAAAGAAATAGAATAAAGAATAATATCAGTCATCTAACAGCTTAATATCTAAAAGAAATAGAATAAAGAATAATACCAGTCATCTAACAGCTTAATATCTAAAAGAAATAGAATAAAGAATAATATTAGTCATCTACCAGCTTAATATCTAAAAGAAATAGAATAAAGGATAATATCAGTCATCTACCAGCTTAATATCTAAAAGAAATAGAATAAAGGATAATATCAGTCATCTACCAGCTTAATATCTAAAAGAAATAGAATAAAGGATAATATCAGTCATCTAACAGCTTAATATCTAAAAGAAATAGAATAAAGGATAATATCAGTCATCTAACAGCTTAATATCTAAAAGAAATAGAATAAAGAATAATATCAGTCATCTACCAACTTAATATCTAAAAGAAATAGAATAAAGGATAACATCAGTCATCTAACAGCTTAATATCTAAAAGAAATAGAATAAAGAATAATATCAGTCATCTACCAGCTTAATATCTAAAAGAAATAGAATAAAGAATAATATCAGTCATCTAACAACTTAATATCTAAAAGAAATAGAATAAAGAATAATACCAGTCATCTAACAGCTTAATATATATATATATCTAAAAGAAATAGAATAAAGAATAATATCAGTCATCTACCAACTTAATATCTAAAAGAAATAGAATAAAGAATAATATCAGTCATCTAACAGCTTAATATCTAAAAGAAATAGAATAAAGAATAATACCAGTCATCTAACAGCTTAATATCTAAAAGAAATAGAATAAAGAATAATATCAGTCATCTACCAGCTTAATATCTAAAAGAAATAGAATAAAGAATAATATCAGTCATCTAACAACTTAACATCTAAAAGAAATAGAATAAAGAATAATACCAGTCATCTAACAGCTTAATATATATATATCTAAAAGAAATAGAATAAAGAATAATATCAGTCATCTACCAACTTAATATCTAAAAGAAATAGAATAAAGGATAATATCAGTCATCTAATAGCTTGATATCTAAAAGAAATAGAATAAAGAATAATATCAGTCATCTACCAGCTTAATATCTAAAAGAAATAGAATAAAGAATAATATCAGTCATCTACCAGCTTAATATCTAAAAGAAATAGAATAAAGAATAATATCAGTCATCTAACAGCTTAATATCTAAAAGAAATAGAATAAAGAATAATATCAGTCATCTAGCAGCTTAATATAAATATATCGAAAAGAAATAGAATAAAGAATAATATCAGTCATCTAACAGCTTAATATATATATATCTAAAAGAAATAGAATAAAGAATAATATCAGTCATCTACCAACTTAATATCAAAAAGAAATAGAATAAAGGATAATATCAGTCATCTACCAGCTTAATATCTAAAAGAAATAGAATAAAGAATAATATCAGTCATCTAACAGCTTAATATCTAAAAGAAATAGAATAAAGAATAATACCAGTCATCTAACAGCTTAATATCTAAAAGAAATAGAATAAAGAATAATATCAGTCATCTAATAGCTTAATATCTAAAAGAAATAGAATAAAGAATAATATCAGTTATCTACCAGCTTAATATCTAAAAGAAATAGAATAAAGAATAATATCAGTCATCTACCAACTTAATATCTAAAAGAAATAGAATAAAGGATAATATCAGTCATCTAATAGCTTGATATCTAAAAGAAATAGAATAAAGAATAATATCAGTCATCTACCAGCTTAATATCTAAAAGAAATAGAATAAAGAATAATATCAGTCATCTACCAGCTTAATTTCTAAAAGAAATAGAATAAAGAATAATATCAGTCATCTAACAGCTTAATATCTAAAAGAAATAGAATAAAGAATAATATCAGTCATCTAACAGCTTAATATAAATATATCGAAAAGAAATAGAATAAAGAATAATATCAGTCATCTAACAGCTTAATATATATATATCTAAAAGAAATAGAATAAAGAATAATATCAGTCATCTACCAACTTAATAGCTAAAAGAAATAGAATAAAGGATAATATCAGTCATCTACCAGCTTAATATCTAAAAGAAATAGAATAAAGAATAATATCAGTCATCTAACAGCTTAATATCTAAAAGAAATAGAATAAAGAATAATACCAGTCATCTAACAGCTTAATATCTAAAAGAAATAGAATAAAGAATAATATCAGTCATCTAATAGCTTAATATCTAAAAGAAATAGAATAAAGAATAATATCAGTTATCTACCAGCTTAATATCTAAAAGAAATAGAATAAAGAATAATATCAGTCATCTAACAACTTAATATCTAAAAGAAATAGAATAAAGAATAATACCAGTCATCTAACAGCTTAATATATATATATCTAAAAGAAATAGAATAAAGAATAATATCAGTCATCTACCAACTTAATATCTAAAAGAAATAGAATAAAGGATAATATCAGTCATCTAATAGCTTGATATCTAAAAGAAATAGAATAAAGAATAATATCAGTCATCTACCAGCTTAATATCTAAAAGAAATAGAATAAAGAATAATATCAGTCATCTACCAGCTTAATATCTAAAAGAAATAGAATAAAGAATAATATCAGTCATCTACCAGCTTAATATATATATATCTAAAAGAAATAGAATAAAGAATAATATCAGTCATCTAACAGCTTAATATATATATATCTAAAAGAAATAGAATAAAGAATAATATCAGTCATCTACCAACTTAATATCTAAAAGAAATAGAATAAAGGATAATATCAGTCATCTACCAGCTTAATATCTAAAAGAAATAGAATAAAGAATAATATCAGTCATCTAACAGCTTAATATCTAAAAGAAATAGAATAAAGAATAATACCAGTCATCTAACAGCTTAATATCTAAAAGAAATAGAATAAAGAATAATATCAGTCATCTACCAGCTTAATATCTAAAAGAAATAGAATAAAGAATAATATCAGTCATCTAACAACTTAATATCTAAAAGAAATAGAATAAAGAATAATACCAGTCATCTAACAGCTTAATATATATATATATCTAAAAGAAATAGAATAAAGAATAATATCAGTCATCTACCAACTTAATATCTAAAAGAAATAGAATAAAGGATAATATCAGTCATCTACCAGCTTAATATCTAAAAGAAATAGAATAAAGAATAATATCAGTCATCTAACAGCTTAATATCTAAAAGAAATAGAATAAAGAATAATACCAGTCATCTAACAGCTTAATATCTAAAAGAAATAGAATAAAAATAATATCAGTCATCTACCAGCTTAATATCTAAAAGAAATAGAATAAAGAATAATATCAGTCATCTAACAACTTAACATCTAAAAGAAATAGAATAAAGAATAATACCAGTCATCTAACAGCATAATATATATATATCTAAAAGAAATAGAATAAAGAATAATATCAGTCATCTACCAACTTAATATCTAAAAGAAATAGAATAAAGGATAATATCAGTCATCTAATAGCTTGATATCTAAAAGAAATAGAATAAAGAATAAAATCAGTCATCTACCAGCTTAATATCTAAAAGAAATAGAATAAAGAATAATATCAGTCATCTACCAGCTTAATATCTAAAAGAAATAGAATAAAGAATAATATCAGTCATCTAACAGCTTAATATCTAAAAGAAATAGAATAAAGAATAATATCAGTCATCTAACAGCTTAATATAAATATATCGAAAAAAAATAGAATAAAGAATAATATCAGTCATCTAACAGCTTAATATATATATATCTAAAAGAAATAGAATAAAGAATAATATCAGTCATCTACCAACTTAATATCTAAAAGAAATAGAATAAAGGATAATATCAGTCATCTACCAGCTTAATATCTAAAAGAAATAGAATAAAGAATAATATCAGTCATCTAACAGCTTAATATCTAAAAGAAATAGAATAAAGAATAATACCAGTCATCTAACAGCTTAATATCTAAAAGAAATAGAATAAAGAATAATATCAGTCATCTAATAGCTTAATATCTAAAAGAAATAGAATAAAGAATAATATCAGTCATCTACCAGCTTAATATCTAAAAGAAATAGAATAAAGAATAATATCAGTCATCTAACAACTTAATATCTAAAAGAAATAGAATAAAGAATAATACCAGTCATCTAACAGCTTAATATATATATATCTAAAAGAAATAGAATAAAGAATAATATCAGTCATCTACCAACTTAATATCTAAAAGAAATAGAATAAAGGATAATATCAGTCATCTAATAGCTTGATATCTAAAAGAAATAGAATAAAGAATAATATCAGTCATCTACCAGCTTAATATCTAAAAGAAATAGAATAAAGAATAATATCAGTCATCTACCAGCTTAATATCTAAAAGAAATAGAATAAAGAATAATATCAGTCATCTAACAGCTTAATATCTAAAAGAAATAGAATAAAGAATAATATCAGTCCTCTAACAGCTTAATATATATATATCTAAAAGAAATAGAATAAAGAATAATATCAGTCATCTACCAACTTAATATCTAAAAGAAATAGAATAAAGGATAATATCAGTCATCTAACAGCTTAATATCTAAAAGAAATAGAATAAAGAATAATATCAGTCATCTAACAGCTTAATATCTAAAAGAAATAGAATAAAGAATAATACCAGTCATCTAACAGCTTAATATCTAAAAGAAATAGAATAAAGAATAATATCAGTCATCTAATAGCTTAATATCTAAAAGAAATAGAATAAAGAATAATATCAGTCATCTACCAGCTTAATATCTAAAAGAAATAGAATAAAGAATAATTTCAGTCATCTAACAGCTTAATATCTAAAAGAAATAGAATAAAGAATAATACCAGTCATCTAACAGCTTAATATCTAAAAGAAATAGAATAAAGAATAATATCAGTCATCTAACAACTTAATATCTAAAAGAAATAGAATAAAGAATAATACCAGTCATCTAACAGCTTAATATATATATATCTAAAAGAAATAGAATAAAGAATAATATCAGTCATCTACCAACTTAATATCTAAAAGAAATAGAATAAAGGATAATATCAGTCATCTAATAGCTTGATATCTAAAAGAAATAGAATAAAGAATAATATCAGTCATCTACCAGCTTAATATCTAAAAGAAATAGAATAAAGAATAATATCAGTCATCTACCAGCTTAATATCTAAAAGAAATAGAATAAAGAATAATATCAGTCATCTAACAACTTAATATCTAAAAGAAATAGAATAAAGAATAATATCAGTCATCTAACAGCTTAATATATATATATCGAAAAGAAATAGAATAAAGAATAATATCAGTCATCTAACAGCTTAATATATATATATCTAAAAGAAATAGAATGAAGAATAATATCAGTCATCTACCAACTTAATATCTAAAAGAAATAGAATAAAGGATAATATCAGTCATCTACCAGCTTAATATCTAAAAGAAATAGAATAAAGAATAATATCAGTCATCTACCAACTTAATATCTAAAAGAAATAGAATAAAGAATAATATCAGTCATCTACCAACTTAATATCTAAAAGAAATAGAATAAAGAATAATACCAGTCATCTAACAACTTAATATCTAAAAGAAATAGAATAAAGAATAATATCAGTCATCTAATAGCTTAATATCTAAAAGAAATAGAATAAAGAATAATATCAGTCATCTACCAGCTTAATATCTAAAAGAAATAGAATAAAGAATAATATCAGTCATCTAACAACTTAATATCTAAAAGAAATAGAATAAAGAATAATACCAGTCATCTAACAGCTTAATATATATATATCTAAAAGAAATAGAATAAAGAATAATATCAGTCATCTACCAACTTAATATCTAAAAGAAATAGAATAAAGAATAATACCAGTCATCTAACAGCTTGATATCTAAAAGAAATAGAATAAAGAATAATACCAGTCATCAACCAGCTTAATATCTAACAGAAATAGAATAAAGAATAATATCAGTCATCTAACAGCTTAATATCTAAAAGAAATAGAATAAAGAATAATATCAGTCATCTAACAGCTTAATATCTAAAAGAAATAGAACAAAGAATAATACCAGTCATCAACCAGCTTAATATCTAAAAGCAATAGAATAAAGAATAATATCAGTCATCTAACAACTTAATATCTAAAAGAAATAGAATAAAGAATAATACCAGTCATCTAACAGCTTAATATCTAAAAGAAATAGAATAAAGAATAATACCAGTCATCTAACAGCTTAATATCTAAAAGAAATAGAATAAAGAATAATATCAGTCATCTAACAGCTTAATATATATATATATCGAAAAGAAATAGAATAAAGAATAATATCAGTCATCTAACAACTTCGGTTTTATCTAACGTTTATTTCCATGACAAACTGAAACTGCTGCCCAATTTTTTTTTAGAATTCTACATGATATATTGCAAATGATACAAACCTTTGCCAGATTCGAACGCTTCATTCCGAATGAGTTGAAATTCTTTTTCATCTAAGTAAGTAGGTAATGGACAATCCCCATACTTATTACCTATCAAACACTATAAAAAGATTTAAATGTTGATTATTGGATGAATATCTACCAATGGGATCAGTGCCTATCACTGCTAAGTTTGTGAGCTTGAAAAGAAAGTTTAAACAGTGATGATCATCAATTCCACAAATATCAACAAAATTAACAATCACTTTTCATCTTAACTGAACTCACGGAACACAAAAAAGACCATGACATATCAGTTTGATTTCCGCCCGTGACAAAGTAAAGTAACAAAGATTGTCAGTGACTTGCAGCAGGTCGATGTTTTCCACGGTCACACACCAACCAAAATGGTCCCATGATATAGCCCACATATCCCGGACAAATGGTGGCGTTAAACACACATAGCCCCTTTTCATATTTATATTAATATATTATCAAAGGGAACAAGCAATTTATAACATTTTCATAGGTTATAGTTACGAGGGACGTAGCTAGGTTATAGTTACGAGGGACGTAGCTAGGTTATAGTTACGAGGGACGTAGCTAGGTTATAGTTACGAGGGACGTAGTTAGGTTATAGTTACGAGGGACGTAGCTAGGTTATAGTTACGAGGGACGTAGCTAGGTTATAGTTACGAGGGACGTAGTTAGGTTATAGTTACGAGGGACGTAGCTAGGTTATAGTTACGAGGGACGTAGTTAGGTTATAGTTACGAGGGACGTAGCTAGGTTATAGTTACGAGGGACGTAGCTAGGTTATAGTTACGAGGGACGTAGTTAGGTTATAGTTACGAGGGACGTAGTTAGGTTATAGTTACGAGGGACGTAGCTAGGTTATAGTTACGAGGGACGTAGTTAGGTTATAGTTACGAGGGATGTAGCTAGGTTATAGTTACGAGGGACGTAGCTAGGTTATAGTTACGAGGGACGTAGTTAGGTTATAGTTACGAGGGACGTAGCTAGGTTATAGTTACGAGGGACGTAGCTAGGTTATAGTTACGAGGGACGTAGCTAGGTTATAGTTACGAGGGACGTAGCTAGGTTATAGTTACGAGGGACGTAGTTAGGTTATAGTTACGAGGGACGTAGCTAGGTTATAGTTACGAGGGACGTAGTTAGGTTATAGTTACGAGGGACGTAGCTAGGTTATAGTTACGAGGGACGTAGCTAGGTTATAGTTACGAGGGACGTAGTTAGGTTATAGTTACGAGGGACGTAGCTAGGTTATAGTTACGAGGGACGTAGTTAGGTTATAGTTACGAGGGACGTAGCTAGGTTATAGTTACGAGGGACGTAGCTAGGTTATAGTTACGAGAGACGTAGTTAGATTATTGTTACGAGGGACGTAGCTAGGTTATAGTTACGAGGGATGTAGCTAGGTTATAGTTACGAGGGACGTAGCTAGGTTATAGTTACGAGAGACGTAGTTAGGTTATTGTTACGAGGGACGTAGCTAGGTTATAGTTACGAGGGACGTAGTTAGGTTATAGTTACGAGGGACGTAGTTAGGTTATAGTTACGAGGGACGTAGCTAGGTTATAGTTACGAGGGACGTAGTTAGGTTATAGTTACGAGGGACGTAGCTAGGTTATAGTTACGAGGGATGTAGCTAGGTTATAGTTACGAGGGACGTAGTTAGGTTATAGTTACGAGGGACGTAGCTAGGTTATAGTTACGAGGGACGTAGTTAGGTTATAGTTACGAGGGACGTAGCTAGGTTATAGTTACGAGGGACGTAGTTAGGTTATAGTTACGAGGGACGTAGTTAGGTTATAGTTACGAGGGACGTAGCTAGGTTATAGTTACGAGGGACGTAGCTAGGTTATAGTTACGAGGGACGTAGTTAGGTTATAGTTACGAGGGACGTAGCTAGGTTATAGTTACGAGGGACGTAGCTAGGTTATAGTTACGAGGGACGTAGTTAGGTTATAGTTACGAGGGACGTAGCTAGGTTATAGTTACGAGGGACGTAGTTAGGTTATAGTTACGAGGGACGTAGCTAGGTTATAGTTACGAGGGACGTAGCTAGGTTATAGTTACGAGGGACGTAGTTAGGTTATAGTTACGAGGGACGTAGTTAGGTTATAGTTACGAGGGACGTAGCTAGGTTATAGTTACGAGGGACGTAGTTAGGTTATAGTTACGAGGGATGTAGCTAGGTTATAGTTACGAGGGACGTAGCTAGGTTATAGTTACGAGGGACGTAGTTAGGTTATAGTTACGAGGGACGTAGCTAGGTTATAGTTACGAGGGACGTAGCTAGGTTATAGTTACGAGGGACGTAGCTAGGTTATAGTTACGAGGGACGTAGCTAGGTTATAGTTACGAGGGACGTAGTTAGGTTATAGTTACGAGGGACGTAGCTAGGTTATAGTTACGAGGGACGTAGCTAGGTTATAGTTACGAGGGACGTAGCTAGGTTATAGCTACGAGGGACGTAGCTAGGTTATAGTTACGAGGGACGTAGCTAGGTTATAGTTACGAGGGACGTAGCTAGGTTATAGTTACGAGGGACGTAGCTAGGCAATACATAAAGAGTAAGAACAATTTGAAGCAGGGGTCTTGGAGGTTTCAAGGGCAACCCATTGATTGCACGTGTCTAGTTAACTAGATCCGAGAGAGCCTCTTCACTAATTATCATATCAACACGATGTTCGGTTGGTCTTCACCTCTAGTTGTCTGTAGAATGACACATGTCTTATTTACGTTATTTGTGTTTGTTTGCGCATAGTGGTGTGCAACAGATATTGTGCTATGTATTTGTTTTGTTTTTCTTCGTCTTGTGTCTTCGCCTATGGTGCCAGTTTCTCTGAATTGTCCGTTTAGATTGCCCCGTCTGTATTCTCTAACGTTTACATCTAAGAACCGCTCACTAGACTGATTGACAACTTAACCGATTAAACATAGACGTATTATTACATCTAAGAACCGCTCACTAGACTGATTGACAACTTAACCGATTAAACATAGACGTATTATTACATCTAAGAACCGCTCACTAGACTGATTGACAACTTAACCGATTAAACATAGACGTATTATTACATCTAAGAACCGCTCACTAGACTGATTGACAACTTAACCGATTAAGCATAGACGTATTATTACATCTAAGAACCGCTCACTAGACTGATTGACAACTTAACCGATTAAACATAGACGTATTATTACATCTAAGAACCGCTCACTAGACTGATTGACAACTTAACCGATTAAACATAGACGTATTATTACATCTAAGAACCGCTCACTAGACTGATTGACAACTTAACCGATTAAACATAGACGTATTATTACATCTAAGAACCGCTCACTAGACTGATTGACAACTTAACCGATTAAACATAGACGTATTATTACATCTAAGAATCCAAATGCATATTGTAATGTTAGTAAACAACGTACTTGATTGCATTGATTCCCATATTGTAATGTTAGTAAACAACGTACTTGATTGCATTGATTCCCATATTGTAATGTTAGTAAACAACGTACTTGATTGCATTGATTCCCATATTGTAATGTTAGTAAGCAACGTACTTGATTGCATTGATTCCCATATTGCAATGTTAGTAAACAACGTACTTGATTGCATTGATTCCCATATTGCAATGTTAGTAAACAACGTACTTGATTGCATTGATTCCCATATTGCAATGTTAGTAAACAACGTACTTGATTGCATTGATTCCCATATTGCAATGTTAGTAAACAACATACTTGATTGCATTGATTCCCATATTGCAATGTTAGTAAACAACGTACTTGATTGCATTGATTCCCATATTAGAAGATCAACTTAAAAAAATGTAATTTAGCAGCTTAGTAATACAATATTAAAGAATAAAATCAAATAAACTTTTTAAATATTTTGAAATACCAAATGTTTTGAATGCTAAAAAACATTTACTCATCTATTCCATTGATCTCATTCCTTTCTCGTTTATCCTTGATAAGTGTCTTGTTTTCAGTTTTCAAGCAATCTCATTGGTCAATCTATTTGGTACTCCAGCTTCGTATTTCAGGGTTTTGTGTTCACATGTGGACATAAAAATCTCAAAATGATATACTGAAGTGTAGCGAAAAAATTTGTTTGAAAGAGGTAGAATATACTAATGTGAAATACATGTAGAAAGAAACTTCTATCCTGACTATGTTTTTTAACATATCTTACAACAAAAAATGGTCCAACAGATTGTTGGTTGCACTGTTCTATCTCTTCAATGTGGCGTTCAAATCTGTAAGCGTCCTTAACATGATCAATTTCACTTCCATAATGAACGTCTGTCCAGACGACATCTAAGCCATATTGTACACAATGCTGCTGTAAGGCAGGAAGTGCATCTCTCCATAGATGATAACGTTCCAACTCAAAGTCTAAACGATAAAAAAATAATAATATGAAAATTTACACCCTATTATATATACCATTATAAGACCTCCTGGTTGATGTAATGGTTAGCATGACTGTCCCTAGTTCTGAATATTGTTGGTTAAATCTCCGGTCGCATCCACGTTTTCGAGTAAAACCAAAGACTATGAAATTGGGATATACTGTTTACGCGATAGGCACACAACAATCTGAACACGATCGAGAGTGTCTGAGTCAGAATAAGGTGTCTGAGATTGTTGGTCTAGAATAAAGCAACCATTATTATCATAATCGTCATCTCTCCCACACGTGACATGATATAGATAAAAACTTGTTTATATGGCGTTTAACAACAATCATCTGCTTGCTTTATATAGGTGAACTGTTACCTGATACAGAAAGTTGTCTTTATCGCGACATCTACACGACCGACTTCTTATTTCGTGTATTATGGTATTATTGCATACATTTTTGATTGTGTGTTACCAGTCCTATTTATTTTCTATGAACGCTCTTGTGTCCTGCCATTTTTGTCAGAATAAAACTGAGATTATAGTTTCTCTCTCTAAAAATTCCTTCCTTGCACCCATAGCCCCAATAAAACTTAAATAGTTCTTCCATTAGGACAAACATGATGAATTGTTCATTTAAAGCACACACTACGACTATGAGATGACGAACATCAGTCCAATCGCATTACTTTTACCATTGTTGTATTGGAACTTTCTGCACTGGGTACAATTAAGCGTTTACGAGCACAAAACATGGCACAGGAAAGTACGAATTATGATATACGCTAAATGTATTCATGAGCAAAAAACAGTAGTTGTTTTTAAATGCCATAATGATTATTGCATGCTGGCCGATCATAAAATCATGCTTATTGTCTTTAGGCTTTGTAAATAGTTATTTAATTGTATTCGAAATTTCGGCAAAAAAAAAAATCTTGCAAAACTTGCAAAAGAAAAATAGTCCTTATGGACAAATCCTTGCATATCGGCAATAGACAAAATATGCAAAAGCCGAATAAAAATATTTAATGAGTATTAATGTTCATTCGTGATCATCTCCCTCCATTTTGAATAAGGGAAAGAAAATAAGCGAATAGAAATGGTCTGAACAGGTAACATAGCATACCATAATGACGACCCAGTTTAATTAATACCTTGTAGGGTTTAAGTTTAATGCACTGTACTTAGTGACGGAAGTCAAGATACCTTTATTACAGATACAGGCGTTGGAGATTAATTTTCTATTCCAGGATTTCGCATTAATTTCTCTTCATAATTAGCCTGACCTATAAGCACCATTTATTAATTTATTATTACTTGTAGTATGCATTCTAACGTCAATGTTTACTATTTAATAAATATTTCATCCCTTTCTAATCGATTTATACTAAGAGAATACAGTTACATCCTTGGATTAGTTATTACGAAATCACAGGAGTAACCTACATCTCGCCGCCATCTTTATGTACAAAAATGTAAACAATGAAAGTCATGTAGAACTAATTGCGAATTGCCCATTTTGAATTACAATGTACAAGTCCTTGTTTGTGCACCACGAGCAAACGATTCACCTATGGTTGTAAAAGAGGAAAATACAAGCTGAAATCGAATCCATTACAATAGTGGTGATCAGAGGTAGATGTAAATCTAATTTCGTTACGATCGCTAACAGGGCGGTCTCTTTTGAGCATAAGAGGATTGTGAGCAGAGAAGTTTGAAAACGCATTGCATATTCACTTACACCATCGAATGAATATTGTTTTCTATGTGCATAGCTGGATATAATTTTCTGCTTTGATCTATAGCGTAGCATATATGCATGTAGCGATTTGCGTTTGAATGTACAATGCAAAGATAGTTAATGCAGCCTACCTGATCTATTTGAACATAAGTAAATATTCAATGAGCTTTTTGGTAATTGTGGTATCTCTGTAAGCCTTCCGGACAGAATAATATCTGTATAGTCTGTTTGTGCCGACATATTAATGCATGATCATAGATAATAACTGATTAATCACATTTCAGTATACATATATGTGTCCAGTTGGGGTAAGCATCCATTAATTTCCGGTGTATTTTGTCCACCTTATGCATGCATCCAATTAATGCCTCTATGTTGTGTCCATCCAGCTTGCTATGTCAGCCTTGAAAGAAATTAAAAATATATATATCTGAATTAGTGCTGTCGACGTGTGTCTAAAATAACGTTCATCAGGTACCTGAATTAGTGCTCACGACGTGTATCTAAAGTAACGTTCATCAGGTACCGATTTAGTGCTCACGACGTCTGTCTAAAGTAACGTTCATCAGGTATCTGATTTAGTGCTCACGACGTGTGTCTAAAGAAACGTTCCTCAGATACCTGAGTTAGTTCTCACGACGTGTGTCTAAAGTAACGTTCATCAGGTACCTGATTTAGTTACCACGACGTGTGTCTAAAGTAACATTCATCAGATACCTGATTTGTTCCTCACGACTTGTGTCTAAAGTAACGTTCATCATGTATCTGATTTAGTGCTGACGACCTGTGTCTAAAGAAACGTTCATCAGGTACCTGATTTACTGCTGACGAAAAGTGTGTAAAGTAACGTTCATCAGGTATCTGATTTAGTTCTCACGACGTGTGTCTAAAGTAACATTCATCAGATACCTGATTTGTTGCTCACGACTTGTGTCTAAAGTAACGTTCATCATGTATCTGATTTACTGCTGACGACGTGTGTCTAAAGAAACGTTCATCAGGTACCTGATTTAGTGCTCATGACGTGTGTCTAAAGTAATGTTTATCAGGTACCTGATTTAGTTCTCACGACATGTGACTAAAAAACGTTCATCAGGTACCTGATTTAGTTCTCACGACGTGTGTCTAAAGTAACGTTCATCAGGTACCTGATTTAATGCTCACGACGTGTGTCTAAAGGAACGTTCATCAGGTACTTGATTTAGTGCTCACGACGTGTGTCTAAAGAAACGTTCATCAAGTACCTGATTTAGTTCTGTCGACGTGTGTCTAAAAGTAACGTTCATCGGGTACCTGATTTAGTTCTCACGACATGTGTCTAAAGTAACGTTCATCATGTACCTGATTTAGTGCTGACGACGTGTGTCTAAAGTAACGTTCATCAGGTACCTGATTTAGTGCTGACGACGTTTGTCTAAAGTAACGTTCATCAGGTATCTGATTTAGTGCTCACGACGTGTGTCTAAAGTAACATTCATCAGGTATCTGATTTAATGCTCACGACGTGTGTCTAAAGTAGCTTTCATCAGGTACCTGATTTAGTTCTCACGACGTGTGTCTAAAGTAACGTTCATCAGGTACCTGATTTAGTTCTCACGACGTGTGTCTAAAGTAACGTTCATCGGGTACCTGATTTAGTTCTCACGACGCGTGTCTAAAGAAACGTTCATCAGGTACCTGATTTAGTGCTCACGACGTGTGTCTAAAGTAACTTTCATCAGGTACCTGAATCAGTGCTCATGACGTGTGTCTAAAGTAACATTCATCAGATACCTGATTTGTTCCTCACGACGTGTGTCTAAAGTAACGTTCATCATGTATCTGATTTACTGCTGACGACGTGTGTCTAAAGAAACGTTCATCAGGTACCTGATTTAGTGTTGACGACACGTGTCTAAAGAAACGTTCATCAGGTACCTGATTTAGTGCTCATGACGTGTGTCTAAAGTAATGTTTATCAGGTACCTGATTTAGTTCTCACGACATGTGACTAAAAAACGTTCATCAGGTACCTGATTTAGTTCTCACGACGTGTGTCTAAAGTAACGTTCATCAGGTACCTGATTTAGTGCTCACGACGTGTGTCTAAAGGAACGTTCATCAGGTACTTGATTTAGTGCTCACGACGTGTGTCTAAAGAAACGTTCATCAAGTACCTGATTTAGTTCTGTCGACGTGTGTCTAAAAGTAACGTTCATCGGGTACCTGATTTAGTTCTCACGACATGTGTCTAAAGTAACGTTCATCATGTACCTGATTTAGTGCTGACGACCTGTGTCTAAAGTAACGTTCATCAGGTACCTGATTTAGTGCTGACGACGTTTGTCTAAAGTAACGTTCATCAGGTATCTGATTTAGTGCTCACGACGTGTGTCTAAAGTAACATTCATCAGGTATCTGATTTAATGCTCACGACGTGTGTCTAAAGTAGCTTTCATCAGGTACCTTATTTAGTTCTCACGACGTGTGTCTAAAGTAACGTTCATCAGGTACCTGATTTAGTTCTCACGACGTGTGTCTAAAGTAACGTTCATCGGGTACCTGATTTAGTTCTCACGACGCGTGTCTAAAGAAACGTTCATCAGGTACCTGATTTAGTGCTCACGACGTGTGTCTAAAGTAACTTTCATCAGGTACCTGAATTAGTGCTCATGACGTGTGTCTAAAGTAACATTCATCAGATACCTGATTTGTTCCTCACGACGTGTGTCTAAAGTAACGTTCATCATGTATCTGATTTACTGCTGACGACGTGTGTCTAAAGAAACGTTCATCAGGTACCTGATTTAGTGCTGACGACACGTGTCTAAAGAAACGTTCATCAGGTACCTGATTTAGTGCTCATGACGTGTGTCTAAAGTAATGTTTATCAGGTACCTGATTTAGTTCTCACGACATGTGACTAAAAAACGTTCATCAGGTACCTGATTTAGTTCTCACGACGTGTGTCTAAAGTAACGTTCATCAGGTACCTGATTTAGTGCTCACGACGTGTGTCTAAAGGAACGTTCATCAGGTACTTGATTTAGTGCTCACGACGTGTGTCTAAAGAAACGTTCATCAAGTACCTGATTTAGTTCTGTCGACGTGTGTCTAAAAGTAACGTTCATCGGGTACCTGATTTAGTTCTCACGACATGTGTCTAAAGTAACGTTCATCATGTACCTGATTTAGTGCTGACGACGTGTGTCTAAAGTAACGTTCATCAGGTACCTGATTTAGTGCTGACGACGTTTGTCTAAAGTAACGTTCATCAGGTGTCTGATTTAGTGCTCACGACGTGTGTCTAAAGTAACATTCATCAGGTATCTGATTTAATGCTCACGACGTGTGTCTAAAGTAGCTTTCATCAGGTACCTGATTTAGTTCTCACGACGTGTGTCTAAAGTAACGTTCATCAGGTACCTGATTTAGTTCTCACGACGTGTGTCTAAAGTAACGTTCATCGGGTACCTGATTTAGTTCTCACGACGCGTGTCTAAAGAAACGTTCATCAGGTACCTGATTTAGTGCTCACGACGTGTGTCTAAAGTAACTTTCATCAGGTACCTGAATTAGTGCTCATGACGTGTGTCTAAAGTAACGTTCATCAGGTACCTGATTTAGTTTTCACGACGTATGTCTAAAGTAACGTTCATCGGATACCTGATTTAGTTCTCACGACGTGTGTCTAAAGCAACGTTCATCAGGTACCTGATTTAGTGCTCACGACGTGTGTCTAAAGTAACGTTCATCAGGTACCTGATTTAGTTCTCACGACGTGTTTCTAAAGTAATGTTCATCAGGTATCTGATTTAGTGCTCACGGCGTGTGTCTAAAGTAACGTTCATCAGGTACCTGATTTAGTTCTCATGACGTGTGTATATAGTAACGTTCATCGGGTACCTGATTTAATTCTCACGACGTATGTCTAAATTAACGTTCATCAGGTACCTTATTTAGTGCTCACGATGTGTGTCTAAAGTAACGTTCATCAGGTACCTGATTTAGTGCTCACGACGTGTGTCTAAAGAAACGTTCATCAGGTACCTGATTTAGTTTTCACGACGTGCGTCTAAAGAAACGTTCATCAGGTACCTGATTTAGTGCTGACGACATGTGGCTAAAGTAGCGTTCATCAGGTACCTGATTTAATGCTCACGACGTGTGTCTAAAGTAAATATATATCTGATTTAGTGCTCACGACGTGTGTCTAAAGTAAATATATATCTGATTTAGTGCTCACGACGTGTGTCTAAAGTAAATATATATCTGATTTAATGCTCACGACGTGTGTCTAAAGTAAATATATATCTGATTTAATGCTCACGACGTGTGTCTAAAGTAAATATATATCTGATTTAGTACTCACGACGTGTGTCTAAAGTAAATATATATCTGATTTAATGCTCACGACGTGTGTCTAAAGTAAATATATATCTGATTTAGTGCTCACGACGTGTGTCTAAGGTAAATATATATCTGATTTAGTACTCACGATGTGTGTCTAAAGTAAATATGTATCCGATTTAGTGCTCACGACGTGTGTCTAAAGTAAATATGTATCTGATTTAGTGCTCACGACGTGTGTCTAAAGTAAATATATATCTGATTTAGTACTCACGACGTGTGTCTAAAGAAACGTTCATCAGGTATCTGATTTAGTGCTCACTACGTGTGTCTAAAGTAACGTTCATCAGGTACCTGCTTCAGTTCTCACGACGTGTGTCTAAAGTAACGTTCATCAGGTATCTGATTTAGTGCTCACGACGTGTGTCTAAAGTAGCGTTCATCAGGTATCTGATTTAGTGCTCACGACGTGTGTCTAAAGTAGCGTTCATCAGGTATCTGATTTAGTGCTCACGACGTGTGTCTAAAGTAGCGTTCATCGTGTATCTGATTTAGTGCTGACGACGTGTGTCTAAAGTAGCGTTCATCAGGTACCTGATTTAGTTCTCACGACGTGTGTCTAAAGTAGCGTTCATCAAGTACCTGATTTAGTGCTCACGACGTGTGTCTAAAGTAACGTTCATCAAGTATCTGATATAGTGCTCACGACGTGTGTCTAAAGTAACGTTCATCAGGTACCTGATTTAGTGCTCACCACGTGTGTCTAAAGTAACGTTCATCAGGTTCATTTTGTCAACAGATTGGAAAGCCAAATAATTTTAAAACATTTGGAAGGAAGCAAACTAAAGGGCTTAAATAGGATAGCTAATAATCGGCTTCGGTTACCTATGCCTGAGACAGTTGAGCCTGAGCTCAATAATAATAACATTATTTACGAATTGTCAACAATTAATATATCATATGAATAATTTCACTGGCGAAACACTGACTTCTAGGTGGATGATAACCTTGGGGACTAATAGTCCACCAGCAGAGGCTTAGACCCAATGATAGTAATACCCACAATGTAAAATTGTAGATATCTACTTTATTGTACAACCATATTAAACTAACGTGTGACTTCAGATTTGTACACATTCATCATGATAAACTGTGGTTTTATTATGCACATCTGTAAAAGGATTTGTGAAAGAAAATACCAAAGTGGTCATTTTTTGTCTGATCAAATACTAGCTTTGAAAATGCATTTTTTTTTAATCTAAAAAAAGTTTGTTCCGAAGCACTAGGCTCGCTTTTCTCATTGTTTCTTTTTGATTGTCCCTTCAGTTTTCTCTAACGATTACTTTCTAAAGTTCGTAAAGATAAATTGACATTTGCTCACCATGTACCTATAATGTCTGTGTATCATACTTACTTCCTGGTCCTTTCCTCATTCATGACTTATCACCGAGTTTGTACCTATATTAACACGACCAAAGTCATTAGTGGCGCAGAAACTGCCTACCCTTCTGGAGCACCTGAGTTCACCCCCGTTTTTAGTGGGGCTCGTGTTCAAGGTATTTTCATTCTACGTAAATGCTAAACTGCTCTTATAAATTATGTACATGAAGTTATATGGACAAATTCAGATATCGTATATCAAAGTATTGTTATAAGCACATTAAGTTTACAAAAATAATGAGCAAATAAATCAGGTTTTCCATAATAGGCAATAATTTCATTTAAATATCTCTTAATTACTATCAGTTTTTGCATTGCGAATTATTAATCGATGGTCGTAATAGCCGGTTTTATAACCCCATCTTGGTAAATAAAATGTCATCTGTAAGTAATTTGAATGTCAAAGTGATTATTTACGGTAATTGCCACGTATTCTCTGGATTTTCCTTTTTTGATTGCCCCTTCGATATTCTCTAACGAACTACGTCGTGACCGCCACTCTTAATCACAATCCAGTCCTTTCTTCAGTCTGTTGTTTGTAACAAAAGTAACACGACGAGTGTCACTAGTGGAGCAGGAACTACTTACCCCTTTGGAGCACATGAGTTAATCCGCTGTTTGTTGCTCAATCTTTTGTTTTCTGTGTAGTGTTTTATACGTTATTGTTTGTCTCTTTGTCCTTTTTCTATTGATCAGTGTATTGTCTGTCCTCCTATTTACCACTTTTGATTATCCCTTTGGTATCTTCAACCTTTTCTTTGTAATTGATATAATTGAGAATGTCAATATGTAAACAATCGTTTCTGTTATGATAATATGAAACTTAGTGGATTTCTATTGTATCTTGCAATATATCTACAACATTTTACATAACCAGAAGGAGCCATCTAAACGTCGGTTCAGACCACTTTCCTCACTATTAATAAAGCTCAATAAAGGTGCGAGATAATTAAATCATGAGGACATGGACAAAGAAGCAAAATCACGGTCTGGCTACGCTGCCGACAAAAATGTACAGGCACAAAGATAAAAAAAAAACCAATCCGAACTACCATCAAATCGTATATTGTCTTAACGTCTGTTAACTACAGTGATTCTATCACTTACCTGTAGTAAAACTTTTAATTTAGAAATATTTTTGCTGAAAACATTTTATCAACCAATCACTTACTACCTTTTCCGACACGACACCGGTAAAGATATCAAAATAATAACTCATCCAAAATTAAATGTTCCTACTTTTAAATCAGAAAGAACTGTGATCATTCTATTGGTCCACAATGTATCTAACGACCGGGACTTGAAGAATAAGCGATGTTTTATCTCTATTCAATCTACAATGTACCTATACATATATGTTATTCAGTGAAATGGTAGTAACATAGATCACTTTTGAAAATATATTATCAACGAAAAATGGGAAAGGGGGAATTCATTAGTTCTTAAACATATAGATATACATCAAGTTAAATGTTAATTTTTATAAATAAAATTGTCTTACCTGTAAACTGAGCTCGTACAATAATGGTTTATTATCCTTCTAATTACATACTTATTATCAGTGTCGTTTCTAAGGTTACATGCTGACAATTCGTATAGGCGGTGAATAAAATCGATAATTTCAACTATTAACGAGAAAAAACAATCAAGACAGTTTCAAAAGATTTATAAACATAAGAATCCTACCTTTTTCCTTGTATTCATAACCAAATCATCGATTTTGCTTATTTAATAACGTTTATGACTAAGTTCAACTCTTTTATTAGATATTTCTGCAATCTGGTGAATGCTCTATAATAAACATTCAAGTTTGAGACTAGAGTATAATTAACCCAGTAAACAACAAAACAAATAAACAAATACGACAATAAACAAAGAACTACACATGTGTTTAGTAAATCTGTCTTTTAGTTTTTACAACTAGTTGATCGGAGTATGTAATGGTGTGTTTACCCTTCCAGGGCACCTGCGTTCACCCCGTGCTTTTAGCGGGGTTTGTGTTAATATACATGGTAGTTACGAATCTAAACCTAAGTTGTTTGTTGTCAGAAATAACACATCATAAATATCATAGAAATATTAACCTGGACACCCATTAACATGTTACAAACGTAGGTAGGATATAGATATGTTTAAGCGTAATATGTTCAATTAACACATTTATAGAAAATTTCAGAATATTGATAAACCAAAAAGGTGATAATAATAATTATTTTTATTTGTAAACATACAAATAATAATACAAAGAAAGAATGCACACTACAATGATGATAACAAATGAGTTGTGCATTAGACATAAGACTAGAAAACACATTTTATATATTGAGCACTAACTATTTAATCATCTGGGGAGCGGGGTTTTTTAATGTTTCCGAACAAATATTTCGTCTACCCTCTGGCAACCAACAAAATATAATGCATCAATATTCCCCTTTTTACAAATATGGTCTTTCTTAATTAAAAAAGATCATTTACGAGTCGACTCTTTTATCTAAAAATAAGTTCGGCAAGAAATACCAGATAAGAAAACTGCTTTTCTCAAAATCAGTTATAAGGTTCTCTACCTTTTTTATAAATGAAAACCACTGTTTTATATTTTAATATATGTAGGTGTGGATACACATTATATTTACTTTTCTATTATATTTCAGGTATTATCATTATTGCGAATTTCATTAAAAAAAATTAAAAAATGTTTTCTTATTTAAAAAAAAATTAGTCTGCAGTTTAAAAATGGTAGAAAGCAGAGTAGAATTAATAGACAGATTTTCCATCAGTTGAATTTACGTCATGAAAGAAATATGGATATTTGTGTATCTTGAAATCCCATTATTCCACCTCAAAGTTATTGTTCTACTGATGCTGGTTCCAGAAATGTATGGTCATAAGGTACGTTAAGAAATAATAGGTCTGAGATTTTTTTATTTTTAAAATATTAGAAGTGGATTTCCAACGTCATACGGTTTGTCGTGGTCTTTTTTATGTCCAGTTAGTTCAATTTTGATTGTTTTGTTGATATTGGTGGAATTGATGACCATCACTGTTAAGACCTTCTTTTTATAAAATAAACTCTACCAATTCATTATACACATACATGAAGCCATGGCATTATTGAAATTAAATAACGGGGATGTGATTAAGTGTTTTGCATCAATATTTCCTATACGAAAATGTTTATCAAGTATTGAGGAAATTAACTGAACTTGATTTTTTCCGATAAAACAGAACATTTCCTGTTAAATTTGCCGAGCTAAAATAAATTCAATAAAACAAGATTTTGCAATTAGATGTAAAGTATGTTTTCCTGCTTAATCAACTTTATCAAGGTCATCGTATAAACCAGGACTTTCCAAGAGAAGATCGTTTAGGCCCTTTGGTTTTATTGCTTCCAAAACTTTAAATTATTTGGCTTTCCAATCTTTCGATTTTGCGCGTACCTGATGAAGGTTATTCGAGAAGCGCGTCTACGTTCTAAATTTGATATCTACGTTTTTATTACTATCACATACGAGATCATGCGTGGCACTTGTTTTCTATTCTTGGTATAATATATGTGTGCATAAACTCCATAGCATTCAAAGACACTCATCAGTTCTTGGTATAATACATGTGTGAATACACTCCATAGCATTCCAAGACACTCATCAGTTCTTGGTATAATACATGTGTGAATACACTCCATAGCATTCAAAGACACTCATCAGTTCTTGGTATAATACATGTGTGAATACACTCCATAGCATTCAAAGACACTCATCAGTTCTTGGTATACTACATGTGTGAATACACTCCATAGCATTCAAAGACACTCATCAGTTCTTGGTATAATACATGTGTGAATACACTCCATAGCATTCAGGACACTCATCAGTTCCTGGTATTATACATGTGTGAATACACTCCATGACATTCAGGACACTCATCAATTATTGGTATTGTACATGTGTGAATACACTCCATAGCATTCAGGACAATCATCAGTTCTTGGTATCATACATGTGCGAATACACTCCATAACATTCAGGACACTCATCAGTTCTTGATATTGTAGATGCGTGACTACACTCCATAGCATTCAGGACAATCATCAGTTCTTGGTATCATACATGTGTGAATACACTCCATGACATTCAGGACACTCATCAGTTATTGGTATTGTACATGTGTGAATGCACTCCATAGCATTCAGGACAATCATCAGTTCTTGGTATTGTACATGTGTGAATGCACTCCATAGCATTCAGGACAATCATCAGTTCTTGGTATCATACATGTGCGAATACACTCCATAACATTCAGAACACTCATCGGTTCTTGATAGTGTACATGTGTGAATACACTCCATAGTATTCAGGACACTCATCAGTTTTTGGTATTATACAAGTGTGGATGCACTCCATAACATTCAGGACACTCAACAGTTCTTGGTATAATACATGTGTGAATACACTCCATAGCATTCAAGACACTCATCAGTTCTTGGTATTATACATGTACTCGTATTTAAAGGATGAGGACGCAAGACGAAATAATACACTCAAAACCAAAAATTTAAACTCGACGGAGATCACCCTGGTTTGTGTAGTGGCTAATGTGCTCATCTCATGCTGAATATCACGCGTTTGGGGCCCGGTTGGGCTAAGCCATAGATTATAAAATTGTTAATTCCTGTTTCACCTCTAAGCACACAGTATTAAGGAGTAAGAACAAAGACTGGTTGGAGGTATGATAATGTGTCCGAGCGGAGCGGACGTTCAAATTGATATACACTGTAATACATACATTAAAAGGCTACTATTAGAAAACAAAAGCATACTACCCGTTTTTATATTTTAAGCTGAAATGTAAATAATAAATTAACTATAAACAGGACGAGATCATTCAAATGCTAGATTTTTTTTTTTCCATAAAATATTTGCTCAGTTTGGCGGACGAGTGTTTCAACAGACGACTGGTATTCCAATGGGTACAAATTATACTCCACTACTAGCCGATTTGCATTGATACGCTTATCAGGTTGAGATCCTTCAAGGGCTTCTTAAGCATAGAGATAATAAATTAGTCCAAACCTTAAATTCCAGCTTCTTCTATATAAATGACGTTCTGTCATTAAATAATTAAATAATTCTCGATTTGCATCTCATCTATCCAAATGAGCGTGAAATAAAGGATACAACTGACACTCAAATGTTTACTTCTTACATAGACCTTCACCTTGAAGTCGACAACGGAGAAAGATTAAAAACAAACCTCTACGACGAAAGTGATGACTTCACTTTTCAATTAGTAAATTTCCTTTCATCAGTAGCAATATTCCAGCATCATCAGTGTATTCTAGAGCTTGTATCCAGTACAGTGATTTTCTTGACAGATCTCAGCTGCTGTCGCAAAAGCTACTCAATCAAGGCTACATTGCTCCTATGTTGAAGCTATCGCCACAACAATTCTACAGTCGTCATCACGATCTGGTTGACCGTTACGAAATATCCTTATCTCAAATGACAAAGGATCTTTTCCATTTTACGTGAATGTTTTCTTTCGTCTGTCACCGACAAGACTTTTATCGGACTTGACTATGTATATATGAGTATCACGATCTTATAAGAAGCAAGAACTGCTTACCTGAGTTCACATCGGTTGTTAGGTGGGGTCCTTGTTGCCCATCACTTTAGTTTTCTATGTTGTCTTATTGTGTAGCTTTACGTTTCCAATTCCGTGTTGTGATGTCCGTTACGACTTCCGCATGGACACGATGATCGGTTCGTCTTTACCCCAAGTTGTTTGTGTAAGGGCTTGTGTCTTTCTTTGTTGTTTGCGCATAGCTATCTCCAAAATGTTGTCCCATCTTATGTCTTTATGTTCTGAGTTCCGTTCTTATGATGTCCTCTACGATTTCCGCATAAAACGATGTTCGCTACGTCTTTATCCCCAGTTGTTCGTAGAAGGATTCTTATTTATGTCTTATGTATGTTATTTGTGTTTGTTTGTGTACAGTGGTGTCCAACACGTATTGTAATGGCTATATGAATAACATGATGGGCGTTTCATAAGATGCAGGAACTGCTTACCCTTCGTGAGCACATGGCTTCACCTATGGATTACTTGGTAGGATCCGTGTTGCTCATCTTCTTAGTTTTCTGTGTTGTTTTGCGTTGCTATTTTGGCTTTGTTTCTCTTCCTTCGTCCTGTGTCTTGTGTGTCCAATGATGCTAGTGTCTTTGGATTGTCCATTCTTGATTCCCTGCTCGGTTTTTTTCTAATGTCTATCTAATGACATTAATGAAATCAATTAATATGAATGTCGCATCTAAGTATCTTAAAACATAGATAGATATTCAAAGATGGGCACGGATATGTTCCGTTTGTCGTAGTAAAATCCTGATCCTTTCCTCATTCATGACTTATCACCAGATTTGTAATCAGAGTAACACGAAAGGTGCCTATAGTGCAGCAGAACTTCTCTGACCTTTTCGGAACACCCGAGTTCACACCGGTATTTATTGGATTCGCGTTGATCAATATTTATTTTTCAGTGCAGTGTTTTGTGGACCATTAATTGTCTTTTTCTTTTAGTCATTGAATTGAATGACATTTTTCAATATACGCTATTAGTTATTCCGTTGTATCATCGAGCTATTCATATTGATCTGGGTACACTTTTCATAATTTTTACATATGTCTCATTGTCCCAAGTCTAAAGAAATCTTACATTAGGTGAGCTGAAAAGAATGTTATATATTATTAGAGATCCTGTGAGTATGGCTTAGCCGAAGCTGTATCATTGCTAATATGATCAAGGTGCTATCGATCTATTTACCACTACTGACAGATGTAGACTGCAAAAATAGATTGAATGTATATCGTTATGCTGTTTATAATTGAGTAAACTGAAACTTGTAATAATGTATGAGCGTTAAGTGTGCAAAACGACACATTTTTGTGAAAGAATTATTAAAGGTGTGAGTTATGTTGTCCTTAAATGGCTTGGCAAACATTAAAGACTGAAAGTGTGTAGGGTTCGTGTTACTCGATCTTTAGTTTTATGTGTATGTTTTGTAGATCGTTGTTTTGTACCTTTGTATTTTTTTCTTTTTGCCATTGTGTTGTCTGTCCTTCTTCGATATACGGTTTCTGATTACCCCTTTGGTATCTTCAAACTCTTCTTGTGAAGAAACATTCAACATGGCAGTGATTGTAAGAAAAGTTATAAACTTACTTCTTCTTGTGTTAATGTTAATACACGTATTTGATTCAAATACAATTTCACGACAGGGAACATGTAAGAATATTTTGTGAATGTTTTAAACTTTGTAAATTTTGATAACTGTATTTTTATTTGTGTTTGTCGACTTCATGGCAAGTAAATAAAAATGTAATTCTGATTGATTGATAAGTTTACACAAAGGATCATCATTTGAAATTGACGAGCCACATGTTGTTTTTTGTTTGTTTGTTTAGGAAACCTTTCTTCTTCTTCCCTTCTATTCATCAGTTTTGAACATTTTATTTCACCTTATTTTATTTATATTTTCTTATATAACAATGTAAAATTTATTTGTATAATTATCGCCATTATGTGCAATCATTTTGTGTTATATTCTTGTAAAAATGTAATAGTGGACTTTACTAATGTTACTATAACTTGTGTACAATCCAATTTGTTACTGTAATGTAAATAAAATAGGTTTAAGCTAAACAAGAGATTGTCTTCTATGTACACGTTGTGTATATCAATTTTATTTATGAATAAAACTTGGTACCACATTATGCATACATCGTTTCCAACGGAGTTAACTAGAGTTGGATTTATACAAATTTATCTCACTGTTTTCTTGTTCTTCCAATGGAAGAAGTGAAAGGTCACCCTCAAGACAGTTATCAATTTTTGAGCCAGCTGGTGGTATTTCTATTATATTAATACTGTGGTTATATGTAAAGTTTGTCACTATAAAATCTATGTTAGCATTAATAAGGGTTTGAAGATACCAATTGGGTATTCAAATGCCGTAAATAGACAAAGGACAGACAACACAATGACCATTAGAAAAGGACAGACAACACAATGATCATCAGAAAAGGACAGACAACACAATGACCATCAGAAAAGGACAGACAACACAATGACCATCAGAAAAGGACAGACAACACAATGATCATCAGAAAAGGACAGACAACACAATGATCATCAGAAAAGGACAGACAACACAATGACCATCAGAAAAGGACAGACAACACAATGATCATCAGAAAAGGACAGACAACACAATGATCATCAGAAAAGGACAGACAACACAATGACCATCAGAAAAGGGATCAATGGACAAACAACGATCTACAAAACACTGCACAGAAAACAAAAGATAGAGCAACACCAACCCCTCTAAAACCCGGGGTGAACTCAGGTACTCCGGAAGGGTGGGCAGTTCCTTCTCCACTAGGGGTACTGTTATAGAACATAGCTTTCTATTAATCATACGAAAGAGACTATTCTGATATCAGGATAACCATTCTGTGTTAAAAGTATCTATTATTATTTTTACATACATCAGCTTGGGCTACGGGGTCATTCATAGTTGTACCAATTGGGAAATGATTTGTCATAGATGTATATGTTACATGAAAATATACATACATGTATAAAGGCTTATTATTTATTGATGTTACGAAATTTTCACGATTGTCGAAACTCTCAAACATACATGTTCATTTTGTTGATATTCGTGCAATTGTTGACCATAAACTGTTTAAACTTTCTATATATAATAGACATCCGCTGTGCTACTCATATATACAGTCAACACCGGTAAAACACTTGACAGTGATACAGGAAAGAAAAAACAATATGCGTAAAAAGTAAAAGATTCATTGTCATTTGAGATATGGATATTTCATAACGTTTAACCAGATCGTGATGACAGCTGTATAATTTTTGCAGCAATGACTTAATCTAAGTAACAACGTAGCCTTGTTTGAGTAGATTTTGCGTCAGCAGATGAGCTCTATCCAGAAGGTCACCGTACTGGGCACATGCTAAAGCAACGTAAATTCAGGGGATATGAACAAAGCGACAAATCTACAATAAATAGTACAGTAACAATTGTACTTTGGTCAATTTGTATTGGAGTTCTAACAATGGATTTCAAACACGTTACACATACCACCTTCTAAGTTAACAATGGCTAATTGATTCGTTTCATTATTGTAATCAATAGCAGTTGGGTTGTTCAAGTTGTCTGATTCACTTAACAATTCACGGTATTGTTTCCCATTTTCCGAAATAAGTACTATGTTATTTGATTCAAAACCCGCCACAAAGATATTCCCACCATTTTCAATTGTTATTCCGCATGGCTTTTTTAGTATGCCATTATGAAACGTCCATATTGTATTTCCTGCACCATCACAGCACGCTACTATGTTTTCATCCCACTTTGTATAGTAAAACTTCTCATTCTGATATGTAACATACAAAATACTTTCATCTGATACCGGTATCATTCGAACTAACCTTCTGGTTTTGTCGGTATAGAGGAAACCTGAATCTTTTACCCTGACTATCATATCATCACCAGAAACAGAAATTCCATATGCAGCAGAAGTGAGTGACATCTTATAGGAGGTGATACCGTTTTCCATATTAATAAACTTGATTTTTGATTTGTTCGACAAAGTAACCGCGACTTGCCTCTGGCCAGTGTAAGCGACATCTACTGGACTGCCAACAACTGCTAACTCCTTTTTAAGTGTACCGTCTGCTTCGAAAATAATAAGTCTGTCATTTGTCTTGTCTGCTATAACTATTTCCGCTGTAGGTAAAACTGTACAACCAGTCAATCTAATAGGATTTATTCCAACTGGCATTTTAATTTGCCAGCGATTTTTAACCCTGTATTGGTAGATATTAATTCCACATGGGATTATAATTTGAGCATTTATTCCTTTGAATGTTTCAATAGGAATATCCATAGTATTTTCAACAATTGAAAGTTTTCCTAGCAAAGATGAATCGTTTTTGATATAAAAAATTGCTGGACTGATGATAAATGTGTACTGAGTTTGTCTTATTTTCTGATGTTCAATCACAGATTCAGCAAAACATTTTTCGCTTTGTGCAAGCTTCTCGATCTCCTTTAATCCAAGAAAAGTTTGCCTTTCGGAAGCATGGTTTCTGATGTTCGTTATATCTGTTACCATGTTGTTTATTCTAGTTTCAGCTTCCTCAAGATTCTTCGTCAGTTTAGTTTTCTGTTTCAAGCCATCTGTGAAATGAGAAGATAATTTATCCAAAATTTGTTTTTCAATATTCTTCAGATGTTCTTCGATTGTTTGGCGTAGTTCTTGTACCTCCGTCCGACATTTTTCCATGCAAAATGTAAGACTTTCGATACTCTCTCGACTTTTTGTGATCAATAGCTTGATGCCGTTTGCTATTTCTTTAATTGTGATTTCCAATGATTCCACCAACGCTGAGGTCTTAATATTCTTGACAATTTCATTGAGTGGTTTTATGTCATTACATACTTTATGTGTCATGTGCATACACTGAACACAACAAGGGTCATCATGAACGGTACAATAAAATTCAAATTCACTGTCATGGACATCACATTTGGTCTTGACGGACATTAGAAATGCAGGTATATTCCGGTAATCGTCGATTGATAATGTTTTATGATTTTTAGACGCTTTTGAGATACTGTGATGTTCATCACACAATGAACACAATAAGTCGTCGCATTCAGAGCACCATGCCATGGCTTCTTTATCAAAACCACGTGATCCACAGATGTCACACGAAGGTACAGCGGATGCCATTTAATCTTTTATCTGAAAAGTTAAATTGTATGGTATAGAGTTTAGTCTTATGTTGATCAATGTAAGGGTTTCCATATCTCAAAAATAATAGAATAGGTGATGATATCTCAATTTTTTTTTATTATTAAATTCTTGATTCAGTGTTATAGAACTCTATTTCTCCTTTAAGCACCCAACATTTAAAGGTGGTTCGGAGTCAGGATAATGTATCTGAGTGGTGCTATATTTTAACCTTTGTAGACTTTTACTTCTTTGAGCTCCATGAAAGAGCAACTCAGCGTGTTGGTAAACTACAAATATTTCACGGAAATGTAAACTCATCAAGCCATTTATCTGCGAAACTCAAATAAAACCATCACAAAAATGACTGCATGTGAGGATACTTGATACCTGAAAATGTTGTATTACAATTGTATCCATTAACTTATTGCTGTGGAAGGGAGTCTTTGGGATTGGAATACGAGTATAAATCTCAATAACAGGAAATTATACCATAGCTAGGTATGGTATAATTATCACAATGTTTTGCTATACCTTGGCTTTCGTTCTGCAGTTGTGATAGTATGTTGTCTTTTTGAGTGAAAGCGAATCTGCGAAGGTTTTTATTGTCGTTTGTTTATATATGTATTCCCGTTGGTGACACCGTTATCAAAGAGGGTTGGGATCCCATTGACCGGGTTAACCTCTGCACATTTGTGTACCTATAGCAAGCCAGGACCTAGATTATCAACGTTATATGTCATGGTCATTTTTGTACTCAGTGAGTGGAGGTGACAGGTGGTTGTTCGTTTTGTTGATATTGGCGGAATTGTTGACCATCACTGTTTAAACTTTCTTTTCACAATATAAAACCAGAATAATGAAACTGAAACCATTCTCTTTGAACCAAAACCAAGCATGTTTAACAGTAGATGTAATACAACAATCTGCTTTGGTTTTCTAGCTCACGAGTATAACATTATTTCTCTTTCCAATCTTTTGATTTTGACTATCGAAATTGACATTCAAAATAATTAATTATTACAAACACTAATGTTCTTGATTCGACATTCCAGTCATTCTATTTTAAGCGTTCCTGATTAAGGTTATTCCATAAACGCGCCGTCCGCGTTAAATTTGTTATCTACTTTTGTTTTGTTTGTTTGATTTCCGTTAGATACTAATTAACATATAATGTAAAATAATTTTATAAATTTAGTTTAAGCTTACCTCTAGACGAAACTGAAAACAATGCCTATTACAATATACATGTTGTTTGACCTATGTATGTACCTTTTATGACATTTTTTTCCTTCAATTTTTTAATATTTTGGTTATTCATGCAGGAATCTATTGCATTAGATCATAAACAAGTAATAATCAAAAATAAAACCAGGAAAAATTAACTAATCACACTTGAAATAAACATCAAAGGATGTAAATATCCGCTTTAATTTCCTGTGTCTAAAGCTTAACAAGTGTTCGTTGAAATATATAATTCGTGTTTATCGGTGCCACTTTCAACATTATTTCAGTTCGTCAGAATCCTGTTATGAGGAAGAAATGTGAGTTTTCTGTCGCATATTAAATTTATGTTATTATCAAATAAGGGAGAACTGAGTTCTGAATGTGGATGTAATAATTTTATGCAAAAACACATTTCTGCGGTTTCAGAAATAATATATTTGAAGCTATTTCCCATAGTTCATTTTCAAAAGAAAGGAAAGAAAAATAAGGTTTATTGGAAATAGTTGGGTAGAGGGTAGAGAAGCGTTTTAATGCTATTTCATGAGAAGAGGGGCCTGGATTAAGTGTACTCTAACAAATTCTTAAGTATATTTTAAAAAATCCATTCACATCTTAATAATCAAAATTGATATAAGAGAAAGGATGCTACGTTACGGTACATGCACATTCATTTCATGGCAAATGGATAAAAAATATCGTGTTTATCCTTTAGCTCTAATTTTTCTGTCTAAAAAATAGAAATACTATCGAGTAGTCTCCCATCTCACTCCATATCAAAAAGATATTTTAGCTCCTCTACTCCAAAATTTGGATAGGACTCTTTATAATGCAGTCATTTGAAAACGCACCCCTTAATTTATTTGAGATGTCTTCTTTGGAGGTCAAAGGTCCTGATCATCTCGTTAATAATGAACATTTGCATTATTATTTTTACCTTGATTGCTTTGCACCATATTCAAAACTTTATTCATTTGTGCAGCTAATTTACGTTAGAGAAATGATTTCACAAAGGCGGTCGCATTTCTATTTTACGATTTAAGAGGTCTTGTTCATTCCTCTATCACCGACAAGACTTTTACCGAACTTGACAATAAATAACACGACAGGGGTCTTATATAAAAAAAAAAACTGTTTACCCTTCATGTGTTCTGTATTGTGTTTTGTTTACCCTTCATGTGTTCTGTATTGTGTTTTGTTTACCCTTCATGTGTTCTGTATTGTGTTTTGTTCACCCTTCATGTGTTCTGTATTGTGTTTTTTACTTTTTTTGTCTTCGTTCTGTGACTTGTGACCCAATGTTGCTAGTGTCTCTAGATTGTCCTTTCGGGTTTCTCTAACGTGTATTTGTCTTCAATACAAACATCGTCAAACCATGGCTTACCTAATGTTTTTATTTGTCGAGATATTTTGAATTTTGTGCCACTATAGAATAAAATTCAAATTCTCAGACACGTATATATTTTAAAGGTTAATTCCAATATTATTACTTAACTAACACAGGAAGAATGTTTTCCCATTTGTTCTCACAAAGTTATATTGTCAGTATCGGCGAATTGACTCTGACGCTGAACATTATAGATATATTGGACATGTTCTCTTTGATTTCATTGAGTGATATTGTCAGTATCAACTAAGTGACTCTGATACTGGAAAATATAGGTCAGTGTGACGACGCATTATGACGTTTAATACCGATAAAAACAATAACGTCAGATTGGAAGGTCTCGAGATATCGGACTCGCGGCGATACTAGTGATAATGTCTATCTTCAAAATGAAGTTAGTCTATATAAATTCATCGGCCAGTTATAGGGCAAACAAATTATGACGTTAACAGATAAAAACAAAAATGTCATCACTATTTTATCACAGCTCGTCCTACCAGACTGGCTGCAATACCATCAATCATGTATGTCTCGACCTTCATAACTTTCGTTATTCTATATCTATCCAACATTATGCAAGTTTTCTTTTGAAATTAAAGAAAGTAGCATGTCTGGTAAAACATGGGGTTAAGATTAGGATTATGGTGTGTCATCGGCAATTATTTGTTTAAAATTTGTTTTTTTATTGAAATGTTAAATTTATTCCATACGAGTGAACAAACTGCATCACTATTCGCCGCTATCATGACTCATAGTGGTTCTGGCTCACACAACATGCTTGACCTGATACAAAGTTTTGCACCGACACATTATGTATGTAATTGGTATGTATCACAGTAAGACAATCCTGTTCAAGTGTATGATAATTATAAAAAAGATTAGAATAATGAATAATCTAATCCATAAAAGCAATATATTAACAATTACAAAGAATAACAGTATATTTTACAAAACGATATCAATAGTTTAGAGTGGCCGACTGGTTCCTTGATTTCTGGCCAATAGCCCAATACCACTGGTGGACGTGGAACCGCGATGTATGCCCACTTTGGGTTTGTCTGTTCGAGCTTTCCCGTCTCCAATACATTTGGTAGATGGATACCTGAATTGCTTAAAGTGACAATAACACAACCCTTTTCTTAGAAACAGAGGTAAATTAGATACCCCTAACACACAGATACATGCTCCACCCCTGACACACAGACACATGCCCCACCCCTGACGCACAGACACATGCCCCACCCCTATCAAACAGACACATGCCCCACCCATGACACACAGACATATGCCCCACCCCTGACACACAGACACATGCCCCACCTTTAACACACAGACACATGCCCCACCCCTGACACACAGACACATGCCCCACCCCTGATACACAGACACATGCCCGCTGCCTTTATTATAATTATATTACCCCTGACACACAGACACATGCCCGCTGCCTTTATTATAATTATATTACCTCTGACACACAGACACATGCCCGCTGCCTTTATTATAATTATATTACCTCTGATACACAGACACATGCCCGCTGCCTTTATCATAATTATATTACCTCTGATACACAGACACATGCCCGCTGCCTTTATTATAATTATATTACCTCTGACACACAGACACATGCCCGCTGCCTTTATTATAATTATATTACCCCTGACACACAGACACATGCCCGCTGCCTTTATTATAATTATATTACCCATGACACACAGACACATACCCGCTGCCTTTATCATAATTATATTACCTCTGATACACAGACACATGCCCGCTGCCTTTATCATAATTTTATTACCTCTGATACACAGACACATGCCCGCTGCCTTTATCATAATTATATTACCTCTGATACACAGACACATGCCCGCTGCCTTTATCATAATTATATTACCTCTGATACACAGACACATGCCCGCTGCCTTTATTATAATTATATTACCTCTGACACACAGACACATACCCGCTGCCTTTATCATAATTATATTACCCCTGACACACAGACACATGCCCGCTGCCTTTATTATAATTATATTACCTCTGACACACAGACACATGCCCGCTGCCTTTATCATAATTATATTACCTCTGATACACAAACACATGCCCGCTGCCTTTATTATAATTATATTACCTCTGACACACAGACACATGCCCGCTGCCTTTATTATAATTATATTACCTCTGACACACAGACACATGCCCGCTGCCTTTATCATAATTATATTACCCCTGACACACAGACACATGCCCACTGCCTTTATCATAATTATATTACCTCTGACACACAGACACATGCCCGCTGCCTTTATCATAATTATATTACCTCTGACACACAGACACATGCCTGCTGCCTTTATCATAATTATATTACCCCTGACACACAGACACATGCCCGCTGCCTTTATCATAATTATATTACCCCTGACACACAGACACATGCCCGCTGCCTTTATCATAATTATATTACCTCTGACACACAGACACATGCCCGCTGCCTTTATTATAATTATATTACCCCTGATACACAGACACATGCCCGCTGCCTTTATTATAATTATATTACCCCTGACACACAGACACATGCCCGCTGCCTTTATCATAATTATATTACCTCTGACACACAGACACATGCCCGCTGCCTTTATCATAATTATATTACCCCTGACACACAGACACATGCCCGCTGCCTTTATTATAATTATATTACCTCTGACACACAGACACATGCCCGCTGCCTTTATTATAATTATATTACCCCTGATACACAGACACATGCCCGCTGCCTTTATTATAATTATATTACCTCTGACACACAGACACATGCCCGCTGCCTTTATCATAATTATATTACCCCTGACACACAGACACATGCCCGCTGCCTTTATCATAATTATATTACCCCTGACACACAGACACATGCCCGCTGCTTTTATCATAATTACATTACCTCTGACACACAGACACATGCCCGCTGCCTTTATCATAATTATATTACCTCTGATACACAGACACATGCCCGCTGCCTTTATTATAATTATATTACCTCTGACAAACAGACACATGCCCGCTGCCTTTATTATAATTATATTAGCTCTGACACACAGACACATACCCGCTGCCTTTATCATAATTATATTACCCCTGACACACAGACACATGCCCGCTGCCTTTATTATAATTATATTACCTCTGACACACAGACACATACCCGCTGCCTTTATTATAATTATATTACCCCTGACACACAGACACATGCCCGCTGCCTTTATCATAATTATATTACCTCTGACACACAGACACATACTCGCTGCCTTTATCATAATTATATTACCCCTGACACACAGACACATGCCCGCTGCCTTTATCATAATTATATTACCTCTGACACACAGACACATGCCCGCTGCCTTTATCATAATTATATTACCTCTGACACACAGACACATGCCCGCTGCCTTTATCATAATTATATTACCCCTGACACACAGACACATGCCCGCTGCCTTTATCATAATTATATTACCCCTGACACACAGACACATGCCCGCTGCCTTTATTATAATTATATTACCTCTGATACACAGACACATGCCCGCTGCCTTTATCATAATTATATTACCCCTGACACACAGACACATGCCCGCTGCCTTTATCATAATTATATTACCTCTGACACACAGACACATGCCCGCTGCCTTTATCATAATTATATTACCTCTGACACACAGACACATGCCTGCTGCCTTTATTATAATTATATTACCCCTGACACACAGACACATACCCGCTGCCTTTATTATTATTATATTACCCCTGACACACAGACACATGCCCGCTGCCTTTATTATAATTGATACTCCTGACACACAGACACATACCCGCTGCCTTTATTATAATTATATTACCCCTGACACACAGACACATGCCCGCTGCCTTTATTATAATTGATACCCCTGACACACAGACACATACCCGCTGCCTTTATTATAATTATATTACCCCTGACACACAGACACATACCCGCTGCCTTTATTATAATTATATTACCTCTGACACACAGACACATACCCGCTTCCTTTATTATAATTATATTACCCCTGACAAACAGACACATACCCGCTGCCTTTATTATAATTATATTACCCCTGACACACAGACACATACCCGCTGCCTTTATTATAATTATATTACCCCTGACACACAGACACATACCCGCTGCCTTTATTATAATTGATACCCCTGACACACAGACACATGCCCGCTGCCTTTATTATAATTATATATCAGCAACAAATCCTGGTCACAATAATAAAATCTAACAATAACTGTTGTTCGTGCATGGGTGGTTTCGTTCTATAGATATATCCACAGCCATTCAGCATGTTTCACGCATATATGACCTCAAAATCATCTACGAACATGTGTGACAATATATAGATATACAACCGAACCTAGTTTCTAAGTAGTAAGTACAATTTGTAGTCTGGACTTTGGAATAATCGGTTATGATGTAGTAAAAGTGCAGGTCCGTTCGCCTTCGGAGCTACAATCATCGGTTCTAAGTATAACCTTTGTAATTTGTGGTAATATCGAACATCGCCATCAGTGTCTTCCACTGATCGGCTTTGGAACCAAAAATGCCGTTGAAATACAAATTCTAACAGTATATAAAACGTAGTGTGTGTTTAAGAAGTCATATTTGTTATACTTACATTCGCGTTGATTGTATATGAGACTTAAAAAACGAAACACTACGTTTTCTTCTCTTGGAAGGTCTTGACCCATGACTACTATCTAGTCCGTGGAATACGATACTCGTTTTGTGATTAAATTCTTCAGAATTTTCATATATTAGATATTGACTATATTTTCCCTTTCTACGAAAACAAGCACAACAACTGGATAAATTCTTGAACTCTCTCTTGAATTTTTCCTGTAACAGAAATCAACATTATCATTGGCTAAGTAACAAATAGTTCCACTTTATAAACGTATACCCATTGGTGGGCAACTTCTGTCTAAATGTTGTAGGTGCATAGAGAATGTAGAGCAACAATTCAAGTGTGTTATTAAAAATGATAATGAAATAAAATTACAGTTGCTCTTCTTTATCTAGAACTCGGACAAATCGCCCCTTGATAAATCGAACACAATTTCGATGATCGGAAATTTCTACATTCTGCTATTTCGATTTCGTTGGTCATTTCGACTTTAACAGAATGAGGCTCAAAATGCAATGCTTTGTTAAATAATAAGGAACTGCTTACATTTTCGGAGCACATGAATTCATGGGTTTAATGTGGGCTTCATGTTAATCAATCTTTGGTTTTCTGTGTAGTATTTTGTCAACATTTGTTTGTCATTTTGTCCTTCTTCTTTTGGCCATTGTATTGTTTGTCCTTCTTCGAATTACGGCTTCTGATTACACCTTTGGTATCTTCAATCTTTTCTTCTTTCGGATTCCAGTGGACTAGATACATTGTATTGTTGTCACTTGCTCGAGACGATTGAATGTAAAAATGATATGGTAAGCAATTCACGTATTGAATAACAAAGAACATATATCCCTCTTTACTTCGTAATTACGATCAATATATAATTACTTACGTTGAGAAGTCCGTATATAAATGGATTATAACAGGAATTACTCATGGCTAACCAATTACAACAAAACCATATAATGTTGATGTATTTAAATCTGAAAACAGGATACAATAGTATTTTTGTAGATAACAATTACCACGGGGGCAAAAAAAACATCCATATAGGGAGCGGTTCTTGTAAATACTAGTATGCAATACAATACAAAGACAAATTCTTTATTTCTAATCAAGGGTCTATGGTGGGCAAAATGATCAAATACAAAGAGTGGAAAAGAGTAAAGTTTACTCACAAAAGATATACCATTATATCTTGTACATAACAAGGCCAATAACTCCTGAGCGCTAGAGGCAAAAGATACACCATTATAGCTTGTACATAGCAAGGCCAATAACTCCTGAGCGCTAGAGGCAAAAGCCTCCATGAAGAAGTTAGATATTGTACTATTTTTAGCGGTAGAAACCAAGGTCAACAAGGCCAATATATCCTCTTCTCTAGTGGTACAAGTATCCATTTGTTGTCCTGAGAGTAATGATCTATAACCAACTGATTATATATTCCTAGATAGTAGTTAGTTAACTGCGAGCAGGCATTGGCTCTTCTATTGTACTGTACATGTCTGTGTTGTCATTCATTTTTGTAATAGTATTTGGTCTTTTGAGTGAAAGGTAATCTCTGCATGTTTTTTAATTGTTTGTTTACATATGTATTGCCGTTGGAGATCTAATTATCAAGAGGATGGGGATCCTATTAACCAGTATAGCCCCGCCTCATTTTGGTGTCTGTCCAAGTCAGAACATGGATTTCCAACGTCATAAGTCGTGGTGTTTTTTTGTTTTTGTTATTTGTGTTCAATACGTTGAGGTGAGAGGTAATTGTTTGTTTTGTTGATATTGATGTAATTGTTGAATCAACGTTTGATACTTCTTATCATAATATACGTTCTTGTTGTAAATATATGATTTTACTGATATTCTCTGGATATATCGATTTATTCGTTTGTTTTTGTTTTTATAACGAAACAGCTTTTTCGAATTCAATAATATTTTCTGGCAAGTTATCGTTCATATTTTAATAAATTAAAGACTATTATTTAGTTGTGATTATGTTTTATCTTGATAATGACCAAATTATTCTTTATTTGTTAGTACCATCAGTGTGTTTAGGGGCGTCGTCATCTTATAGTAGTTGGATTTACAACTATCTATGCAATCAGTGCCTTTCATCCCTACATTGTGAGTTTGAATTCCGCTCATTGCGAGGTGTACTCGATACAACGTTATGCGATGAAGCTTGTCAGTGACTTGCAGCAGGTCGGTGGTTTTCTCCGGGTCCTCCGGTTTCCTCCATCAATAAAACTGACCGTCACGATATAGCTTAAATATTGTTAAAAGTGACGTTAAACATCATAACCCTAACCCTAAATACTCACCTATTTATAGCTGGATACAATGAGGCTAAAAAATTGTATGCTTGAAGAGGTAACCAACATAAAGCAAAGAGACTAACTACTATGATTAACATCTTAACAACCTGAAATAAGAAAATTATTACTGTTTAGACTATGATGTAATTTAAATTCGTGGATATCATTGTTCGTGGCTTGAGGATTTTGTTTTAATTCACAGATTCAAGGATCTCCACCTAGACCACGATAATCAATCTCTGAGAATTTTTTCTCTTTTAGGACGTTGTAAAGATGTCTGGTATGAATTTTCTAAATACATATAAATTATGCCGCAGTCAGCACATGTAGTGACAGATATTCGATTATATTTCAGTGGTTTGAACCGATGCATGAAATTCACGAAAATTGGAATACCACAAATAATTATCAATTCACGTTTGAAAAGCATCGTTTAAGGGGTACATAGTAGGTGTAACTATTAATAGATCGGGTTTCTTTGTATCTCCTAGTTATATGTTCATGCATTTCTTTAGTCCTGTGACCTTTGAACAGTCAACGCACTTTTTTGTTGCAATCCATCGAGAGTGACCTATGACCTATTAAACATTCAAACATGATTGAAGGAATCACATGTCAAATAATTCACACGTCATTTCTAACTTATGGGTCACTATGCATTAGTCAAATATCATATCAATTAGCATCCATCAGCTGTCTGTCAAGAGTCAAGATTCACCGATCATTCACCTATCGGTCATTGAGGGACGTTGACTGTTCAAATTGTTGTTTTTGATAAGTGCAGTAAGAAAGAAGAAGTTTTTATTAGGTAGCAAATGTATATATAATATATATAATTAATTACATAAAATTAAGATGATCATATCGTGCTATTTAACACTGGAGTTTTGGTGATATTTCCTGCGACAGTAGTTGACTAATAGCTTGACCGAAACAATACGCACAAAGCGAGATAACTCCAGATAATTTTACCAATAAATGTTGATGCCAAAATCAGTAAATCGAATTATCTAGCGGTTTCATGTCGTTCTAATAATACATCTTTTCCTTTGCATACATCAGCTAACAAGTGTCATCTCAGTATATTTCATAAAACAATTCACCTTTTAGGACGACGTCACACTAAAAACCTGTTTATGAACTTCATATTTGTAATAATTTCAATGTATTTTCCCACAATGCACCACTATAGCATTATTGTAGACCAATTTATAGAAAATTATATTACACGATCTTGCTCTTTTGTCGGTTTCATTTCTTCTTCATAGAAAGAAAAGTTTGAAGATACCAAAATGATAATAAGAAACTGTAAATTGAAGGAGAGACAACACAATGGCCAAAAGAAAAAGGACAAAAAGACGGCAATGATCTATAAAACACTATACAGGAAACTAAAGTTTGAGCAACACGAACCCCGTTAAAAACCAGGGATGAACTCAGGTGACATATATCTTGTATTACCGGATTATATATTACACATCTCATTGAGTCATGTAACTACAGTTCAAAGATCAGCTAATTCTCTAAATTTGCTTTGTCATCTATAGAAATTAGTATTTCTATTAACGATAACAATCTTCGATGGAATACGGGGATGTCATACACAATTTTGATATTTTTCTTCAAAGAGTGTGGCATTCTCATCATACGAGACACTCATTTGTGTACTGTCTTGAGGGCGAGTCCAGTATCTAATTCCTCTTACATAACTAACGGTGTCTCTTTTGGAGAGGTTGTACTCTGCACCAGAGATAATATGTCTTTATTTTATATCCCTATGTGCAGTGCGGAATGTGCAGCATTGAATCTCAATTTCATTTCCAACAGTCCGCGGGAAGACATGACGCTCCTCCCAGACACATTATCCTGATTGAGAGTCTTTCACCACGTTAATGTTGCGGAGCTTATCGAAGAAACAACAAATACCAAATAAAACAACTTTCGTTTGACCAGAGACCGGGACGTGAATCAGCAACTTGCCTCACTTTAGGCGTGCAAGCTAACCATTATATCACGGATGCGATTACAGGGGCGGATCCAGGATTTCAAGTTAGGGGGCGCACTTAGAAAACTTGCGCCGAGCGGAGGGAGGCGCGAAAATTGTTGGGGTATTTCGTGTGAAAAATCACGCTTTTACGCCAAAAAATCATATTTTTTTCAATTTTTTTTGGGGGGGAGGGGTGCGCGCCGGGTGCGCCCCCCCCCCCCCCCCCCCTGGATCCACCCCTGGATTAGGCTTAGGTTTATAGTGTCTAATGCCACTTTCTACAATATTTCAGTTATATCATGGCGGCGGATGCGATTACATATATTACAAGTGAAAGTATAATATATATATAAACGATATTTTGGAAATATTGTGACTGTGAATGCCAATTAATTATTTAGTTTATTTCTAGAGATATATGATGCGAGTGGTCCTATTTTAAATTTTCAATTGCATCTTCAGATTCCTTCAAAAGAATGTTATCGCATGAATCGGTATTTTGTGCAAATTAAGAGTTGAACGGTTTTGGAGGATGTGCATATAATTTGAGAAATAACCAATAAATTATGTCCTAAAAGTAAGTATTTTGCCTGCAAGAATCAGAAACAAAATCTGATAGTTAAAGACATCACTTAATATGTAAAAACATACCATCATCGTTTTCTGTGGATTACGGAGAATCTTTATATGTAAAGCTCAAAACCCCAATCAATAACATGCGTCTTCTGTTTTCTTTCCCATTTCATCAAGAATTATGTAATGACTTGAAACAGTATCATCATAAATCAATTATTTCACACACACCAAAAATTCTGGTATTCTATCCATTTTGGAATTTCGAAAAAGTTCAGAAGATACAAATTACAAAACATTATATATTTATTTTTGCCTCTTCAAGTAATTGCAATTCTGAAGACTGTAAGACATAAATAAACATATAAATCACTAACACTATCAGCCATGTTTACATAGTGTCATGAATAGCTTGGATTATTAATATACTGATCTTACTAAAGCAAGCGAAACAAATAGTTCACTGATTACATAATCATCTTATATCACAGTAATACATAAAATAAAATGAAAAACAATTCTAAAATACCACACTGTGGGAACAATTCTAAAATACTACACTGTCGGAACAATTCTAAAATACTACACTGTGGGAACAATTCTAAAATACTACACTGTCGGAACAATTCTAATATACTACACTGTGGGAACAATTCTAAAATATTACACTGTCGGAACAATTCTAAAATACTACACTATGGGAACAATTCTAAAATACTACACTGTGGAAACAATTCTAAAATACCACACTGTGGGAACAATTATAAAATACTACACTGTGGGAACAATTCTAAAATACCACACTGTGGGAACAATTCTAAAATACTACACTGTGGAAACAATTCTAAAATACAACACTGTGGAAACAATTCTAAAATACTACACTATGGGAACAATTCTAAAATACTACACTGTCGGAACAATTCTAGAATACTACACTGTCGGAACAATTCTAGAATACTACACTGTCGAAACAATTCTAAAATACAACACTGTGGAAACAATTCTAAAATACCACACTGTGGGAACAATTCTAAAATACTACACTGTCGGAACAATTCTAAAATACTACACTGTGGGAACAATTCTAAAATACTACACTGTGGGAACAATTCTAAAATACTACACTGTGGGAACAATTCTAAAATACTACACTGTCGGAACAATTCTAAAATACTACACTGTCGGAACAATTCTAGAATACTACACTGTCGAAACAATTCTAAAATACAACACTGTGGAAACAATTCTAAAATACTACACTGTCGGAACAATTCTAAAATACTACACTGTGGGAACAATTCTAAAATACCACACTGTGGGAACAATTCTAAAATACTACACTGTGGGAACAATTCTAAAATACCACACTGTCGGAACAATTCTAAAATACTACACTGTCGGAACAATTCTAGAATACTACACTGTCGAAACAATTCTAAAATACAACACTGTGGAAACAATTCTAAAATACTACACTGTGGGAACAATTCTAAAATACTACACTGTCGGAACAATTCTAAAATACTACACTGTGGAAACAATTCTAAAATACTACACTGTGGGAACAATTCTAAAATACTACACTGTCGGAACAATTCTAAAATACTACACTGTGGGAACAATTCTAAAATACCACACTGTGGGAACAATTCTAAAATACTACACTGTGGGAACAATTCTAAAATACTACACTGTCGGAACAATTCTAAAATACTACACTGTGGGAACAATTCTAAAATACCACACTGTGGGAACAATTCTAAAATACTACACTGTGGAAACAATTCTAAAATACCACACTGTGGGAACAATTCTAGAATACTACACTGTGGGAACAATTCTAAAATACTACACTGTCGGAACAATTCTAAAATACTACACTGTGGGAACAATTCTAAAATACCACACTGTGGGAACAATTCTAGAATACTACACTGTCGGAACAATTCTAAAATACTACACTGTGGGAACAATTATAAAATACCACACTGTGGGAACAATTCTTAAATACTACACTGTGGGAACAATTCTAAAATACTACACTGTCGGAACAATTCTAAAATACCACACTGTGGGAACAATTCTAAAATACCACACTGTGGGAACAATTCTAAAATACTACACTGTGGGAACAATTCTAAAATACCATACTGTGGGAACAATTCTAAAATACTACACTGTCGGAACAATTCTAAAATACTACACTGTGGGAACAATTCTAAAATACCACACTGTGGGAACAATTATAAAATATCACACTGTCGGAACAATTCTAAAATATCACACTGTCGGAAAATTCTAAAATATCACACTGTCGGAACAATTCTAAAATATTACATTGTCGGAACAATTCTAAAATACTACACTATCGGAACAATTCTAAAATACTACACTGTCGGAACAATTCTAAAATATCACACTGTCGGAACAATTCTAAAATACTACACTGTCGGCACAATTCTAAAATACTACGCTGTCGGAACAATTCTAAAATATCACACTGTCGGAACAATTCTAAAATACTACACTGTGGGAACAATTCTAAAATACTACACTGTGGGAACAATTCTAAAATACTACACTGTGGGAACAATTCTAAAATACCACACTGTGGGAACAATTCTAGAATACTACACTGTGGGAACAATTCTAAAATACTACACTGTGGGAACAATTCTAAAATACCACACTGTGGGAACAATTCTTAAATACTACACTGTGGGAACAATTCTAAAATACTACACTGTGGGAACAATTCTAAAATACCACACTGTGGGAACAATTCTAAAATACTACACTGTGGGAACAATTCTAAAATACCACACTGTGGGAACCATTCTAAAATACTACACTGTCGGAACAATTCTAAAATACTACACTGTCGGAACAATTCTAAAATACTACACTGTGGGAACAATTCTAAAATACCACACTGTGGGAACAATTCTAAAATACTACACTGTGGGAACAATTCTAAAATATCACACTGTCGGAACAATTCTAAAATATCACACTGTCGGAACAATTCTAAAATATCACACTGTCGGAACAATTCTAAAATATTACATTGTCGGAACAATTCTAAAATACTACACTGTCGGAACAATTCTAAAATACTACACTGTCGGAACAATTCTAAAATATCACACTGTCGGAACAATTCTAAAATACTACACTGTCGGAACAATTCTTAAATACTACACTGTCGGAACAATTCTAAAATACTACACTGTGGGAACAATTCTAAAATATCACACTGTCGGAACAATTCTAAAATATTACATTGTCGGAACAATTCTAAAATACTACACTATCGGAACAATTCTAAAATACTACACTGTCGGAACAATTCTAAAATACTACTGTGGGAACAATTCTAAAATACCACACTGTGGGAACATTTCTAGAATACTACACTGTCGAAACAATTCTAAAATATCACACTGTCGGAATAATTCTAAAATATCACACTGTTGGAACAATTATAAAATACTACAATGTCGGAACAATTCTAAAATACTACAATGTCGGAACAATTCTAAAATATCACACTGTCGGAACAATTCTAAAATATCACACTGTCAGAACAATTCTAAAATACTACACTGTCGGAACAATTTTAAAACACTACACTGTCGGAACAATCCTAAAATACCACACTGTCGGAACAATTCTAAAATACCACACTGTCGGAACAATTCTAAAATACCACACTGTCGGAACAATTCTAAAATACTACACTGTCGGAACAATTCTAAAATATCACACTTTCGAAACAATTCTAAAATATCACACTGTCACAACAATTCTAAAATACTACACTGTCGGAACAATTCTAAAATACTATACTGTCGGAACAATTCTAAAATATCACACTGTCGGAACAATTCTAAAATACTACACTGTCGGAACAATTCTAAAATACTACATTGTCGGAACAATTCTAAAATATCACACTGTCGGAACAATTCTAAAATATCACACTGTCGGAACAATTCTAAAATACTACACTGTCGGAACAATTCTAGAATACTACACTGTCGGAACAATTCTAAAATACTACACTGTCGGAACAATTCTAAAATATCACACTGTCGGAACAATTCTAAAATATCACACTGTCGGAACAATTCTAAAATACCACATTGTCGGAACAATTCTAAAATACCACACTGTCGGAACAATTCTAAAATTCTAAAATACCACACTGTCGGAACAATTCCAAAATACAACTCTGTGGGAACAATTCTAAAATACCACACTGTCGGAACAATTCTGAAATACCACACTGTCGGAACAATTCTAAAATACCACACTGTCGGAACAATTCTAAAATACCACACTGTGGGAACAATTCCAAAATACCACACTGTCGGAACAATTCCAAAATATCACACTGTCGGAACAATTCTGAAATACCACACTGTCAGAACAATTCTAAAATACCACACTGTCGGAATAATTCTAAAATACCACACTGTCAGAACAATTCTAAAATACCACACTGTCAACGTCCCTAAATGACCGATAGGTGAATGATCGGTGAATCTTGACTCTTCACAGATAGCTGATTAATGCTAACTGATATGATATTTGACTGCATTCGTGATTAAATGATGGATATAAACGACACACAAAAATAGCATTCAAGAATAATCAAGAAAATATAAAACAAAGATAATTATAAATGGTAAAATCGATCGTTTCACGTTGAACAATAAACGATGCAGTTAACATTATTTAGTACCATGTGATGTTTACTAATCCTTGTAACATAAATACGCATTTTTCCTTTGATGTTTTTATGCAATAATCAACTTAAAAATAGTGAACATTTACAAACCATGGTCTAACATGAAGATCTTGATGTTATTCCATGATTTTGACGTCATAAGTTTGTTATTCCATGACTTTGACGTCATAGGATCTGTTATGCCATGATTTTGACGTCTTAGATCTGTCAATCATGTAATTTCTGTTACAAACCATATATACCATGGATCTTACTCATGAACTTATTTAAACCAACTCATCCTTCGGATTCGTTGGTTTAAATAAGTTAATTCGTAAGATCCATGGTATATATAATACTTCATTGCTAAAACTAGGATGAAAAAACATCGTGGCCACATTAAAAAACATCAGAATTATGATGCACGGTAGAAACAAATAGGAAATGGGTGAATAGGTTACGTTGTAAATGTTTAACACCACATTTAACAATTGTTCAGATATTTCATGATCGACATTACGGAAAGTGTCGGACAGACTTTTAACATAACGTTGAATCGAGTACAACTCATCACGGACGGGAATATGTCTGTCATCGTAACTACGACCACCCTTATATTTGAAGAACTATAAAGATTAAAAATGGTGCGGACATCATAATTAGCTATCAGTGGCATTATCTGATTAAAATAAAGATGTGCAATAAAAATGTGGTAAATGTCGGACAAATATGAGGCAAAAAGATATTAAAGACGACATGGAGAGTTCTTGACATCCTCTCTGTACGTAACAATATATTACGTTGACATGCATACGACTTTATTGATAACATCAGACAAAAATAACTCGCATTCATGTGACTACAAAAGGAATAGACGAAGATAAACATGTAAATGATGTCTCTGTTGGTTGTATTTTTATTTACACCACAGGAAATACTATTGAAGCATCACAGTAAATATTGTCACGGACATTACAAATAAAGATAGAGAAAACAAAGGATCTAATTTCCCAAAGAAGGTCACATGTGTTTCAATGACAAATATATTCTAAACAATTCTCCTACATATCATATAGGCAGCAACATGTGTCAATGGGTAATGCATACAAACATGTTGATTTGTTATGTCTTCTCTCTGTTCTTTATTATCTTTTCTTCTTAGATTCTCGTGACATCGAGTTAGTCTGTTCATTAATCACGCGAAATTTGTTGTGAATTCAGAGCAACGTTCGAATAAAAATGTAGATATCAAATTTAGAGATGTTTAATTGTAGAGGATTTATATTTTATTTATGTTGTTCCTATTTATTACGTATGCTGGTATCCAACACGTTTTCCATATTAGATGATGCTCGTGACATTTAACAGTAACACTACGACGATAAACAATCAATCAAACTAAAGCTTCCTTGGCGATAAACAGCCAGTCACCATAATTCTTCTTTGGCGATAAACAACCAATAAAAATAATTCTTCTTTGACGATAAACAACCATTCAAAATAATGCTGCTTTCACGATAAACAACTAATTAGAATAATACTTCTTTGACGATAACCAACCAATCAATATAATGCTTCTTCCACGTTAAACAGTTAGTTATTGGTGTTTAGCGTCCGGCTTACCTTCAGCAGATATTGCGGACAGATTACTTTTTACAGAGATTGGTGCTCTGTCTTTTTCCTACTTGCTTTTCGTGGTGTTGGGTCGGAGTCGGTGGTAGATCACCAAGGTGTGTGTCCGTGTCATATCTAGGTTAGCGATCTATTAGTGTAGGATCATCTGGATCGAAGACCCCGGAGTATGACTCCGTTCTGTCTCTTAATTCGGTCTTGTAGCAGAGGAGTTCTGGCATGTACTGATTACGTACGGGTGTACATCTTTTCCAGGGCTTCTGGGATTCTTCTTCGTTTCGACACTTGGTAGGCGTCAACGGCCTGCCTTTTAATATGATATCTGCTCTGTGTGGACCACTCCCTCCTTTGCAATACACTGGGTGGTGTGTTGGGTGGTGTGTTGTAGTCGAGGTCATGACTGCTTTGCTGGTCAATCTGTGTTGTGTCGTCTATCTGCTTAGGATTATCAATCAGTCTGTGCATATGCGTGTACTTTTAGGTCAACAACAGCTTGATTCCTTTTCGCCTTCCACTTGCTTAGACGGTGTGTGTGTTTCTCTTCCGTGTGGAAGGAAGCAGGTGGTTCTTTTTAGGGGCCTGGGTGTCTACTTCTTCAATTGCAGCAATGGGTTTCTCAGCCTTTTTGATTCAAATCAGCTTGACTGTGACTGAGCTGGCATTAACATGTAAATTCCATGTCAATTTCTTTCCCTCTACATATGCAATGCAACAGGTAAGTCCATTGATGTGAGTTATTAGTTGAGTTCTATTCACTGATGAGATGCATTCGCTAGTCTAGATCCGAATGATAAACATCCAGTCAAAATAATGCGTCTTCGGAGATAAACAACCAATCAAAATAATGCTTCTTTGGCGATAAACAACCAATCAAGATAATGCTTCTTTGGCGATAAACAATCAATCAAGATAATGCTTCTGGCCTGGCTGTCTACTTCTTCATTTGCAGCAATGGGTTTCTCAGCCTTTTTGATTCAAATCAGCTTGACTGTGACTGGACTGGCATTAACATGTAAATTCCATGTGGATCTACCGGAAGTCACGTCACCGGAAGTCGTTACCGGAAGTCGTCACCGGAAGTCACCTGCCCGGAAGTGATCGCGTGCGTATGCGCAACCGTTTCTCCGCGGTTTTTTTTTTCTTACTATAGAAGTAGTACAAAATGTAGTACAGTAGTACAAGTACCATGGCTACCAGATGTGATGTGACTGCGAAGGGGGTTCCCTTGAGTGGAAGTTGCGCAATATTCGCCCTAGTGGGGCCTTTTGACCGGAAGTGACGTCATGAAACGTCACCCGTAGTGACCTAAGGTCACGTGACCCCGAAGAGGGATCCATTGGAAGGGTGTGTGCATGCACAACCGGAAGTTGCGTAATAATCTCCCTATATAATCTCCTTTTCACCGGAAATGACGTCATCAGCCGTAGGGACTCCCCTGGACTTTTCCTATGTAAGTCCTTGTGGTGTTCTCTAGGACGTCCGCGTCTATCATTGTCTAGTCCTGGTTATCTACCCCTTTTATGTTCATATGATATATAAAGTTTGTTGTTTTCGGATATGTTGTGTAGTACTCCACGTCCGCGTTCTCACTGTGGTATTTCTAAGAGTCAAATGGTACATTTGATCCCCTAAGTCACCCAATAGAAGGTCACCAGGTACATGAGATTTTGGGTCCAGAGCCAAACAAATATTTCAAAAAGAACTGGAAATCAGTGCATAACAATTAAACGTCGAACATTTTTTGCCTTTTTGTTATATTTTCAGAGATGTTTTAACGTTTTATTCATTAATTGTTTGTTTTTGCTATATTTTTTCACCGCAAATGCCATTTGAGCTGTCCCCATATACAACTTAGTTCACATTTCCAACGGCCAATCAGCGATGAGCCCAAAAACTATTTTGATATTGAATAGTGATGAAGTAGAGAACTGCCGAATGGGAATGAAGGGTTATCTGACGTGCCCTATACAGGACATTTTTAGCATTGTTACACAAGGCAATTTTCTTGCAACAATTGTGTATTAATCCTATAACGGCTGTGTGAGCAAAGAATAATTTGGCAAAATCTAATTTACAGAAAATGTTCATAACTTTAAGCAAATTCCTTTTTTTTTTGGCTGAATAATTTGTACATACAATAGAAAAGACACAAGTTACAAACTGAACTTCTCCGTAACGGTTCGCTTTGATGCCTAAGGAATGGAGAAAGGACATTATTTTAGCAATTTAATTCAGAAACAAGGAATTGCAATGAACGGCATCGTTGAATTGAATTTAAAGAGATACTTACAAATACATGTTAGCTCGTAGCATCTTAATTTGCATTAAATCATTGAAAAAATCCTTTAAATTTCACGCAAAACCGCAATCTTCTATCAATAGTAAATTATTCAGAATGATGTATCTAACTTTAACAGATTGGCGAGGAGAGTTATTTAATATTAATTTAATATCAATCTTTATATTATAAATCATTTCGCATGACAGACATAACATGGTAGCTGAATGGCATTACAACCGCATAAAGCAATCTGCATCTATTTCTAACTAGAAATCGTCTATGTTTTCAAATCATAGCAGAACAATTGCTGCAATTGAAAAAAAAATACAATTATTTCTATCATCTTAAATGGATTTTTGCTAATACATTTCCGTTTCAGACTTCCAAATAAGGAATGTCAGGATAAATGTAAAGAAATCAACAATAACAAAAAATAAATGAATAAAAAAATAGCGCGCAATGATATTATGAATAATAAATTTTCTAGTGCTAACTGAACTTGTCATCTGATACAGGGTAAAATCAAAACAATTATAAACTATATAAAAAATTAAGACAATGAATGAATAAAATTGAATAAAAAAATCATGGACCTCAAATATAGAAATTCTTGATATTTATTATGTCATAAACTGTTTACTAGTAACCGAAATTGATTCGATAAATATCTGCGTTATAACAGTCATAACAGCTTTATTCCAGAAACACGTCGTTGATCTACGTTTTTATTACTAAGCATTGGGTCGTTTCCTCTGCCGGTGGACATACCCAATACAATGACCGAATTCAAATTCCCCAAGATTCACAGATTTGGTTTAAATATTTTTAATAACTTGAGGTAGAGCCTCTAAAGTCACACACTTATGATGTTCTTTTTAATGACCTGTTATTCCTTCATCTGGGCTTAGCATCTCTATAGTTTGCATTACCTCGAACCTTTCCTCCTATCTTGTTTACGATACAGTATCTAAGATAATGGTTTTGTGTGAAGATACAAATATGATGAGCTTGATATAATGGAGAGTTTCTGAAATATACGTCAACTTTCGTTTCTTTTTACAAACAATACCCTGTGCTGCTTTTCATGGTTGTTTCCTGGTCATTGGTGTTAAACCCTACCTTCCACAAAATAATGAAAAAATTAAGAAGTAACTAACAAAAAACTAAATAAATAAAAGAAAGAAACAAACAAACAAGAAAGAGACAGAATGAAAACAACCCAATAACAATGACATCAACAAAACAAAACAGGTGACATTAGATATTTCTAAAGGAGAATGTTGTCCAGATTAAATTGACAAGAATGTTTAAACAGTGATGACAGTACATAGAGCTGTATGAGGACTGATATAAACTTGATTTCTTTAGAAGATAAATAGGGAAAACTGGAATAAACTGGCTGGGAGAATGGAATGCCTAGTTTATAATTAACAATTAATATGTGTAAAGAGGTTAGTTTTGCTTCTGTGTTTTCGATTATTCTATTGTATTTAAGAATCGTTTCTACAGTGTGGTTTTTGTTGTTTTTTTTTTAATTCTAATCCTACTAATTTCAAGTATATCATCCACATTTTATCTTTATCTTTTTTATTGTACATGAGTTTTTCTTATTAACTGATATATAAATGTACTACAAGTATACCGGTAATATTTTCCAGCTATACTAACACCCACAATTTTATGACAAATATTTGTCCTTGATTACTTGCATGTTAATTACCAAGCCTATATTACAGGTACATGCTATAATAAGAACCACCATATGCCTCTTAATATTCTGCAGGCATGGGATTGAAGCATCAGTTTTGTCACTATTGGTATGGATTTATTGCAATTATTCTAGTAATTCTCTAACAAAGAAACGAAAAGTTTTAATTAAATAGTGAAACTTAAACGAATAAATCTATAAGCTAATGCGAAATAATGTTATTTTTCGCTATAGGCTATTCCCACTGGCAATATCACGACACGGAACTCCAAATTATACAAAATTAGATCGATAACATCTGAATACTCTGCAATATATACTGATGGTTCAAAGGATGGTGATAGAGTAGCTTCGGCAGCTGTTTTTGGACAGCAGGTCTACTCTGCTCGAATACCGTCTGCCAGTTCGATCTTCAGTGCAGAAGCTAATGCAATACTTCTTGCCTTAAAGTTCGTTGCCTCTTCTGAAAAGAGTAAATTCATGATCTGTTCCGATTCTCTTTCTTGCCTGTTGGCAATTGAGAGCTGTAAAACTCAAAACCCTTTTATTTTAAAAATTGTTGAAATTTATAAAAGCCTTGTTGCTATTGGTAAACATGTAATTTTCACATGGATCCCTAGTCATATAGGTATTCATGGGAACACAGTCGTTGACCGGGAAGCCAAGAACGCATTGGATGATCCTGTATCCAATTGTTCTATTCCTTATACAGATATTAAACCTTTTATAGTGAAATATATTTTAAAACGTTGGCAAGATAGCTGGGACCAGCAAATTCATAACAAATTACACGAAATGCATTCCCTAGTTGGCAAGACTCCTTGTTCTTACGGTCAAAATCGGAAGGAACAGGTAGTCTTGACCAGATGTCGTATAGGTCATAGTAGACTTACTCATGGCGATTTGTTAAATAACGAGGAACGACCGGAATGTATTCCGTGTAATTCTAATTTTTCATTAAAACATGTATTGATTGATTGTGTGGATGTTACCGATGTTCGACAGACATTCTACAATGCCAACAGTTTATCTAATTTATTTACAAATATCGCAGGCGACACAATTTTGCAATTTTTAAAAGAAATTGATTTATATACAAAAATATAGTTATATAACATATGTTCTAGATGTATGGTTTTCATCTTTTTAATGTTTCTTTTATTTATGCAACCTCCCTCATGGAGGGTGTGCCGGGGGTAGAATAGGCACCAGGTTTCTCCTCCCTAGAGGCACTAGTCCTCTAAAAGGGGGTCAAACCCGCGGGAACCCCGGGGTATAGAAATGGGACCGAGAGCTTCTTCGGCTTGAAGGGGCGTCCGTCGGTTGTGCGGGATGTAAAAATTCACAACCAACCCGTCCTTCGGATGAGACGTAAATAAAACCGAGGTCCCGTGTTGAGAGATTGCCACCCTCTCCGCACGTTAAAGAACCCAGTGTAACAGCTCATTATGAGCAATATGCTCATGATGAGTGGTCCATAAGAGACCTGTTGCACTGGCAAAATTATCCGTCCCTACCCATCATCTTTCCTTGTTTCGAGTCCCGTGGCGTTTATATTTTTAAATGTTCTCGTCCTGAATATAGCTGAAAAATTGCTCGCTGGACGTTAAACAACAACAATCAATCAATCAATCAATCGACCAAATGATACAAAATTCTGACACTGATATATCTAATCTAATTGAGCACCAAAATAGTCTCTTAATGTTTCTAGTCCTTGCGACTGTTTCGTGATATTTTGGCTTTCTTCTAAACTTTTAATTTTTAATCCTACACCTATCAAAACGGGCCTCCAGAGGTATCGCGATACCAGTTGTTCCACTAGAAGTGGCGTTAATCAAATGTGGATATTACAAAAAACTCAAAACAAGTCTCCAGATGGATCATGATACCAACTTTTCAAGAAGTGTCGTTAATCAAATTTGGATAGTAAAAAACTCAATAGACTTGATAGAGACTTTGAGTTCTAGATCTCAACATGTTTGTAACAGCATTAAAACATTTGATTTATCTACCTTATATAACACTATTCCAAAGGTACCAGTATCTTGTTATTTGTAGAGATAAGTTTTACTTTCTCAAAACCCACTCAAAATATAAATAGGACGAGATCATTCTAATGTTAACGCGTCGTGCTCACTAAATATGATATCTTCGTTTTTATTATAGTTTTGATCGACAACATCATTGTCCAGTTTTATGGAATAGTGTATCAACAGATGATTGGCATTCCAATGGGTACAAAGTGTGCTCCACAATTCACTGATTTGTTCCTGCTCGCTTGCAGATTTACAAATGTGGTTGATGATCGTAAGAATGACCTGTATCAACCTGAAGTGGTTTTTTAGACTGCAATAAGACAACATAAAGATAATTTTGAAGAAAAATAAAATATTCACAGCATTTTACATAAATTTGTTCAATATGTGCTATTGCTGTACCCGTCTAGCACAGCAGGGAGAATAAATTTTCTATTTCAACTGTGTCTGAATTCTTATTATCTTGCCATTAAAATATTCAAGGTTATAGAAAAATAATGCATGTCTAAAGAATAACCTTTCATTTGAATCCAAGTCGGTAAATCGCCCCGCATGTCCCTATGCCAATCGTAAAAGACAAATATGAACGATAGCTTGATTTCATTCGTACTGCAATGCCATTGTATCCGCTGTTTTTGTAATCTTGAGAATGAGTGTTTATTAATTTTACGACTAACGGAGGCGTCATAATTATATCAATCCAATCAGGAATGTAAGCATAGTCTTTCAATAACTTCTTATTTTCAAAAATCCTATTGCCATTTTCAGCACTCTTTAAACCAAATCAAATGTCGTTTTAAGCAATACATCAATTGAAAGTAACATATACTCCCTCGGTCTGTTCATTTAACGATATTTGATTATTAAAGCTTATATATCTGGAATATCATTATTTTATAAAATTTCTCAAAGTCAGTGTATGGTAGACACTCAATCAAAAGAGACAATAATTTCAAGTATCCAATTGCGAGGTAATATATCTGTGATCACTTGAGACAAGGAAAATTCATAAGAAAAGTTTGAAGACATCAAAGGATAAAATCAGAAGCCGTAAATGGAAGAAATGACTAGAGTGGACTGATCCTGTGTCGCCCACCTTTCATTCTGTTTTAGGAAACTTTATACAGAACCTTCCGTAGGTGCTTCCTACCAAATTTCGGTTCATTTGGCTACTCGGTTACAGAGGAGAAGATAATTTTCAGAAATAACCAGAAAAAAGAATTGCCTATGTTGGCCATGTTTGTTAACGGATCAGAACAAAATGAGCCATCGTTATAGAGGACCTTCCATAGATGCTTCCTACCAATTTTCAGTTCCTATGGCTAAGTGGTTTACGAGTAGAAGATTGAAATGTGAAAAGATAACGGACGACGGATGACACACGACGGACGACAGAGGCCAAGTGATGAGAAAAGCTCACCTTGCCTTTGGCAAGGTGAGGACAAAAAGATAATGGTCTGCAAAACACTACGCAGAAAACTAAAGATTGAACAACGCGAACCCCACTAAAAATTGAGAGTGAACTCATGTGCTTGGCAAGCTATTCCCTCTCCAGCAGTGGCACCCGTACTCTTCTTATAAACCCGGTGATTAATCACGAGTGAGGAAAAAATCAGATTGTGATTATGACAAACGGAACATAGCCGTGTTCATTTGTAACACAGACATTCCGTAACGGTTAACCAAGTCATGGTGGCACTCGTAACCTTTTCGAGCTGAAGACTTCCACTTATCCACTAGGAACAAAGAAAATGATAAAATACTAATTAGAGGAAACAGTACAAAAACATCATAATACTGGATAGACAAAGCTATCACAAGGAAACTGAAAATAAGATAGCAAAATAGTGAATCATATTTTTTAAAGTACACCATCTCCTTCTCCGTACCTGTTGTATATAATGACAACACGAACATCATCTGTGCACGGAATGTAAGTGAGAACCAGTAAATAAATGATTGCTATTCAACGCCAAGTGAGCACTGTTTCTGTCCCATGGCGAAAAAAAGTTACTTTTCGATAAGATGATTGCTCCTTCGTACTAGACTAACACGCTTCTAGTTTGATCTGAATAGTACTAGCTCACTGAAACTACAGTCCATCTTGACACATCAAATTAATGAATTATATAGTAAAATAGTGAAAATGGAAGCAAGATTCAAATACATCGATAATTTTCATACATATGCTTGATACATGAAAATCTTATTCCTATGGGTATCAACTGCGGGATCTTCTTCTCGTCGTCTTGTTCCTTTAGTCGTACGAGGAATACTTCGTACAACGGCTTCTGAAGAAATACGAAGAGAATCTATCACGGTTTTTTATTTTCGCGTTCCGATATATAGAGGATGTCCTTCCACTAAATAATTCTAAGTAGTGGTTTTGTTGATCGCATCTATACCATTGAGCTTGAAATAAAGGATACCACAGATACAGATAGATCTGCTCCATACCTTGACATACACCTCAGTTTTCCCATTCTGAACTTTCCGTTTATATGTGTCTGTTCCAGAAGTCGATCACCGAATCGAACAGAAAGTCTAGCATCACAACCGAGATGTATTGGACAAAACTTTATGCGACAAAGTTTATCAGTGACCTGCGCCAGTCTGTGGTTTTCTTTTGAAGCTCCCATTCTATCCATCAATAGAACTGATCACCACGATATGAATGATATATTATTGAAAGTAACATTAAAGATCAAGAATCATAATACTCGCTCTCAGAAAACACTGCAAGTCAAGCTGATATTTTTGTGGATATTTTCCTCGTCTTTATTGCCACTTCTAAGAAAAAATAACCTTATTATATTAGGACGAAATAAAATGGAGGGGGGGGGGGGGGGGGGAGGGGGAGAGGGGATCACAATGTCGGAACAGTTCCACAATTCAATAGGAAAATCGTATCAAGAGGCAAAATCGTTACCCCAACACACAAATACATGACCACTCACTTTCCGTTCTTGGTACATGCACTTCAATGAAAGGTGGCGGGGTTAGAGTGGTTTCATGGGCTAAACCACTTTAATCAAACAATTACATTTTCTTTTTTGCTTTACCAGTTAACGTGTTTCGATTTTGTTTTATAACAATGATACACAACACATTATGGCTATCATTAGTTATTTCTTACTTTTATTAACAGAGATCCAAATAATCTTACATTTACAGAGGTCAAAATTATCTTACCTTTATAGAGGTCAAAATCATCTTACCATTATAGAGATACAAATCATGTGTATGTTTTATAGATCGTTGTTTGTCCTTTTGTACTTTTTCTTTTGGTCATTGTGTTGTCTTTTTTTCCATTTACGTATTCTGATTACCCCTTTGGTATATTCAAACTCTTCTTACCTTTGCAGAGGTCAAAATCATCTTGCCTTTACAGAGGTCAAAATCATCTTGCCTTTACAGAGGTTAATATCATCTTACCCTTACAGATGTCAAAATCATCTTCCTTTTACATAGGTCAAAATCATCTTGCCATTACAGAGGTCACAATCATCTTACCTTTTCAGAGGTTAATATCATCTTATCTTTACAGAGGTCAAAATCATCTTACCTTTACAGAGGTCAAAATCATCTTACCCTTACAAAGGTCAAAATCATCTTACCTTTACAGAGGTCAAAATCATCTTACATTGACAGAAGTCAAAATGATCTTACCTTTACAGAGGTCAAAATCATGCTACCTTTACAAGGGTAAAAATCATGTTACCTTTACAGAGGTCAAATTTATCTTACCTTTTTCTTATGGATACTTCTTATCAGATCCCTTCTTTGAATTTCATTTCCCGGTGGCTTACTTCCCCAGATCCTGAAGGCAACACGAATATAGGAGAAACTTATTACTGATAACGGTACAATGTACTGTGTTAAAAACAGATACGAAAAGTATACTGTAGCAAAACACTGTGATGGCCATTTTACTCCACATAACTCGATTTTTGTCCAACTTTTTGGGTCAATGACGACATGGATATGATAATACAGAGCATCTGGCAAACTTGAAACAATGCTCAGCACCCATATACCAATCAGTACAGTAATGGCTACTTGTCTATGGAATCCTGCTCGTAGAGGATACATCACCGCCACGTACCGATCAAAAGCTATAACACTCAAAGTAAATATACTGATGTTAACCGAGAGATTTTTCACAAATGGTGCCACTTTACACATGAAATCTGCCACAACCCATCTTTGTAACAGAGCGGCATGGAATTGAAATGGTATTGTAAATAAGCCAATGGCGACATCAGCTAGAGCAAGATTAGCAATGAAAACGTTGGTAACTGTTTGCATGTTCTTCTTGTAAATAACAACAACGATGACTAACAAATTACCTACCACGGCTATTAATGATATAGAACCATATAAAACTACAAACAGAGCTATAATTCCTGGTGATACTGGGAAAATCTCGTGTTTGTGAGTCTCGTTGTAGCGAAAATTTTCTATATATTTTATCTCTGCCGCGGTTAAATTTTCAGGCAAAAAAGAATACAAATTTCTTAAATCGGACATGTTTAGTCTTCCTTTTACATGCCACTGTATTTCATAATATACGGCATATTCAGATAAAATTTCGGTTTTTCGAGAATCAAAATAATTTTCTTGCAATCAAAACCACTTTTATGTTCAAATTCTTGTTCGAATAATTGCCAACACTCACTTTATTCTTGACAATTCCTTATACACATATTTTATATAGTTATAACGAATAATTCTCCGAGAAACTGTTATATCCTTATCATCTATATTTCTATTTAAAAAAAACACTTTCAGCAAAGATGTAATTAATTATTCTAGAAAAAATGTTGACAATACGCCTTTTTAGCATGTGCTAGAAATAACCGTTTCTCTAAAGAAATGAAAATCAATACGCCAATCATGTTAATACGCCTTCGTTGCCTACAAACAATGCATCCTATTTGTCTGCACGAACACTGTCCAATGGTTAATTTTGACAAACATCGTCGTTCTACTAAAGTAACGCTACAACACTAGGCTTATATATAAATGTTGTCTGTCGCATCATTACTTCACGTCTTTAATAGTCGTTAATCGAACGCAAGAATCAGATAATTACAAAGGTGGGCTATTTAACCTATCTAGCCCAAATGATGAAAGGGCCATGCGAGCTTTTGTCATCACATTACGTCCTTCATTGTCCGTATCTATGTCGTAATAAGTTTTTTTTTCTTTTACATTTTCGTCTTTTTCTCTAAAAAAATGTAATCGGTTAAAGTAAATTTGTCTTCAATGTTGCTAGTTTGGTCGTCTATACTACCATGCATTTCATGCTATTTTGGTTTTCTAGTACAACGAATAGTAAGCTTTGCTATGAGTAAGTAAAATATCTATAAATCTAACTGTAATAATAAAACTGGGTATATATCCTTTAGAGCTTTGTGTAATAAAACGAAACACAACACATAACTCATTGTTGGGACAATTCCACAAATAAATAGAAAAATCGCAGAAACAGAGGCAAATTCGATATCTTTAACATACCCACTTTCCAGACGTGGGACAGGAATTTCAAAGGGTGGCGGAGCTAAGTTAGTTTTATGAACCCAAATCATCTTAATGTGATAAAATATCATTTAAAGGTTGTTAAGAACAGATGATACTATATTTTGTCTAAGGTCCTCCATTTGTCTGAATCATTACATATTCAAGGTTATTTAAAAACTTTGTTTATTTGATATTGATTATTTTAATGAAGAAAACTTTGAAAAAGTAGTAGACGAATTAGTTTTCAGTTTCCAAGTCACAATGGTATTCGGTTCCTATTTACTCTCTTTTGAATTAGAGAGGATTTATATTTTATTTTTGTTGTTCCTATTTATTACATATGCTGGTATCCAACACGTTTTCCATATTAGATGATGCTCGTGACATTTAACAGTAACACTACGACGATAAATAACCAATTAAACTAAAGCTTCTTTGACGATAAACAACCAGTCAAAATAACGTTTTTTTGGCGATAAACAACCAATCAAGATAATGCCTCTTTCACGATAACGAACCAATCAAAATAATGCTTCATTGACGATAAACAACCAATCAAAATAAAGTTTCTTTGGTGATAAACAACCAATCAGGATAATGCTTCTTTCACGAGACACAACAACTCAAAATAATGCTTCTTTGGCGATAAACAACCAATCAAGATAATGCTTCTTTCATGATAAAGATAAGATAAACAACATATCAATATAATGCTTCTTTGGCATTAAACAACCAATCAGAATACTGCTTCTTTCACGATAAACAATTATACAAAATAATACTTCTTTGACGTTTAATAACCAACCAATCAAAATAATGCGGCTTTGACGTTAAACAACCAATCAAGATATTGTTCCTTTGACGCTAAACAATCAATCAAGATATTGCTCCTTTGACCTTCTACTATCATATCTATCAATCCGTCAAACACGTTCTGGGAGCAATTGACTGAACAACGTAGTCTGCAAAATATAACCCACTACAAAGACATTGGTGTGACATCATAAGAGTGGTTTTCGTGCATAATCACTTTTAGATCCATTTGTCCTTGAAGTGTGAAAAATGAGTCTAGCCATGCTGGAAACTTTGTGGTTGAATATGGAGTTCTCGTCATACATGTAACAAAGTAATGTAAATTAAATCAGTTTCCATTCTGGTGTATAATGTATCCTTTACTATGTTTATCTCTAAACCAAACGGAAATAGCGCTATACGTCTTCATTATAAATCAATTGGGGCAATGTTACCATGAACGTCAAGTGAAAGCTTTCAATCAATGCCGATTAATGTTTTCACAATAGCCTACAATCAGATCCAGGTTTTATGGTTCCGAGGGAGGGGTGAAATCTAGGGGCGGGTCGTGGTCACTTACATCCCCAGTGGGTACAGATTAAAGCCCATGCAAAGAGGCCAAGCCCCCTTTAAGCTTCGATGGTTCGATCATTACAGTTATTACTAGTATTCTCATGAATTAAATGATGTTTCACATATTGTTGAAAATCTTGCTTGGGGCGGCACATCCAGTACGCCCCCTCTAAATCGGCGCCTAACATCTTCTAAAGACGCACATGATAAAGTCAAATGCAAACAACCAAAGTTCGGTTAGAAAAACTACCCAACAGTAAGTAAAACCATAAATGAAAGAAATTTGTAAACTTGGATAACACTAATTCCAATCCAAAAAACAAAAACAAAAATCTTAGTGATCATTATACCTGTATTGCGGTTATAAATGCTTCCCGTAGTAGTTTTGGACTGGTACTTGAAAAACGGCCCATTAGAACACTGGATACACAATATATGGAGTGTTCTGATTGGACGAAGGTTAGAGTGCAAATACCCTACTCATACTCGAAAGTTGTTTAATCATAGGGTCCAATTAGTATTCTTTTTATGCTACAAACCATGTCCGTTGGTTTTATATTTGATGTATTTATGTAATCTGAATCCTGACACAAAGTCAAAATATGTTCAATTGGAGGACCAAGTATAGGACAATGAAGCTAAAAACGTTACACCGAATTTAATAAACCAGAATAATACGAAGCTGGTGTAAACTTATTAATGGGATCGGAGGCCAACATGGTCACTTTCTATCTATAAAACTCAAAAAAGCGCATATAATATTCGATTTTACTATACGATGCATCAATATACCAATGAGTCATGTATTCATCGTATCCAATTATACCTTGAGTATCTAAATTTGTCTCTATATACATGTATTTTATTTAAAATCACAATTTATAAATAATAATGATAATAACCTGAGGTTAATTCTCATCAGGTTTTGGTACAAATTTATGTAAAAAACAAGTGTGGACACAGAAATGTGCTGTCCAAAAGGCAAGTGTGGATGTCAATATTTCATATTATTAACTAAAAAAAAAAAATTCACGGACACAGGGGTCCTGGATTTTTTTAATAAAAAACTAATCCTGGATTATTATTTTTGCTTAAAGTCCGGTCCTGTGTTTTTATTTCAAATTTTCATCATAGAATCCCTCCCCCTCCCAAGGGATATAAAATTGTATCATTAATAATAAATTAATAAATAATAAATTCAGATTTTCTATTTAAAGGGGCATTATTTGCCAAAATCGTAAATTTTTGTTACCCATAAAAACTATCAGATATGATTGATGCCTTAATAAAACGTGTTTATGTAACTTATAAATGCTATGAAATGTACACGCATCGGGGGAAAAAGGTGCAACTGCTCGTGTTTTGAGATCGATCAAGAAATGGACGCCATCTTATTAATTATCGGCATTGTTTACGGGGTTTGCCGAATCGTCATTAAATCAGTACAACAATGCACTTATTTCTTATTTTCTGTGAATCTACTTTTAGTCGGCGTTAATTATGGACAAAGAACCATGCAAGTTTGCAGTTAATAAGCGACAAAATACAAATTATTCGTTTTTACCTGTCACTAGTAAGGTCAGTTGCATACGGAGAAAGCGAGGTCAAATTATTTGCTTGCAAGGAAATAATAGATCGATGGTAATTTTCGTTCTCAAAAGGCGAAAAGTGGTACGATAAGTTGTTTAATGTGAAAAATTTACCTTTATTTCATCAATTTAAAGCTATTTAAATACCAATTTCCAAAACATATAAATGTTTTGGTCAAAATCGTAGCTAATGCGTCTAATCTCATTTACAAAACCACTGATATTTGTTCTGTTTTTAGCGCTGATCTAAGCTTTAGTCGCAACAAATTTTTCTTTTTTTCTTTAAACTGTCGAAACATAACATTTATTTAACTGTAAAATTCACAAATAAAATTCCCCCCTCCCCCTTTTTCCATTTTTTTTTGCTTAAATCAATGATCAACAATATTCCAGAATCAAACAAATGAATAAATATAACATAGATTTCTTTTACATGCATCTTTTTACCATGCGGAGTCAGTGTGTTTTAAAACGATCATCCAATCAGGACGCTCATTATTCTTGTCCAAAATAAAAAAAAAAAATACATCGCTAAAATTACCTGTGGGTGTTTCCCCACTTCAACTCGTAAATTTACATACACACATGGTTTTGTCTATCATATTTCTTGAAGACAAACATAATATTGTATTGCATTTATCAATATTTTATGAGTATCAACAGTTTTTTCAACACCGTATCTGTTTCTTGATACAGCCGCCCGATTACAGTGACCCGTGACCCACTTTAGCACGTTCTACCTGTTTTTTCTTAACCCTTTGGATGCCAAGTCCTTTTCACTGATCAGTGCCAAGGGATTTTTAGTCAAATTTGTTTACCGTGAAGTTATGACGTTATCAGTGTAAAACGTCACAATACATGACCTAAACTTGCACACAGTTTTTTTTAGACTTTGTGGGGTGTAATGTAAAAACAAATTTAGACCTTAAAATGTAAAACAGAAAATTACTGCCGTATTTAAAAAAAAAATTACATGACCTAATGTAAAATTGCACACACGTTTTTTGACTTTGTGGGGTGTAAATTGTAATGTAAAATTACACACACGTGTTTAGACTTTGTGGGTTGTAAATTTACAATGTAAAATTACACACACGTGTTTAGACTTTGTGGGTTGTAAATTTACAATGTAAAATTGGCACAATCTTTTTTCAGACCTTAATGGGTAAAATAGAAAATTACTGATGTATTTAAAAAAAAATGTGTCTAATGTAAAATTGTACACTTGTTTTTTTCCCCACACTATATTGAATCTAATCATGTAAAATTGCATGCGCGTTTATCACACTTTAAATAATGAAATAAATGTAAAATTTGACATACGCTTTTGCCCTGAACAAAACCAATGCCAATATACGCCGTGGTCGTGATATTATGTTAGATGGATATGTTTTTTATAACTAGCTATGCAATCACTGCCTATCACTACTAAAGCTGGGAGTTCGAATCCCACTCAGGCGAGGTGAACTGCCTATCACTACTAACGCTGGGAGTTCGAATCCCACTCAGGCGAGGTGTATTTCCTATCACTACTAACGCTGGGAGTTCGAATCCCACTCAGGCGAGGTGAACTGCCTATCACTACTAACGCTGGAAGTTCGAATCCCACTCAGGCGAGGTGTACTGCCTATCACTACTAACGCTGGGAGTTCGAATCCCACTCAGGCGAGGTGTACTCGATACAACATTATGTGATAAAGTTTTTCGGTGACTTCCGGTAGGTTGATGGTTTTCCCCGGGTACTCCGGTTTCCACCACCAAAAAAAAACTGACCACCACGATATAACTTAAATATCGTTGAAAGTGACGTTTAATACCATAATTCTCTGTTATATATATCAACATTAAATAACAAATGGTATGGAGGAAGCATGGTAAATATTCAAATGTAAAGTTGAAAGAATCGACATAAATGACATGAGTATCTCTCTAGTTCAGCTCCGAGTAATGAGTGTTGGATTTTAACCTTATATATGAGAAAGTTCAACAAAGATATATAACAATTTAATTATTGCCTGTGATCTGTGTTTTTTTTTTTTCACCCGTTAAGTTTTGTTCTTTCAACACGTTAATCTATCCATCTAAAAATATATATTGACAAAAGCTATGAATTGTCAATATGTTTAATATGTTTCTTAAAGTTCAATGCCGATACAAGCACATGGCATGAACCACTTTATTACATCTCGAGCATATAGTGATTGCTCTAGAACGTATGTTTGGTGTAGTACAGAAAATACACTTTCGCTGTTTCCCCTTTCCAAAACGTACAAGTCTATTTCTGTTGCCTTGATTGCTCGCTGGCGTGGCCTGAAAACTTTGCTTATGTCGGGAGGACCTTTTTAAGTAGGTTTACACATTGGCAATATCACCATATGTAAGTACATACCCTAGATCCAGGCCCACTGAGAGGGTGAGGGTCAGCCGGGGCAGCGGCCTGGGGCCCATGAGTTTAGGGGGCCATGTACATATAATTAGTGATTTTCAATTTGTAAATGTATATTAAATGACTCAAATGAGAGCCAAGCCCGACAGCTTGGGCTCCCCTAAGAACAACCATTGACACTGGCAGACCGAGGGTTGCAGGTGGAGGGGCCCCACTAATTTTTATATAAAGGCTCTGAAATATGTAGGCCTAAGTGATTTGCTATAGACAAATACATAGGAAATGGGGTCCCAGGCTAAGTCCCTAAGAATTACCTCTGAGAGTAGCAGATCGAGGATTGCAGGGGGAGGGGCTCAATAATGGTGAGTAGACATGATCAGACTTTTGTTAAACTTAATTGATTCCGTTCAGGTGACCCTTTATTTTTCATTTATTTATTAATTTCACTTCGTCAGTCACCACATTGTCATTGTCAAACATTGCAACATACAAATTAAACAAATTATAATCGAGGTATGCTAAGCGGGTCGGTACAAAAGATGTCGAGAGAGAGACTGAGAGAGATAAAAAAAAAAGGGGGTGACATCTCAGACACGCACAAGTCAACTGACCAAAGTAGGCCTACAATAGTTGTTGGTATCAAAAGTAGTTTCTACCAAATTTTGGTATATTGACTTCAGTTTAACTTTAAACTGATTAATATTCTTATGAAGGCAAGTGGGTAAAACGAGGCACGAGGGTTCCTGTTGGTAATTTTTTCCAAAGCCTCGGAATCCTATCTGAGTAACATTTTCTGCTGAAATTGTTTTAACCCTATGCTTTTTCAAATAAAAATGTTGTAGACTTAGACTAAAACGTGTACTTATTCAGCTGCCTAGGGCATTAAATTAGTGAAGATATGTTTTATATTTGGTTGTCGATAAAATAATTTGACTATTGTTTTTAGTTTATAAAAATACATCTATTAATAAATGTACCAGATCATTATAATTAATGGTCCAGACAAATAAACAAGTAGAAAGCTGTTTTCTAAATCACAATTCATCAATTCATTTTTGCTGTACTGATTCCTTCCTTATGACACACCGTGGTGGACTTAGTTTGAGTATCATTATTTGGAGAATTGTAGGAGGAGGGGCGAAGTTTTCGTTTTCCCTGGGGCCCAAAAATTCTCTTGGCGGCCCTGCCTAGACCTTTAAATTAGACACAAGTTTATAACTCCTAATCTTGAACGGAAAGTTGGGGCCATTTCAGAGGGTATCCTACAGTACCCTATATATATATATGCATACATATAATCGTTATTAAAATGTCGAATGCGGTAGGTCGTGGGTTCGATCCCCGATCGGGTTAAACCAAAGACTATAGAATTGGTATTTGTTGTTTCTCCACTAAGCACGTAGCATTAAGGAGAAAGAGCAATGACTGGTTGGCTCGGAATCAGGATATTGTATCCGAGTGGGGTGACATGTCTATCTAACTATAATACTGGAAATAATGCACTTCTCCGTAAATGAATTGAAGAGACGTTTGATTACTTTACACCTCTCTTTAAATGATTTGTTACGTCGTTCAGTTGATTTGATGCGCAGTGCATACCAATCACTATCAGACAAGAACTATTCGAAGAAATAGAAACAGTAAAATAAAATCGTTTTATCCGGATCTTGCGTTTTCAGAGCTACCGTCCTTTCAAAAGCTGCGGTGACTTTTGTCTTAGTTTTAGTTTTAACAGTGAGCTTGGTTTCTTGCTCGACCAGTTCAGTAAAAAGACTAATTATGTAAAATGATGAAAGAGCGAACTATTTTAATTGAGTCACGTGTCGATGATCAGGAACTCGCTTAATATTGCGTTTCTTTTATTTTATATGTCATTCTTATATTTTATTTATAATTAAATGCAATTAAAAATATAGAATGTATATAATTTTGTTTTAATGAAGAATGACACAATTGTTTCTGTGATAATATGTTATGACTTTTATGACAATGACAATGATGTTTTTTTTTATTCTTTGATGATTTCAAATGTGTTATATTCAATGTTCGTGTATGATTAATACTCATTTTAATATAGTTGTATAATTTATTATTATTAGACGCACACATTGGTACGTTGATGCTTGCCACCGTTGTAAAGGGGTAGGTTTTGAATAAAAAAAAATAAAAAAAATATATATATTATAGAACGGCACTATCATTTAGTTTAATAATATTTTATTGTACATAAACAATAGGATTGGACAGCAAGTTATACCAACTTATATGAAATCTTCTCCTTACAAATTATACACATGAATTAATGACAGCAAAAGAAAACACAGACAATAGACATTTAAAATTTTGACACTGGAAGAAAGTAAGAAGTACAAGTGAAAAAGTGAAAAATTGCTGACATTAGCCCTAAAATCTTTTTGATTGATTTATAAAAGTTCGAACTTTTCCAAATATTTTGGAGTTGACGTCATAACTATACTTATCGTTCCCAAAGAGCAAAGTTTCAATATTGATATTGATATCGTCACAATTACTCAGAAGTGTTCTTCTTTCGTTCAGGTATAAAGGACATTCCAGAAAATAATGCATAGCATCTTCAAAAGAAACACCGCAATTACATTTAAAATTATTTATTATATGTATTTTTGACAGATCGGCATTGAGTGAGCTGCATTGGTGTCTAAGTCTAGTATGTAATATACTTAGTTTCCGTGGGCCTTCATTATAATACTTTGGGGTTTTATAAATATCAGCTTTCACTCTGTTTTTAAACGAAGATAATGTAGGAGAATTTCTTATTGATATGTCTAGATTGTTCCAAAGCGAAACGGTAGATGGAATAAATGAGCTTGCTGATGTTCTCAGTCTGCATCTGGGTGGAACATAATTCTGATTATTTCTAAGGTTATAACTATTTACATCTGATGTAACTGGAGGTAAACAGTTAAATAAATAAGGAGGGCATAATTTATTATGAATTTTATAAAAAGTAGTTAATTTACGAATTTCCCGCCGATTGGCTAAAGTTTCCCATCCAGTCTCAAAATATAATGAATCCTTAATACTAGCAAATTTTGTCAGACCTGTTACAATTCATGCCGCTTCTAATTGTATTTTTTCTAACTTTTCAATGTCCCGTTCATAACACCCATCCCACACTTCACATGCATATTCTAGTGCTGGTCTGATAAATGTAAGATAGATATTTGACAAAGCTTGTTTAGATAAAATAAATTTTAATTTACGAAGAACATTTACTTGTTTTAATGCTGATCTAGCTATGTTTTCAATATGTACAGTCCAGTTTCCATCAGATACAATAGTTACACCCAGATGTTAATGATTATCAACAAGTTCAACTGATTCGTCATTAAAACGTATGTTTAATTCAGGAATATTAGTATTATTTGATATTATAAGGGCTTTAGTTTTTTTAGGGTTAAATTCTACAAGCCATGTTTTTGCCCATTGATCCAATATTTGTAAATCATTATTTATCTCAATTTGCATCAAATCAAAGTTTTTCCCAGAGTATGACAATGAAGTGTCGTCAGAAAACAGTCTCGCCAAATTGCCTAAGTTATCTGTAATGTCATTAATATATAATATAAATAATAAAGGGCCAAGTACAGATCCTTGGGGTACACCTGCTTTGACAAGACCAGAATTTGATAGTTCATTATTTACAAACACAAATTGCCTTCTACCACTTAAATAATTTTTAAACCAGATCAAAAGGTCGCCCGATATCCCATACGATTTTAATTTCTTAATAGGCCCCTCATGCCAAACTCTGTCAAAAGCTTTTGAAATGTCACAAAATATTAAAATAGTTGACAATCGTTCGTCTAAATTTTGACATACTCTACGATACATTTCTAATAATTGGAAATACAGTAGAATGACCACGAATGAATCCTGATTGGTAGGCATACAGAAGAGAATGTTCAAAAATAAAATTATATGTATACTTATATACAGCACGTTCCATCACTTTCCCTATACAACTTAATAAAGATATGGGTCTATAATTTGAAGGACTGTTTTTGTCGTCTTTTTTGAAAGCTGGCATTATCATTGAACTTGTGACGTCATCGATGAATGACGTTTTAAGCAAAGCCTACAAATAGGCCGTTGGCACTCGAGGGGTGGTTTGAAAAGCCTAAAAATAGGCTCTTTGGACATGTAAGGGTTAATGAACGTTAGAGAATACCGAAAGGGCAATGCAAAAATGACAATTCAAGGCAACTGGCAACATAGAGTACACAAGACGAAGAAAAACAAAACAAAAACACAATAAAATATGTATTGGACTGGAGGTAAAGACGAACATCGTTTATATGCGGAAATCGTAATGGACATCACAAGCCGGAACTTAGAACGTAAAGACGCATAATAGGACAACACAAAAAACTAAAAGGATGAGCGATACGGAGTCCATAGCAAACTGGATGTGAACTCGGGTGCTCGCGAAGGGTAAGCAGTTCCTGCTTCTTATTAGACATCCGTCGTGTTACTCGTATATACAGTTCGGTAAAAGTGTTGGCAGTGATAGAGGAAAGAAGACATCTACGTAAAAAATAAAAGATTCATTGTCATTTGAGAAATGGATTTTTCGTAAGGGTCAACCAGATTGCGATGACGACCGTAGAGTTTTTGTAGCGATGACTGCAACCTAGGAGAAAAGTAGCCTGTTTGAATAGCTTTTGTGTGAGCAGCTGGGATCTCTCCAGAAAATAACTGTACTCGGCAGAAGCTCTAGAATAACGTATGAGTTGTGAACTCCATACGCTGGCGATATTGTCTCAGAATATTGCTACTGATGAACTTTTCTAACATTCAACAGACAATACCAACCGGCATGACAATTAGAGATGGACTTTCTAAAGAATTATGTTACAAACTATATGTAGGGTGACTACCGGCATGACAATTAGAGAGGGACTTTCTAAAGAATTATGTTACACCTTATATAAGAATGCTGGATTCTGATTGGTTAATAGCCGTGATATTTTTTTACAAATTCAGGCCTCGCATTGTGAATTTGCAGTATTTTTACTTCATGTAGGTGTATTTGCATAAGATTTATCTTTTTTTCATGGTATTTGCAAAATCGTATTTGCCGTTTTTACCCTTCACCGAGATGCTTGTAACAAAATTTGTAAAACGTTATCAGTTGTGCGTTTTATGTAACATCATTCGGTAGAATTAAACAGATACATCATGTTAGGTCCTGAAAACGACAAACAAAAGGTATTATTTATTTAGCCAGTGTTCTAAATAATATTCGGTGTAATTAAACAGATGTATCATGTTTGGGAGGGGTATTTGCGAAAAATACCAGTCTTGAGACTAAATTTCCCTCGCCGTTCGGCTCGGGAAATTTTTCGTCTCTCGACTGGTATTTTTCGCAATTACCCCTCCCAAACATGATATATCTGTATAATATATGTAGGTGCCTATTTCTAACTATGTAGTATTTCTTTTTTATTTTATGTCTTAGAGAAGAATGGTGGAGAACATTTTATCTTTGAACCGTAATAAGTGTGATTTTTTTCTGTATTACATGTATTGTACATAGCATGTTGATACAATACTTTTTATCAGGACAAGCTTGTTGCGGGAACCAGTACCTTATGAGTCTGGATTTTATATAATAACTGTCTACATGTATAGGTTCCAGCACCTCTCCAATGGTTTCCAGTGACTTCTTCTGGGTTCTGTCATACTTATCCACATACATAAAAGGATTTATAATAAGTTTTAGTATATCTATTGGCTGACTTGCCTTGATTTTTGCCAATACTGCGCTACCTACGGCTATTATCCTATTGATTAATGGCTCCCTAATATCCTGTAATGCTTGACAACAAAGTACAAAATGTTGTAAGGTTTCGTCTGCATTTCTACATAGATTACATGTTGCAGAAATAAGATGTTTGGAATAAATAGCTCTATTCATCTGTAGAATATATGTTCCTGTAACAATTTTTAGCCGAGTTGGAATTCTTCTGATGTCCTGTATGTTGGCACTTTGCGATTTCAATAATGGATGTATTCTACCTATGTTATAGTCTAAATATTTTAAGCTGGTGTATAATAACATATTTTCCTCAATTGCATTTTTCCAATATTGGTGTACATGTTTGGTTATCAATCTTTTCCATTCTAATTTTGGAAGTGGATTTTCTAGATATGTATATGGATCCATGATATCATATTTTATGCAGATTTTTCTTATATCCATAAACCAACTATTGCTATCATATGACTTAACTTGTAGCTGCCTCTCTGCTAGTCTCCATTCAATTGAGGTGTGTTCAGATCTTGTTATGTTTCCAAAAAATGTTAAAGCTTTTATATGTATTTCTGCTTCAATCGGTATTAGCCCTGATAGTATATAAATGGCAGGATCAGCTACATTTGTATAAAGTGATAATATTTGCTTCAATACCTTTTTGTAATGTATGTTCAATTGGTCCAAAATCTTGCCTGTAGGTAATAATATTTCGAGTCCATAGTATAATATAGGTAGTACATAGGTTCTTAATAATGATATCGTAGTCTCAGGATCTATTCCATTTTCTCCATGCAGTCCTACTCCCATTAGGCTGTATAAGGCTCTAGTGGCTTTCTTTATGTTTTCATTTACTGTTGATTGTGTAGAATTTGTCTCTGATTTTTGAATTACGATATGGGCTGCTTCAGCTACAATAGGCATATCCTTTCCATCAAGTTTCCAATAACCATCTTTTATTTCTAACATATTTGATTTTTGACATGTGTTTATCGGTATTACAACACTTTTTTTGTGATTGGAGTAGATATGCCTCTCTTTTGCTGAAGTCTACAGCTATGTCAACCATTGTTTGGATATCGATAGGATTATTTGCAATTAATACCACATCATCCGCACAGATAGGTGCACAGCAATTTATATTCCCGATTTTACCACCCAGTCCTGAATTACTTAGTATATCCAGCAGTGGCTTTACATATACTTTGTAAAGATCAGTACATAGGGCTCCACCTTGTCTCACTTCTTGTTCTATACTAATCATTGATTTTGATATTTAGTTTTTCCATTTAATACATGAGCTGGCATTTGAATAAAGATTGTTTATCAAAGTTATTGATTGTTTCGAAAATCCAATTTGAAATAATCTGCGAATGATATTGGCATGAACTACTACGTCAAAAGCTGAGTTGCCATCTAATAAACCAATGTATGTGGGGGAGTTCAAATCTTTATTTTCTCTCTCATACTCCTCTATGAATAGTTCACAAAGTAGAGGTCCAGAGTTCTCAGTGAAACCTCGCTGTAAGGGATTTTGAATTTCCATTATCTTTGGATTTTCTCTGATTTTTATAATTTTCTCCATTATCTTAGAAAAAGTAGGTGTTACGGTTATCCCTCGGTAGTTTTTTGCACTTTTGATGTCACCTTTGTTCTTAAATACTGGAAATAATGTTCCTATTTTCAAACTATTTGGAATATGGCCGTTTTGACCAAAATAATTGAAAAAAAATTGGCTTTTAAATATTTTTTTCTGAAAAAAAAATTGTGATTTAGATTAATACTCCTTATGGTAAGTATATTATAGTGATTAATACTTTTGCACACCTCAATATTTGTTTTTCATTTTATATATCCTAGGAGTAATACAAACAAATTAATACTCCAAGATTTAACCAATGGCTAGATTTTTTTGTAAATCAATTTTATTTTATTTCACGGATATTGTTGAACAGACAATATTATGTTTTTATTGTCGTTTCTATATGTAATTTTCACAATAAAAAAATAAACCAAGTAATGTTACCTGTATGATCGATCACCTGTATAAATTAAAAATGTAACGGCCATATTCCGGAAGAGCATGCGTTCTCTCGTCCGTTTTAGTTTTTGAAATTAGAATCGTATTCTATGATGACATGGTGGCGCAATGCCGAGTGAAAAACGGGTATAATATCAATACAAAATAATAAATTACAGGTACATTGCATCATCTGATAACACAGTTAGCATATAAACATTTCACAACAAATCTGATTATTAGTAGTAGACTCTGTATAGTACAGTACAGGGTCGTTTATTTGCATATGCATTCAATTGTGATGTGATTGCCAGATGTTGAGAATATTTTAGGGTCTTTTATGAATTTATGTGGATGGATGTGTAGAAAACACATATTATGGAAATAGTCTAGCAGTTTCTCAGTTAGGGGGCTGCAATGGTTACTTGAACATCAATGTAAGTAGTTCAAAAATACTGGGGTATTACAAAATATGGATAAAAGAACAGGGCAAAGGGAATCTAAACAAAAAGACAGTAACTTCCCAAATATATGTACTAGAATTGTTGATGGTTTTCATAGTCACTATTAGTGAGTGTAATTATTTGTGTCCATGTAATAATTAATTTCTTTTAATCAAGCATATATTCTTTGTAAAGAATAGATGCACTATTTGTGTAATAATTAACTAGCTACAACTGATTAGTTTTTTGTTTGTTATTGTTCCAATTGGAAGCACATTAAGGAGATGATACATATTCTTGATATTGCAATAAAAACTGTCTAAGCTGGTAATGAAATTATTTAAACCTGCTACCATCATGACTGACATTAAACACAATGGCCAGTGATTGCAAGCAGGTTGTTAGACACGGGCAAGAAGCAATCCAATGCGATGGTTTTGAGAAATGGCAACATCGAACATTACACTGAATATTGAAACACATTTTGTAGAAATATTTGCAATTACAAATAACATCGTTCACGGATAGACATGTCGACCCACACGGACACATTATCCTTCTCCTTAATACTACTGCATACTTAGTGGAGAAGCAACAAATGCCAATTTTACAGTCTTTGGTTTTACCCGATCAGGGCTCAAACCCACGATCTACCACACTTGAGGGGAGCACGCTAACCATTACACCACCAATGCGGTTAATATTTCAATTAAGAATGCCATGAAGATACACAAAATATGAAAGATATTTATACATTAAGATGATCAAACTGATTTACAAACAATAATGAAAACATATACAAAAACATAATAGAGGGCAAAATTATTGTACATATCTCGATTTTATAATCAAATTAATTTCTTCATTACATTAATTAATGGGGGTGACTTTAATTATTGTGGGGGCGATTTGACTTGTATTCCTTCTTAGTCACCTCAATATTTTGCAAAGACATTTTATTCATATATTTATCCATGACCTTCCTCTTGCTGCTTTCACTACACAATCACAATCAACTACACCCCCCCCCCCCCCCCCCCCCCTTTTCCTTCCTTTCTTGATTCATTTGCACAACCTGACCTCATGTCAATAAAACACGACCAAGCACATGACCACAGTTGTATTGTATTATTTATTCTGATTATAAACTTGTTGCAAAATAAAAATGCCATGTAAACATACAATTCTCACGGCACTTGACCCCTATGATATCATATACATAATAATTTAAGGCCAAATAAAATAAAAGTTCTGGTTCTCAGAAAACGTCGCCTCCTCAAAATTTCGGTCGATGGGACGTTTTTATTGCCGTACAGAAAAAAAATTCAAATTTACCGCCAAATTTAAGTTTTCAAGCGTGCGGGTGATGAGTTTTGACAAACGTTTGAATGACTGATGAATCGAAAACGAAAGTAAAAATTCAGCATGGCTACGAGTGAAAACACTGTCCTCGTCAGTTTTAATGTACAGTTACATTCCAAACAAATAGTTCCGTGAGCTATCCTGCCTGTTGACAGAGTAAACACAATAGTTTGTTTGCCAAAATAGTAGAATTGAACTGGTTTGCGTTATGTTTTTAAACCGCTGAAAATAAAAACAAAATATAAAAACCCTTCCCATGTTGGATTGGAAATAATAACAAAAAATAAAACCCCTACATGTACCTACCTTGCCCTTTTTTGAAATCCATTGTCTGAGAACCAGAACATTTTTTCTAGATGGCCTAATGTTTGGTTTATAGAGCTATTTTAACTCTAAATCCGTTTATTCTTTAGCAAATATGTCATGAATGTTAGTCCATTTTAAAAAAACGATTTTGGACATGGACACATGAAAGTAATATTGTACCAAGTGAGTATGTTTTTTCATGTTGCAAAAAGAAACATCCTGATTGAAATCCAATCTTTCACTTGCCCCCCACTTTTCTTGATATATCAGAAAAGGGGAGGCAAGTGAGAGATTGGATTTTAATCAGATTACGAAAAACAGTTCAAGAACTCTATTCTGTATTGATGTATTTTGCAGTTGAGAAAAAAAAATGAATTTATCTGTTTGTTATTGCTGTGATACATGTATGGTAAATATTGGGTCACATCTATCGAAATGTTTACATTTAAAGATGGTAAGCACTAATTTAAGATTTCCATTGTTATTTTACAGATAATATTTTGATGTAGAAACTACTAGAACAAGACAGATCTGTTACAAGCACACGTACAAGCTTTAAGTCTCCGAACAGTGAAGTTTCCCCATAGCAACGCTAACATAAAAGAAAAAAATCAGAATCAGAATTTGAAAGGACGATATTTGAACACTTTATTTTCTGAAAATCCTCAGTAAATTGGATTAAAATGGCAGCTGCAATAGATATAGCATCTCCAGAAATAAGTCCACGAGAACAAGAGAAGATGGACGTCGCAGAGGAAGGAAATCTGTTCTCCCCAGGAAATGACGTGGAGGTTGATGCTGCTCCTCTCTCTTCAAAGGTACCTGTAGATGTGAAATACAGTACAGTCACAGACATACCATGATAAATCACTGTGATAGACGTATCACTCTTCTTAGTGTTACTGATATATCCTTTGCTCTGTCAAATCTATTTACTTACTTCCTTATGCATTTAGGGTGATAACAAGTAACATTCTAAATTCAAAAGAAATTCTGAAGATATATTATACAGAACAAAAGATATATCCATATCACCCTGATGAGTGATACATCTATCACAGTGATTTATCACTCTATGTCTCAGACTGTACTGCAGGCCTCGACAATAACGTTGGTCCGATTGTCCGGGACAAGTGAAATTTGTTGGTCACTTGTCCGTCGGGACAAGTAAAACAAATAAACCCATACAGAAATACCCTAAAGGATCACCGTAACTTTTCTTGCAAAGGCGAGTTTGGTCAATAGTTTTACTTAATTTCATATTAAATAGTTCCAAAATCTGTTTTTTTCATTGCCGATAACGTATATGCAAATTAGATACTGGTTATATTTCTTCGATACTACGCATGGTAGACATAGGTTGACTATCCCTCTAGTCGATATTTGCATGATCTACTGACAACATCTCACTCCTAAAAGTACATGTTTACAAAGTCCCTACCTGTTACTAGTTCATAATAATTAGATTTTTCATATTAAATGAAGTCACGATTAGCGTTATATGTGAGAACGCCATTTTTTTTGTAGAGTTGTACACGTGATGATTTATTATTGCTGTTTTGTTTGTTGTTTTTTTTTGTTTATTTCTTATTTATATCAAATATTTAAAATTGTTTACTTTAGAAAAACCCATTTTAATCTTTCCCTTTTATAAATAAACATCGTGCTTTTGAAAATTATTGAATTATGAAGCATATTTTTCTGTCAACATTCGTTTTAATGTGCGATAACAGATCAAGGTAAACACAGGTACATCTACCTGGAAATCATTATAATCATATTGTTTATTCAATTGCTGACCATCTGTACAGGTGAGGGTAATAAAACTGATCATCAGCCCATGATTTACAACCCCCAATAAAACCTCAGCATTAAATGCTGAGCCTTTTAAATGCTCAGCATTTATCAGTGTATGCTGTCAGCTGTACTGTAGCTAAAACTTTCATTTTTTTTATCTTCGGGTCAAAATGTTTGGACAAGTAATGTTTTAATTCGGACAAGTCAATCTAGAAAGTTACTTGCCCAAAGGGACAAGTTTGAAAAAAAGTTATTGTAGAGGCCTGTACTGTAGGTTGTTTGTGTGGTAATTAACTACTTCTCATGGTCACTTGTTTGGTATTCATGAGCTCCTCATTGAACAATGTGACCATAACTTGGCATATAAAGGTAAAGAGTTGTTTTTAATCATTTTTAAGATCAAATTTGGAAATTAATAATATATATTAGGATTTTAAGATGTTTGAATTCATGTAGGAACAAATAGTTAAAGATTTAAATGACAATATTGAATAAAATAAACAATCAGCTATTCTGTTGAAAAAAGAAAAAAAAATCTTATCCATAGGTATGTAGATCTTCAATACATGTACATGTAAAACAAGCCTCCAGTTAGGCAGTTACACAGTTTTCATTATAATGTTTTGACTTACAAGTCTGAAGCTGCATTTGAAAGAATTTTGATTAAAGATCTTGGTATTTTTTATTGTTATATAACAGGCCTGGAGTTTCGGGCCTGTGAAAAACCATGAAGACTGGCTACTGCAAGTCTTTATGAAGGGAAGCTGTTGGTGAAAGTTTATCTGTATAAAACATTTATACTGTAGCCTTTATACACAAATGTTTCCATCAGCCACTACAACACAAACAATGTATTTACTTCTGTTTTCAGGGTTCTTTGATAAGTCCAAACCATGAAGAATATGAATACATGTGTGATATCATAAAAGACAGGATAGAAGAAGGACAAGGGGAGACAATTTATGAAATAGGAACAGGAGGTATTGTATAAAGCTATTGTTACACAGCAAACATTTTATTTTCATGTTATAGTACATTACATTGGGATATTTTGTTTTAATTTGACCCCTGTTGTTGGACAGGTGTACTTAGTAAAATCATATGTGATAAACAGGGGTTTCAAAGTTTTTTATAATAGGAGGTACTTCTGAAATTTTAGGAGGTACCTAAAAAATTAGGCTGAGGGCCGTAAGGGGTCCAGGGGGCGGAAGTTCCTGAAATATAGCATTTTGTGGACCAAAAAATGTACTTCAGAGACTGCAAAACATTAAGTGTTTTTGAAAGAAAAATCCCATTAACTTTAGAGTTCAGATTTCACCAAGAGTGAAGACCATGCATAATGGCAGGATCCCCCCCCCCCCCCCCCCCCAATTTCTTTATTGAATATTTCAGTTTACAGACTTCAGCCAAGATTATTCATAGATAGTCTGCCATATCTTAAAAAAAAACCAAAAGGACCATAAAGAGCTATGGTTCTGCAGCTAGGCTTGACCAAGCCATTGTTATCAAAACTTAAGCTTCTCAAAATTCTTTTGTTGGCTTTGTCCTTTTCTTTTTCACAATACCTTGGCTTGTGTGTTTTTTTTACTTTATTACCAGTAATTAAACTCATCAAAGACCATTGGCACGGATCAAGACATATAAGTGTCATAATTAATGAAACCAAGGACGTATATAGAATACGTCCTTGATGAAACATATAAATTTAATTTGCAATCATCAATCTTTAATAAAATTTATAATTTTAATAGATCAATACAAATATAATTAAACAAAAACAATATATATTGTTACTTTCACGACTTATGTGCAAAAAAAATGTTCGAACAAAAACGATTCGCGGGAAGACATTTATTAACATTTGAATTACAAAAGTTAAATTATTTTGGAAAAAAAGGGGGGTCGGCGTTTTGACATTACAATGTAATTCGTATTTGAGCCATGTCCGGTCCTTTTTCAAGATTTCTAGTAATTTTCTATCCCTTATCTCCTCGTACCCCCTTTTAAAAATGTTTTTCAGCACACTTTCATTTCTGTGAATAAATTAGCCATAGGTTTTTATTTTTTTTATACCGGAAGTTAAACAATATGGACGGAGTTAAACATCAAGACAGTACGCCCCAGAATGATTCGACCCTGGGTTTTAAATGGATAAAAAAAATCGCACAAAATATTGTGTAGTCATATATTCATAATACATAATGATCATACTTATATTACTGGAGATTACACTAAATTGTGTTTAAACATAATTTGTAATCGGTCATTTTTTTATTTTGAAATGATGTCAGCTTTGTTCCGGTCCGAGTTTTACACAAGGATGAAAAGATATTGGGGCGAAAACATATCTATTTACCGCATGCGCAAACTGCTATTTACGATTCTAAGGTAAAGTTATTTTTAAAACAGGGAATATCCCATCAACTTGGTCGTGACGCAGTTGTTCGATTTGAATGCGAGAATTCAGCAATTGACGTGATCATTAATTTTTTATGAAAAATATTCCACAAGCCTATGGGCCATCGTACTTGTGGTTTTGACCACCGCTAATTTTAGGGGATTCAGTAATTTCTGCCGGTACTATACACGATCTCAGGTGGGTAAAAGTACCGGGTACCGGCCCACTTTGAAACGCCTGGATAAAGCTGACTGTGACATTAATAATGTAGCAGATATATTGTTGTATATGGACATTAACATACAAAACCTTAATTCTGATTGCTATGATGAAATGTACGAAAAACAAGATTGAATCCTAATTGTACATAAAAGATTGTTGGATAGTGTTTTACAATGTTTTTATTTTTTATTTGGATGGTAAATATAAGATGGCCACCATTGCAGAATATAGTTTTTGAACATAGTACACTATGAGTACAGGTCATGCTCAGTTTTGTATATATATGTTGAGTATTCAAAAATGAAGTTGTTACAGAGTCAGAACTTCCAATTATCAATTTGAGATCTGTTTCATTAAATTTAGTAAATTATAATATTTCAACAATTGTCATATGCTAATTATCTGTGATTGATTAGCATTTCTGACATTTATATATTTCCTTCACAAATGTGAAATTTTATGTATATTTTTCTTTCATGTATATGTATTTTCTTTACTCTGCATTTAAGTTTTGACAATTGTTCAAATTGGGCCACTCTTTCTTTTTATATATATATAATTATGAAATAGATAGAGCTGGTCATCTTCAAACTGATTCAGAAATTTATTCCTAATAATTATTGATCAATTCATCTAATTTTTAGATGGCGAGACTCCAGGACTGAATGAAGACGATATCTTTGCCTCAGCAGCTACATTGAAAATGATAACTCAGACTTTAGGTTTAGAAATGGTTTTATTACGGCAGAAAAGAGAAGTAGATGGAGTCGTACATGAATATTTGTTACGGAAAAAACTTGAACTAGCTGATTTTATGGAAGTTAGGTACGAAAATTTTGTGATTGTTAAATACGATATTGTCTAATTTTATATATCAATATATATCTTTTCTGTCAAATTTACTTATACACTTTGCATATTATAAACAATCTAAAAATATTTTTAGATTGCTGTATCCATGGTATCACCAATCAAAACAGCCAATACTCAAATAATTGTATTATTAATTTAGCTTTTTACTAATTTAAGCATATATTCAGTGTGAAAATTAGATTGTTGAAGGCACTCGCCAAGCCGGGCGAGTGACTTTTAAGAACTACTTGCCCAGATCAGAATCCACTTGCCCAATTTTTTATTACTGGTACAAACTTTCAAAAATTTGTTATTCCTTTCATCGGATTCGTTACAATGTTTTTGACACCATTTACATACCATTTCGTTGGCTTCATCTCGAAGCCATGGCCTACCGATTGCCCATTTCGGTTAAAAAAAAATTCTTGTTCGATTCTTTTCGTATTCTTTTATTTTTTCTTGATGATCAGTTGTTTTACGCTTGGTAGATTTTGAACTTTCACCATTTAGATTTACAATCGTCACATACTTTAACAGTGACATCGTGAATATTCTGAATCCATTAATCCATGACCTTCATCTTTGTTTTCTACAACCATTTCTTACAACATATCTGATTAGTCGACGATTCTACTGTCAACCAATCAGATTCAGTATTCTATATTAAAAAATCTGTATCATTTGGTCGTTTTACATTAATGCTTTCCTATCCTTAGTTGAAGAATCGATCAACATTGAATAATTAGGAGATGTCTCAAAACCAAAATTACTTCCCAGAATGGGCGAGTTCAAAACATATTTTACTCGCCCGCAAATTGAAATACTCGCATTGGCGAGCGGGTGAGTGCCTATTTTATATTGTTTTTTAACATAGAAGTAAGTTTTATTCAGATATTTGAAATAAAAGAAAATAATTTACTTAGATATCTACTCAACACTTTTTTATTTAATATGTAATAGTACTGTATGATAATTTAACCTGTATAAACCAAACGTCTATTCTTAATACAAAGTTTAATTCTGAGAAGGTTTGGTTTAGACAGGTTTCACTGTGCTGAATTGTATATACATATGTATCAATGAAATGTATTTCAACATTATAGAGTTGCTGTGGTCGGGAACGTAGATGCTGGCAAAAGTACTCTTCTTGGTGTGTTGACGCACGGAGAATTGGACAACGGAAGAGGTCATGCACGACAGAGACTATTTCGTCACAAGCATGAGATGGAATCAGGAAGAACAAGTAGTGTTGGCAATGACATTTTGGGTTTTGATGCAACAGGGAAAGTAGTTAACAAACCAGAGCATGGAAATTTAGACTGGGTTAAAATTTGTGAAGAATCAGCCAAGGTATGGAGGAAAGATACAGTCAGAGACATACCATGATAAATGACTCGGATAAACATATCACTCATATTATTGATACTGATATATTTTTTGTTCTGTTTTAATATATCTTCAAAATTTCTTTTGTATTTAGAGTGTTACTTGCTATTACCCAAAATGCACAAGAAAGTAAATAAATAGATTAAACAGACCAAAAGATATATCAGTATCACTAAGAAGAGTGATACGTTTATCACAGTGATTTATCATGCTGTGTCTTTGACTGCACCGTATGTAGAATAATGTCAGTTATGAAGGTAGAGACAGATGTTATCACTAGTATCACAGCGAGTCTGATAGGACTGTGATAATAATGTGTATCAATCACTTCAATACTGATGTTATTATCAGTAACCTCATCATGTGTTTGATGTCACACTAACTCATCATTTTCAGTACCAGTCAGTCAGTTGATACTGAAAATACCCCTCAGTAAGATCAAAGGAAAAATGCATAACTTACATATAAATGTACATTGTTTGTCTACAGTTTTTTTACCTTAAATATCAAATCATGTACAATTAAAAAATTAAAATCCTCACATTTTGAGAATTTGTCCAGTTTCTGTAAACAGACAATCCATTAAATTGATTGATTGTTATATAAGGATCAAGTCAGCAGTGTTTCAGTTAGGTTCATGACCAGGATAAATTTACAAACAATAAATCTATTGGAAAAATTTTTTAAAATCATCTTCTTAATTTCAGAACCAGGAATTGTATTTGACATCAAACCTCATTGTAATGGGAATATTCAATTTTGTACTGACGATTGTTCCAGGATCTAATTGGTTGAGGTCCTTATTGGGTAAAATTAGAAATGTTCTAAAATAACAGCCTCTCATTTTTAACTTGGACAGTTTTATTGATCTGTTTAACAAGTATATATGTAAGACTCGGATCAACTTCCAGCCTCTAATCTACGTCCAATCATCAAATCCATGTCCAATTTCAACGATACGAACACTGAACTGAGTCTATCATATACACCATCATATTCTGACTACCTGTCTACAGGAGATACATTGCGTTTGTCTGAAATATATAATACATTTTCTTGTTAAAAATAAAAATTTGTTAAATAAGTGTATTTATAATTTCATTTCAGGTGATAACATTTATAGATTTAGCAGGACACGAGAAGTACTTAAAGACAACAGTATTTGGAATGACTGGACATGCACCAGACTTTGCTATGTTGATGGTAAGATTATGATTGATTGTTGTTTAGCATCAAATGATTGATTGATATATTGTATAATATAAAAGAAAACAAGTTTGAAAATAGTAAAATCTGTTTAATTATGCATGGTACCCAGGGAAGGCTTTTTTGTTTGAAAATAGGATCACCATCTATAGTAACAATTTCATGTCTTTTTTTCTGCTGCATTTTCAATTAATTAAGAATTTTAGACTCCTACCCATGGAAGTGATTTCAAGTGTCTTCCCTTGGTGCCATGTATGTGTTAATTGTCTTGTCTCAGGGCAGTGCAATTAAAACACTAAATACTAAAAATAGAATGGGAAAACCTTCACCCAAAAAATGCTCAAAAGTACATATTCTGTTGTTTTGTTTTACTTGTCAGTTATATTGTGACTGTTTGTTACTTGATAAAGGATGATAATTTACTTATGGTCCTCATTATAATGTATATGTTTATTATCAACCTTTCTGATTATATTATCAAAGTGCAATATCCTACAATACTAACTTTAAAAATAGATAATGAATCGTGTCTATGAAAAATTACTATTTTCAGAGACAATTCCCTATTTCTGGAATGTAAAAATATTATCTCCCTTTTTTTATTTTTTGTAATATTTTTCTCATTTTGGTAGACATTTTGATATAATTTCAGTGGAGAAATTATATGAATATGCAATTTTTTTTTTAAAAGAAAGAATTTTTGTGCAAAGGAAGTTTTTTAGTTGTCTTAAATAGTGTTCTGCTTTTTAAGATAACTAAAAAATTGTATGGACATTCTAAGTATCAGGTAGTCTAATGGTGAAATAAGATGGAACACATTAAACTGCCTAACAAAAAGCTTTTGTACAAAACATTAAATATCTACAGAAAAGGGACATAACTCTTACTGAATTTGAATTATGCAGAGGCAAATTGACTTTTTTTAATCAAATAAAAAAATATATAAATTGATATATTTCAGGTAGGGTCTAATGCTGGTATTATTGGAATGACAAAAGAACATTTAGGATTAGCATTAGCGTTGAACGTTCCTGTGTTTGTAGTCGTCACCAAGATAGACATGTGTCCACCAAATGTACTACAGGAAACATTGAAATTGTTACAAAGAATTCTTAAATCACCAGGTTGTCGAAAAATACCAGTCCTGGTACAGAACCAAGATGATGTTGTATGCTCAGCAATGAATTTTACTTCTGAAAGGTGAGACTTATAGTCAACAGGACCGCTGATTTTAATTTAAAATATCTTGGTATTCTAGATACATGTACCAAGAATAAATTTAGCTGAGGGTAGCTACAAAGAGATAACATTTTTATACCCCCGCTCCCCGAAGGGGGAGGGGGGGTATACTGTTTTACCTCTGTCCGTCCGTCCTTCTGTCTGTCCAAGATATTTTTTGTCGCACTTTTCTCAGTAACTGTTGATGGCAGAAATCTGATATTTGGTCACAAGCGTCATATAGGTATACCATATTGTGGGTAGCGATTTTGGACCCGTCAGATTCCTACTTCCTGTTTGCCGACTTAGTTGGTTTTTATACACATTGAACATATATGCACATTTTTCGTCACATTTTTCTCAGCAACTATGGATGGCAGAGATCTGATATTTGGTCACAAGCTTCATATCGGTACCCCATATCGTGGGAAGCGTTTTTGGACCCATCAGATTCCTACTTCCTGTTTGCCGACTTTGTTGATTTTTATACACATTGAACATATATGCTCATTTTTCGTCGCATTTTTCGAAGCAACTATTGATGACAGGAATCTGATATTTGGTCACAAGCTTCATATAGGTATGCCATATTGTGGGAAGCGTTTTTGGACCCGTCAGATTTCCACTTCCTGTTTGCCGACTTTGTTGGTTTTTATACACATTGAACATGTATGCACATTTTTCTCAGCAACTATTGATGGCAGAGATCTGATATTTGGTCACAAGCTTCATATAGGTACCCCATATCGTGGGAAGCGTTTTTGGACCCATCTGATTCCTACTTCCTGTTTGCCGAAGAGCGGGGGTATCATAAGTGAGCATTAGCTCACAGTTCATCTTGTTACTTCAAGTTATCATAGTAAACAACTTATCAGAGTTGAAGATAACTAGGTTAAATTATAATGTAAATGTGGTCTTTTAAAGTCATAAACATTTCTTTACTTTTGTGTACTCATGTTCAAAAAGTAGCCAATCAGGAAACTGTATCCCATATGTAGTGTTCTGATTGAATGGACGATTTTGGAGTATGAGTACAAATTGAAACTTGTACTCAAAAGTATTATGACTGTAAAGCCTAGTGTATAGTAAAATAGGTTTCTGATGAATACATATACACTAATTATTGGTGATAATCATTAAAAATATACCATGTATATATCATAATACCACTTGACATAGTTTTACATAGGGCCCTATTGGTAAATGTTAAAAAGCCTTTTTCTTGGAAAGTTGGTTTGTCCATTAGAAAGAGTGTTGCTTCCTGTGCTACTGCAGGATATATTTTAACAGTTCCCGATGGTAAACAATATTAAGAAGATTTTTTGTCAGAAAACACTAGTGGTAGCATTCACACTGTACACGATCATCTTTTAACATTTTTTAGCTTTCTATATTGTGTTGATTAGAATACCAAAATGCCCCCTACTGCTGAAAGTAGTTAAACAGGACAATATGATAAAAATGTCTGTTTTTTCAGAAGTCATAATTTTTTTCAGTGGCTGAACTTTGAAATATTAATATAATCAAAGGAGTGATGACAGGCTTCAGGGATCTTCTCTTTGTTATAACATTTTAACGTTAAAATTTCTTTTTGTAGGATGTGTCCAATTTTCCAAGTGTCAAATGTAACAGGAGAAAATTTGAATTTACTACAAATGTTTATGAATCTTTTATCAACAAGATTAAAAAGTTTTCCTGCTGCACCTGCAGAATTTCAGATTGATGACACATTCTCTGTGCCGGTAAGTAGATTTCCTTTACAGGGGAAAATTCTCTATTTTTGAAATATAAAAATGATTATCTCCCTTTCTCATTTTTGTAAGAATTTTCTTTCTGATACATTATTTTATGGGGGACATTATGTATACATGCTTCATGGAAAGAAAGAAATATTGTGGAATGGAAAAAAACTCTACTTTAGATAAAAAGGACATAACTCTTACAGAACTTGAATTACAGGGAATTTGACTATTAAAGGTGCTAGCTGTCTCAATAGTAGTATTGTATTTTCCATCAGACATACAAACTAGCACTTGTTTGAAAACTGCTATGTCCCAAGAAAGACATGAAAGCAACTTTCATTTGTCAGAGATTGTTTTAATATTGGGAAAATCATCTGATCTTCTGCCAGTCAACAACAAACCTTTATCATGTGAAGTTATATCAAATACACCCTCCACTTAAAAAGATATATTCAGTTGACTTGAACCATAAGAACATGAGAAAATATTATAAAGGAGTTTTTGTATTTGACAGGGAGTAGGAACTGTAGTCTCTGGGACATTACTACAAGGTTCTATTAAGATCAATGATACTCTGATGTTAGGACCTGATGCCCTGGGAAATTTCCAGCCAATAGCAGTCAAAAGTATACACAGAAAAAGAATGCCAGTTAAAGAGGTCAAAGGTGGACAAACAGCATCATTTGCTCTTAAAAAGGTAACAATACAGTTAGTTTGGTTAGTTTATGGTGTTTAACGCCACTTTCAACAATATTTCAGTTATATTGTGGCGGTCAGTTTTATTGGTGGAGGAAACCGGAGAAAACCATCGACCTGTTGCAAGTCGCTGTCAGACAAACTTCATCACAATTTAGACTTAGCAACCAGTTAAAGATTGTTTATGAGGTAATGGTCATGCCATGCAAATCCAGGTTTGTGTTTGGTTACCTGAGTTTTGAAATGCCATCATTTATGGCTATAGATTATTAATATTAAAGAAAAAATCATATCAATTTACAGAGTATTTCTTTGAATTGTATTCATCATTTGGGGCATTTAAAAGTTAATATGGGATTATTTACATAAATTATATTATTATCAATTTGATGTTTATACTCCTATAAACTGTAAATTTTATTATCTGGTGCAATATGTAGGAAGACAGTATGTTTTGTTCATATTTCGATCTTCTTCTCTGACATCACTGAAGTTAGATATTGAAATGTCCACCTGGTGCATTACAACATCCTAAGTTAATAATAAAATTTGTTCACACCACAATATAGCCGAAATATTGTTAAGCACCAATCAATCATTACAACAAGGTAATGTTATATACATATCTTCAATATTTATTACAAGATTTTACAAATGTGAGAATGATTGTTCATTCTTAATGGATTTTTTCCAGATTAAGAGATCAACGATACGAAAAGGGATGGTAATGGTGTCACCAAAGATTGAACCAAAGGCATGCTGGGAATTTGAATCAGAAGTATTAGTATTACATCACCCGACAACAATTAGTGTCCGATACCAAGCAATGGGCAAGTGTTATATAAGATCTTTTATCTTTGAATTGTTTTTTTTATTACATTGTATATTTTCTCTTATACAGTAGAACCTCTCTAATCTGACACACCAAGGGGTCAGGGAAATGTGTCAGATTGTACAGGATGTCAGAACCTGTCCAATCCAACACACCAAGGGGCCAGGGAAATGTGTCATATTGTACAGGATGTCAGAACCTGTCTAATCTGACACACCAAGGGGCCAGGGAAATGTGTCAGATTGTACAGGATATCGGAATACTCAGGTTTTATTTTAGTTAACAGAAATACTTTGGGACCATAAATTTTTGTTGGCTGTCACAGGGTGTCGGATTGCACAAGTTCCACTGTAATATTTTATTTGTGATTTTCTCTATTTATTTGGGTTTTCTCTACCTATGAAAATTACTGCCATGAATGACATAACTGATATAACTAATGAGACTGCTTCTGTAGTGTTATAACACTCATGGCCAGCTGAACTCGATACAACTTTTTGTTAATAAGTTTGTCAGATTCTTTGAGCAGGTAGATGGTTTTCTTCACCAGTAAAATTGACCACCACGATATAACTGAAATATTGTTGAAAGTGGCATTAAATATTCTGTAATGTAATGTAATATAATGGTAAGCATGCTCGACTAGAAAAATATAATGTTAAAATCTGTTATTATGAAAAGAAAGTTTAAACAGTGATGTTCAATTCCACCAATATCAACAAAACAAACAATCACCTCTTATCTTAACTGAACTCACTGAATGCAAAAAATACTAAGACATATGATGTTGGAAAAGCATTGAATTGGTCTATCCTAAATTGGACAGGAGAGATCTAATTTGTGCTTTTATTCTGATCAAGATGCATCTATAAATAATGTAAAAAAATATCTTTTGAGAAACTGATGTACATTTGTACTGATTTACACTAAACAATATACATGAATTTTCTGACACTTTATGATCCCACGTGGTGCCAAAGATTAGATGGAATTATTCTATATTTTTTTAAGCAAGTTAACAATACTTTGTTTCTTGAGCCGTGTATTGATAATAAGTTGATTTATATTTTCAGTACATGTTGGAAGTGTTCGACAGACAGCTACGATAGTTCACATGACAAAGGAGCATTTAAGAACAGGGGATAAAGCCATAGTACGATTCAGGTTTATAAAAAATCCTGAATATTTAAAAACGGACATGAAAATGGTGTTCCGTGAAGGAAGAACAAAAGCTATAGGAACCATCTTTAAATTACATCCACATGTTAGTGCCGTGGCACAAAATACAAGGCAGCAAAGAGCACAGAAGAAAGCAATGGAAGCTAATCATACGTTAAACCCAGCTAATGAACCTCAGAAGGCAAGCAAAAAAACAAAACGTGATGTTACTACTGACGATTCTAACGAAAATGTACTTCAAAATGGAATAATGGGAGAGGCAAGAGTTAACACTCCTTCTGCAGTGACAGTTGAATCATAAGCTGAGTGAAGATATACATATATATCATTTAGATTTGAAACAAAAATGATTTTCCCTTTTTGAAACAACCATGTGCAAAGTTATTGAATAAAACAATTTAAAAAACTTTTTAACTTGCCGACCTATACATCCTTTCCATAAAAGACAGAAGGAGGGTGTTACTGGTTTCACTCTGTCCTTCCTCTGTTTGTCCATTCACAACATTATGTGATAAAGTTTGTCAGTGACTTGCAGCAGGTCAGTGATTTCTTCCACCAATAAAACTGACCGCCACGATATAACTGAAATATTGAAAATGGCATTCAACACCATAACCCCCTCCCCCCCAACACTATTCACAATGTCTGAATGAGGTTTATTATCATTCCCAGCTTTAACTTTATACTTGTTTATAATCAAACATGGCTAAGGCATTGGACATGAACTGGTTTTGGATCTGTAACTTTATTATCTTGTTTCTGATTAGGTTGGTTATTGATTTTATCATTGTTATTGTCCATAGTCATATGTAGGTGTATTTTATTATGGCTGTTTAATGCCACTTTCAATGATATTTCAGTTATATCGTGACTGTTAGTTTTATTGGTGTAGGAAAATGGAGCACCTAGAAATAACCACAAATTTGCTGCAAGGTACTGACAAGCTTAATTACATAGGGTTATATCAAATGAACATTGCCATAGTCGTAGGTAGAAGTAAATAACTGATTTGATGGAACCCATGAAGTGCCCCTCAATTGAATGTCATAATGTTTTGACAAAGTTATTCTATTTCAAAGTACAGGTCAAGGTCAAATTTAAAACGTAGATGGGTGAAAAATAATAATGTAATTTGATTTGAATACTGCAATCTGATTGGCTGATCTGCCTAGAGGAAATTTTGGTTATACTTGATAACATGGGTTGGTATTGTGATGTCACCAACTTATTCATTCGCCAACGACAAATTCAAATAGTCACATGAAATAATCGTAATTAAAATCGAGGAATCATTAAATTTTGTTGTAAAAATTAAATTATATGGAATATTTGAAATGTTTGAACAGGTTATACTTGTATAACATGGTTTGGAACAGTTTACACTTTTCATAAACCGCTTCACGGTTTATTAAGCGTAAACTGCCCCAAACCAGGTTATATTGTATAACCGGTTCAAAAATTTCAAATATTCCTTAAATAAATTCAAAGGTCATTAAAAGTAGCAGTTATGATTATAAAAGGGGCTCTATGACTATACCGATTTTAAAAAGGGCAAAAAATAAACCACATCTATAATTAATAGATAACTATTGTATTTTAAACTTTGATCATGTCATTTGCAGGTTTGACTGTCTGTTACACATTGAATTTTATATGGATATTTGCAACAGTAAAACAAATTTGACGTTGGCAAATCATAAAATACAATATAGTTGTGTCCATTCTAATGCAATAAAGAACAAAATTGTTTTGATTGTTCTATTAAATTGGTCTAACATGTACATGAACTTATATTCTACAGTGGTATTTGATGTATCTACCTCAAAAACATTATATTTAAAACATGGTGGTATATATTCTCTTCCAGAGCAAAACCATAAACGTTTGATGCCTTTTTACTATCTTTACTACAAAAGTGAACAAAATCTCATTAATACTAGTTCTTGAGGAAAACAATGTTCTTATTTTCTGTTTTTATCAACATGTTGGATTTTTAGAATTCAATATGGTGGCTCGTTTAAAGTAGAAACTTCACCTACAACATATAGATTGTGAATTTTACATTTTAGCCAATCAAATTCTATAATATATACAAATTGCTTTAGAATATTAATTGAAATTTAGGTCACTGATGTAATGGCGCGCCATATTGGTGATTGACTTGTATGAGTTGTTAGGTAATCCAACTACCTAACTCATTGAGCCACCGGGCCCTTTTTCGCAATTAAAATGCGACAATTAAACAAATGTGTTGTACAGCGACGTAGGTCCAAAACTTTGGTCTTGTGTTTAATATACACAACTTTTATTACCAGTATAAGTATGTCCTTCTTTGATTTATGGCTTCTGAATACTAATATGGCTAATGAAATTGTTATTTGTTATGAATATTTCACACATAACCCTGTACAAATTGTGTATTTTATTTATCGACCAGAAATTCAAGACACTTATTCATCCCAGTGCAGCATTTTAACCAACATGTTTTTAGTATTTGCAAAAAATGTTCTCGTCATGTATATAGCTGAATTACTGCGTATGTTACCCTAATCATAATAAATTTTCACATGCCCATTGAGGGCATTCAATTTTATTCAATAAACTGAATTTTTTTTTATTTATTTATTTATCAGAGTGTAAATGGACACATTCAATTGATAAAACTAAAAGCCAGATTTCCACAATGTGTAAAAATGTTGTGTAGAGATAAAAAAAAAAAGGTACATGTATATGATTTTGTTACACTTCCAAATATCATATTATGTACTTCCAAATTAGTACCATAGTAGCAAAGATTGTTTTTATCTTCATATTCTAATTACAGGTAAACGATCCCAGGACTCAAGCCATAGAGCTATTCAATATGTCTCATGGGGGCGAATAGTGGGATACTCTCGTAAACTCTGACCGTGGACGATAGTTGGTGTCTTTTTTGGAGAGTATCATGGTCATTCCACATTCCAAACCACTTTTGTAGATTTTGGTGGCCATTACAAAGAGCTAGATTATTTGTCCCTACCCAACACTTTATACTTTTCCAGTGGCAGTGTCAAAAGTCTTTGTCCTGATATCCCCATTTCTATGAAATATTTATATTTTGTTAAACTTTTCTCGCCCTGAATGTGCATGAAATATTTGCCACTTGACCGTAAAAAACCATTATTGAATCGTTAAACCTTCTACCTATTCAGTGAATGTCTATCGCCACCTAATCGATGAGTTTATTTCTCGATACAATAGTGATATGGTTTGTTGATGACTTGTGACAGGTTGGTAATTCTCTCTGGTGCATTTCCATATACTCCATGACATAACCAAAATATTGTTAAAAGTGACATTAAACATTTTCAGTCATACATACCTCTGCTGCATGGTATGATTTCCTTCATCAATAAAACCCATCCATGAAAATATGATATTTGTTTTTTTTTTTTTTAAATACACCAAATATATATATGCATACTGTCAGAACAGTTCTAAAATCTAATCGAAAAATTGTTGAAACAGAGACAAAATAGCTACCCCTACTGTATACATGACTACTCACACTCATGGCTTGGTACAGTCACTTCAATAAAAAGTGGCAGGGTTAACCTAGTTTTATTGGCCCAAACAATAATTGAAATATTGTTGAAAGTGGCATTAAACACTAATAAATCTATAAACTACATACAGATAACATAAATTCTGGGTAACAAGTTATTTTATTTACACATTTAGTTACCACAAGACATAAGACCTCAAAAGTAAAAATTGACACATAAAATTTATATACAAATACTGATAAGAGGTATTATTTGCATGTATTAAAAGGTGACAAAAGATCTTGTCTTTGAAGATGTTCAAACATTAGACCTGTGATATAATGTATATAAGCTTTTCGTTGTTCATGGTAGGTACCACCTCTGGACACTGTTGTACTAATCTCTATTAAAGCATGATGAGACATAAGGTAGCACACGGTATGTACAATTTGTCTGATTTTCTAAACTACTAAATCAGAATGTTATGTATAGGAGAATGTCCAAGTAACTCTCCATTCCTTAAAAATAATGGAGCCGAGGCCCATTGTTTTTAAGGAATGGAGAGATACGAGGACATTCTCCAACTTAAAATCCACCCATTGTAATTTATTAATTTTATTAATTATTAATCTTGTAGCAAAAAAAGTCTGTGTATAGCTATAGTATCTAAAGTACAAAGAGAACAATAACTCTGCCCCTGTCCACATTGTTCATAACTCTCCATTCCTTAAAAATAATGGAGAGTTTAGACAATAGATTTACATCACAGGTGGATTTTAATATATATAAATGCTGAGCAAAAAATCCAGGAATTAATCACCTTTAAATCATACAATTTCTTAGCTTACATTATCAACCATTAAAAATTACGATTGTCAAGATTATACAATGAAATATATAATTACTGGCTATATACACTGCTGCTTTTTACAAACGCTTCTCAACAAATAAGCCATTTCACGAATTGGCACGTAAGCTTCAATAGCGAGAACAATTTCATTTTTTGTGAAAATCGCCCAACACAGTATTGAATCTATCCAAGAAGATGTCGACATGATGTTTGTGTAAGGTTAGAGTTGGTCTAAATCTGATTGATTTGTCTCCACACCCACCTGTATGTACACCTAAAACATAAAATATAAACGGGCTTATTATTGTGTTTGTTTACAGTGTGGTAGATTGATCAGGTGTTCGATCCTCGGTCGTGTCAAACCAAATACTATAATATTTGTAATTTTTGCTACTTCGCTAAGTACAGGAGTAAGAGCAAAGACTGGTTTGATCAGAATAAATTAGATGTTCTTGATACAATACACATCTACTATGTATGGGTCTAAATTAGTTGTTTATTGTTTCATTATTAATTGTCTTATCTACTAACATCCGGGTCATGTGATAGGTCAAATAACAAACGACCAATCAGAGTAGTTCTGGAGAGTATAGTATTGTCCAAATAGTCAATAGTGTTTGAAATGACGAGTATCATTGTATTTCACAACTTAATATATTTAGCCAACATGCCTGGGACATGTCATTTAATCATGGGAACCATCTGGGATTTTTTAATATATTTTCCCATAGGGTCCCATGTTAAACTATGCCCTGCGAAGGAGGCCATCTTGGATTTTCCTCAATGCTACAAATGCTACAGCATTCAGCCAATTTCCTTTTATATGACTCAGTGGATTCAGATATGATGCCATATGCAGTTGTTTATTCACTCTAAGCTGTTTTTTTTATATATTTGTTGAATGAATATATCTTACCATTTGCCCTGAGTTGACTGATAACTTTGTCTCTAGATTCTGGAGAGGGCAAATCAACAGATCCATATGTACCTAGCCCTCTTATTCTACTCAACACATCTGGATATTTTTTCTATAACAAAAACAAGAAATATCATTATTTACATAATAAAAGTAATAAAAAATTTAGCCAAACAAATCAACCCCTGATTTTGATGAATTCCTAATAAAAATTTTGTTGCTGTAGAAATGCAATATTTACCTCTAAATCATGGAGTCCTGACCACAAATGTTTTCCAACCTCATTCACTTGAGACAGTAAGTTTTCTTGTTTTATAACCTTTACTACAGCTTCCAACAATATGACCTTTGACGGGTCTCCAACCCATGTGTTAAAAATACGCAGAGCCTGTAAAAATGTATTTAATGACATTAGTAGTTTTATATGGTTAAAAAAGATATTCGCTCAAAACATTTCCCAAATACTGCGATATTTTCAGTTAATTTGAAATCAAAACATGGAAGAGTAATGGTCGATAAATGTTAACCAATCACAAGATGTACAATATAAGTCACTGCTGTGGTTGGGCTAATCTTTAACTCTAAATACAGAGAGACAGAGAAGATAACTATATCTTAAACTGATTGAAATCTAGATTCTGATTGTACATGCATAATAATGGAATTGGCTTAAAACTATAATTCATTTTAACACTTCCCTCTTAATAAATTCCCAGAGCAGCTAATCAGATATAAACAAACTTTAACATGTTCACTTAAAAAGGGCGTATGATTGTCGATTGTTATATTGTTGACAATTTCTGTAATCGCAGGAATTAAATTAGACCAAACAGTTTCAGGATAGAGCTACTAGACTGGGAAGAGCTCTATAAGAAATATATGGCTACACTTAAGCCACAGTACAATACAACCACAGCAAATAGGCTAGAGCTTCCTCATGCACCAAGATTTACTGCAATCAAGTTTAACTTGAAAACCATATCTGATAGAGGAAATCTACTGAAATACTAGCTGAGGCCCTTCTCACAATCAATTCAAAGAAAAAAATGCATCAAAAATAGATAAATATAGAAATTGCATATATCTTCCAAATATGTGAAATTTCAGAATTTGGGCCTCTTTAAGCCCCCCTTTGATAAAAATAGCTCATTTTCTGTATTTTCTGCATCCATGAGTAACTCATACAGAGGAGAATTTTGCAAAACATGCATTAAAGTTAGAAAATAAGAAATTTCAAATTTTGGAATTTGGCACTTTTTGCACTTTTGGTTGAGATTATTTCTAAAATATATAAGTACTAGTATATACTGAAATCTAATTGTCTTACCTCCTGTGGTCTGTATTCTGCTTTATAGTAAAATCCACCAGTTAACATCTTTTTACTGAATGCTACAATATCTGGGGCTTCTCTCAGGTTGAAATGTTCGTGAGCCCAAAACTTTCCTGTGGTTCCACACCCAGTTTGAACTTCATCGATGCTTAAACTCACTTCATTCTATAAAAAGGATTGAAGTGGTTACACTAAAAAGTGCCGTTTATGGTGTTTAACACCACTTTCAACAAAATTTCAGGTATATCGTGGTGGTCAGTTTTATTGGTGGAGGAATCCGGACTACCCAGAGAAAACCGCCGACCTGTTGCAAGTCACATAACGTTGTATCGACTACACCTGGCCTGAGCGGGGTTCGAACTCACAACATTAGTGGTAATAGGCACAGATTGCACAGGTAGTTGGAAATCCAATTACCATATGACCACGACAGCCATTTATAAGACAACATATACAGTAGAAGTGTTCACATATCATGTACTTCAAATGAAAACAATATAGGTGCAACAGCTCGTAAAACAATACATGTATTACAGATTTTATTTATATATATTAACCGCATATGAAAAAGAAAGTTCTTGAATATTTTGACACAGAAAGACCTTAAATCCTGTAATTATTAGCTGTTGAAATAGTCGTACTTAATATACTTGTTTGATAAAATCCTGAACTCATGAGTTTAACAATGGAGACTCTTGACAACAATTGGGGAGTTTCAACAAATTTTAATACAAAAACAAAGCGTGAAGCATACGTGGAACGTTGCACCCCATGACCCAAGTCACATAGACACAGACCTTCATTTGTACATATTTAAATCTACATATTATAATGGTTCTATAAACAAATATATTAACTTTTCTACAACTGGTTTTGCAAAGAAAAAATAAGGATCAACTTGATTTCCCCATTGTATGCCCCCTATGGATGATAAACTTCACTTGTACCATGTTCCTTCATACAGATCATCCCTATATGTTCCTATTTACAATGGTTTGGCAGTTTTACTGGAGAATATTAAAATGTGAAAAAGTAAACATCAAGGAATGGATTGATAACAGACGTCAGGTGATACAAACATTTCTCAATATAAATGGAGAAAAAAAACCGATAATTTCTCATATATCAATATATGTCTGAACAAAAATTTACAATGTAAACCATCTTAAAATAGACATCAATTAAAACATACAGATTGCTATAGGATCACATCATTTCCAAAAGGTTGATGATTGATGGAAGACAAGATGAACGTAGCTTAGGGAATGACCATTTAACTTGGAGGGGGGTTATGGTCTTTTTCTAAAAAAATATTCTGATTCCCAATGTTGCTGAAAAAAATATTCTGATTTTGGTGGAGGAAAAAAAAAATAATCTGATTGAGAGTTTTTGTCATATAATCTAATGTTAAATTCTGGAAAAAAAATATTTAAACTCTTGTGTTGTCCGAAAAAAAATTTCTGAACGAAACAAAAAACCATAACCCCCCCCCTTCAAGTTAAATGGTCGGTCCCTTACCCCTGTGCAAAGAGCTATTCAAGTACAGGGATACAAAAACAACAATACACACATAAAGATAACACAAAATAACAGAATCTTCGACAATTCAAACTCCAGTAGAAACCAGAAGCGAGACACATACTCCTGAAGGATCATGAGTTTCTCATGCTCCACACCTGACAGCCATCGTGTATTGTAGGTAAAGTGTATGTCTATCAAAGAAGAGTTTGAAGATACCAAAAGGGTAAGCAGAATTAGTCCATAAATCGAAGAAGGACAGACAACACAATGGTCAAAAGAAAAAGGACAAAAGGACAAACAACGATCTACAAAACGCTACACAGAAAATTAAAGATCGAGTAACACCAACCCTACTAAAAACCAAGGGTGAACTCAGGTGCCCCGGAAGGGTAAACAGTTCCTGCTCCACTAGTGGCACCTGTCATGTTACTCTTGTTATAAATCCTGTGATAAGTCATGAATGAGTAAATAATATGAATAATAATCAATGTCATAATCTATTGTACAGAGACTGCCAAAAGTATTCGGTCACTGTGATTTTTTACTATATATTTCATGTAAAACCACATTTTTTAAAAACATTATTCCAAAGTCGACTCTTGTTCGATTTTGATGATTTTTTTTACCAACAAATACAGAATTAAATGTAGTTTTACACTGTAATTTTAGCATAAATTTATAATCTATAATTTTTATGAGTTCACGATTTAAACACAAAACTAAATTTTGAACGTCAAAAATACAATACAATGATAGTATATTTGAAGACAAATAATTTAAGTTTGTGTTTAAGTCATGAACATTTAAAATCTGTGCTCCCAAAAAATATTTTAAAATAATCACAGAAAACTACGTACATTCTCGCTTCTGTTGGTAAAAAATTCATCAAAATCGAACAAGAATTGACTTTGGAATAATGTTTTCAAAAATTGTGGTTTTATATGAAATATATAGTAAAAAATTACAGTGACCGAATACTTTTGGCATGTCTCTGTATGTTTTTTAGATCGTTTTGTACTTTTTCTTTTGGCCATTGTGTTGTCTGTTCTTCGATATACGGATTCTGATTATCCCTTTGGTATCTTCAAACTCTTCTATTGTAGCAGATACAACATCTGTCTGTCTTAATTTTATAAACTTTCAAAAATTTGGTCAAACTGGCTACCATCATTTTCATTTTTGAAATGAGTGGTTTCGTCAATTATATATACTAAACTTAATACAATATAAATAAATCACCTTCAAACAGATATCTTGTAGTCCTTGGAAAAACTCAGCAGATGCAAAATTATCTCCGCCCTCTGCCTGCATTGGTTCTATAACAACACCAACAACTGGGCGATTCTTCTTCCCCCACTTTTCAATCAAGTCCTCAACCTAAATATATTAATACATACATAACTATCTTATGGCAGTAAATCTACAATGTGCTGGCAATAAATCTAGATTAAACTTATAGACTTTTGAATTATTTAGTTTTCAAATCTTTTGACTATGAGCGTGCCTGGTGAAGATTTTCCCAGATATCTACTTCTTTATTTTTACCTTAAATAAACAGCCACATTGTTGTACTCTCTCCCACACAGGACTAGATATTGTCGTTATCCTTTTTGTATGTGGAAGTTTAAGGTTTGCAGAGTTTGTTTATTATGTTTATGATTGATTGATTGATTGGCGTTTAATGCCAACTTTAGCAGTATTTCAGCTATATCATGTCTTTATTATGTTTATAATCACAGTTACTTTAATAATTTCAATCATTATAATTAATTTTATTTTCATTATAAATCCATGTATTTTACCTATTTATTATATATCTGGCTTAAACAAAAATATATCACACCATTCAACCAGAAAACATGTACACAAAATATCAATCAATACTTAGCATATACAACATATAGAAGCTATGGTTGATTTTTTGTATCCTACCTCTTCTAAACATCGTTTCTCTTCTATCTGGTTTTCTCTGACAAAGTCTTCTAGAGGATATTTAAGTATTGGGAAGGATGCCATTGGCCAATTTGGTACAGGGAAATCTAACTTGTGTATGGGTTTACTGTGTGTAATAGCAAGAGCTCCTAGAATGACATTGTAATTAATATATTATCATTGATGAATAAGCTTATAGTAGCAATAGTCCCTACAAGTTTCCATTACAACTTTGACAGTAACACATCACACAAGTATTTGATATTGTATTGCTATTCACTAAACTTTACAAGACTAACCATATGTATATATGATAGACTCAGATCGACGTCCAGTCTCTAATCGACGTCCACTCCTCAAATCGGCGTCCACTGAGGTCATTATCTCAAATCACGGTCCAATTTTAGGATATTCTCAAATTGGCGTCCATTCCAAACTCTAATATCTATAGGCCCGTTTACACGATCAAAGTTTGCCATCAAAAATAATTGTAACGACACGTTTTTTTAATCTGTTAGGGTTAGGGTTAGGTTTAAGGTTAGGGCTAGGGTTAAGGTTAGGGCTAGGGTTAAGGTTAAGGTTAAGGTTAGGGTTAGGTTTAGGGTTTAGGTTAGGGTTAATGTTAAGGTTAGGGTTAAGGCTAGGGTTAGGATTAAGGTTAGGGTTAGGATTAGGATTCAGGTTAGGCCAGGGCTAGGGTCCACTAAACACAATAGAATTTTATCTACAGTAACTTTCAAATACATAGGCATTTTTGTCATCAAGAATCCCTCATCTGGAATCTGGTCTTGTCCCTTCTCCATCATTGCTTCAAAACATTCCCTTACGGGTGAGACACAGATTAAAGTATACGTCAATGACGTCATTGGATGTCGATTTGAGAAAGTGAAAAACGGCCATATATTTGTGAATTGGACACCGATTTGAGGATTGGACGTCGATTAGAGACTGGACGTCGAGCTGAGTCTTACATATATATTTACTTTGTAGTGTTTATGTTAATTAAAATGTAGCTATCAAAAGTATGCATGACACGTTACTGGAATAACCTTCATCAGGTACTCTCTCAGAGCCAAAATAATGGAAAGACAAATAATTTAAAAGTCTTTGGGAGCAATAAAATCAAACGTCCAAAACAGGACAGTCAAAATCTGTTAAGGCCACCCCCAAAACAGGATAGTCAAAATCTGTTAAGGCCACCTCCAAAACAGGACAGTCAAAATCTGTTAAGGCCACCTCCAAAACAGGACAGTCAAAATCTGTTAAGGCCACCCCCAAAACAGGATAGCTAAAATCTGTTAAGGCCACCTCCAAAACAGGACAGTCAAAATCTGTTAAGGCCACCTCCAAAACAGGACAGCCAAAATCTGTTAAGGCCACCTCCAAAACAGGATAGCCAAAATCTGTTAAGGCCACCTCCAAAACAGGACAGCCAAAATCTGTTAAGGCCACTTCCAAAACAGGATAGTCAAAATCTGTTAATACCACCTCCAAAACAGGACAGTCAAAATCTGTTAAGGCCACCTCCAAAACAGAACAGTCAAAATCTGTTAAGGCCACTTCCAAAACAGGATAGTCAAAATCTGTTAATACCACCTCCAAAACAGGACAGCCAAAATCTGTTAAGGCCACCTCCAAAACAGGACAGTCAAAATCTGTTAAGGCCACCTCCAAAACAGGACAGCCAAAATCTGTTAAGGCCACCTCCAAAACAGGATAGCCAAAATCTGTTAAGGCCACCTCCAAAACAGGATAGCCAAAATCTGTTAAGGCCACCTCCAAAACAGGACGGCCAAAATCTGTTAATGCCACCTCCAAAGCAGGACAGTCAAAATCTGTTAAGGCCACCTCCAAAACAGGATAGCCAAAATCTGCTAAGGCCACCTCCAAAACAGGATAGCAAAAATCTGTTAAGGCCACCTCCAAAACAGGACAGCCAAAATCTGTTAAGGCCACTTCCAAAACAGGATAGTCAAAATCTGTTAATACCACCTCCAAAACAGGACAGTCAAAATCTGTTAAGGCCACCTCCAAAACAGAACAGTCAAAATCTGTTAAGGCCACTTCCAAAACAGGATAGTCAAAATCTGTTAATACCACCTCCAAAACAGGACAGTCAAAATCTGTTAAGGCCACCTCCAAAACAGAACAGTCAAAATCTGTTAAGGCCACCTCCAAAACAGGACAGCCAAAATCTGTTAAGGCCACTTCCAAAACAGGATAGTCAAAATCTGTTAATACCACCTCCAAAACAGGACAGTCAAAATCTGTTAAGGCCACCTCCAAAACAGAACAGTCAAAATCTGTTAAGGCCACCTCCAAAACAGGATAGCCAAAATCTGTTAAGGCCACCTCCAAAACAGGACAGCCAAAATCTGTTAAGGCCACCCCCAAAACAGGACAGTCAAAATCTGTTAAGGCCACCTCCAAAACAGGAGAGCCAAAATCTGTTAAGGCCACCTCCAAAACAGGATAGCCAAAATCTGTTAAGGCCACCTCCAAAACAGGACAGCCAAAATCTGTTAAGGCCACCTCCAAAACAGGACAGCCAAAATCTGTTAAGGCCACCCCCAAAACAGGACAGTCAAAATCTGTTAAGGCCACCTCCAAAACAGGACAGCCAAAATCTGTTAAGGCCACCTCCAAAACAGGATAGTCAAAATCTGTTAAGGCCACCTCCAAAACAGGACAGTCAAAATCTGTTAAGGCCACTTCCAAAACAGAACAGCCAAAATCTGTTAAGGCCACCTCCAAAACAGGACAGCCAAAATCTGCTACGGTCACCTCCAAAACAGGACAGCCAAAATCTACTACGGTCACCTCCAAAACAGGACAGCCAAAATCTGCTAAGGTATGTCTGAGGGAGGAAAACCTTAGTTTTAATCAAAATTACATTATTTAGAAACTTTAAATTTCGATAATAAATATATCTAATAAACTAAGTAAGTGCCAAAGTATGATCTGACAAGACAAATAGATCTTCTCAGTCAATGTTTACTAGTTCATTATTTCTTTATTATGCACTTCAAAACAAAGTAAATGAAGGGAAAATGAATAAAAAATTCCAGTCTCCCAAATTTTCCTTTTAATAGTAGTTTCAATCACAAAGGTATGATAGGAAATGTGGTTCTACTGAGGATAATATCATAACATACCCATAGTTCTTCCATGAAACGCATGTTTAAATGACAACACACACAAATCTGGTGACCCAGGGGCCTCATTCGTTATGCAAGTCTGCAGTTCTTCCTGTGATGGGGGCCTTCCACCACGCATCTTCCTCTACAAAAAATAACATTTTAAACCTTGTATCTAATACCTTAAATGTACATATTCTTCAATCAAGAGTAATAATAGAATTTTGCAGATTAATTTTACAGTATAAATCATAATTGCACTTTATATACCATTTGTCACAAGACTATTAAGTTCAGTTTCCATTTTAAGAGGGCTTATGAATCACAGTATAGTGTACCAAAACAGTGAATGGGTGATTGTTAGTTAAAGCCTAGCATGCAAATTTGCAACAATATCTCGGAGTGAATAAGTTACGTGTTGATGAGATAATGATGCTTGCTTGTACTAGACCAACACTCTGGGCTATCAATTAGTTAGTTAATTGAAACAACAGTGTGAAATTGGACATGTTACTTTACTCAGAAACATCATCATGAATAAGGGTAATAACAAAATTACCGAACTCTGAGCAATCTTACAAAGGGAAAGTCAAAACTCAGAAGTATATAAACAGACAAAATCAGTCAACAACCGGAAAACTGTGAAAACCGTAATGACCCTGACTTGGTACAGGCATTTCTAAAGAAATGGTGGGTTGAATCAGATTTTAAAGTGCCAAACCTCCCCCTTTCATTACGGCTCAAAGTTTCCAGCTGTCACTATAACAGTATTTATAACAATACTTGAACAAAACAGGTAAAACAGTTGTCATAACAGCATCAAACTCAGTGAAGTGAATGTCAAAAATATTTTTACGTCACACATTGATAAAAAAATATTTTTCACATTTTTGTTTTTGACTGATGCATATCTAACAGAGACACTGCAAATATCAATTTTATGGTATTTGACTTGACCCCACTGATGACTGATCTACAATCTTGCGCACTCAATTTGAGAACGCTAACAATAACACCACCAATATGATTACATAGATACCTACTAATAGCTTTTACTGACATGACCTCTAATCAATGAATATGTTTATTTGGTAGTGATACAGAAACAACTGTGTAGAAAAATACAAGATATATTTTGCCATGATTAAAATAAACTACTACAATGTAATCAATTCTACCTGATAAGCTATAAACATAGCTTTTTGTCCATGTTCTATGGAACATGCTCCACACGCCATGGTTTGTACTTCTGTAAGGCCAGGTGGAGCAACCTTAAAATTAAAGTACATATTCAAAGACAAGTAAATTTTTAATTTAAAGTACATATATTAAAATCACTACAATCAAGAAGATGTCTTGAATTAGTTTCCAATTGTGAAATTTCCATTTATATGTAGGTAACAATCCAGCAGCACCTGCATATGAAATATATAATGATCCGATATTGCAGAGCTTGCAGTTCCTATTAGGATTTCCTTGATAGGGGGTTGCTGATAACAAGGAAGCTACTGAACCAAGGGTTACTATTGGTTAAGTTGAGGTCATCACTTCAAAAGTTAATTATTACAGAATATCGGTGCCACAAACGATCACAGGTATGTTCCACTTGTCGTAAACACTTCTCGGTCCTTTCCTCATTCATGACTTATCACCGGGTTTGTAACTAGAGTAACACAACAGGTGTCACTAGTGAAGCAGGAAATTTGTATCCTTCCGGAGCACCCGAGTTCAACACCGGTTTTTCGTGGGGTTATTAAGTTATGTTTTCTGTGTAATGTTTTGTAGATCATTGTTTGTCCTTTTGTCCCTTTTCTTTAGGCCATTCTGTTGTATGTCCTTCTTAGATTTACGGATTCTGCATACCCGTTTGGTATCTTCAAACTCTTCTTCCATCTAGTTTAGATATACACCTCACCATGAAATGTAGTCAATCTCATATATTATAAGAAAGATATGCCCTTATTTTGGTTAAGTGTTGTCTTGTTTTTGAGAGTTTGATTTATTTTTACTACTTCTCATTTAAAAAAAATTATTTTCATTATTATCGGATTTCTGATCGAGATAAACTGAATTATGGCATACATCCTGTTAAATTATTTCAATAATATTGGATCTTATTGAAATGATTTAACAGGATGTATGCCATAATTCAGCTCTAGCTAGTTTATCTCAATTAGAAATCTGATAACAATGAAAATAATTATAAATAAGGGTAATAACAAAATTACCAAACTCCAAACAATCTTCCAAAGGGAAAGTCAAAACTCATAAGTATATAAACAGACAAAATCAGTCAACAACCGGAAAACTGTGAAAACCGTAATGACCCTGACTTGGTACAGGCATTTCTAAAGAAATGGTGGGTTGAATTAGATTTTAAGGTGCCAAACCTCCCGCTTTCATTACGGCTCAATGAGGATTAAATCGACTCGTACATCATTATTTAATAAAGCTTACCAAATGTCATATGTCTGGTCTTGTTTTATTCAATGATTTGAGGTGATGGGTGGTAGTAAGTTTTGTTCATATTGGGTAGAAATGTTGGCCATCACTACTGTTAATAATAACTAGATCTAAATTGTTCGACTTTATAACAGTACATGACTTTATAACAGTACATACGGTCTTTTTGCTGTCTATGTGACAGTGTGTGTGTTCAATTAATTGAGGAGGTGGTAGGTATTTGTTGGTTTTATTGATAATGGTGGAATTGTAGGTCATCACTACTTAAGCTTTCTTTTCACAACAGAATATCATCACCTTTCATATGATGAGTGTCGATTTTATCCGATTGTTGGAATGGTCCTTCTCAAAGAAAGCTATTTTTAGAAAGTGGTGATTTATTACACAGAATGTAATTGATTATGTCCTAATTATCATAATGATGACACACATAGTAGTGGCAGTGCACTAGGTGTAAATAGATTTATATTTGTTACATCTATGTCGACAATAATAGTAAGTACATTTCCATAAATAGGTGTATTATAAATCAGATATATCAACTCTCAATCAAATAGTGAGAATATATATATATATTTTTTTTAAAGAGATGTATACATACCGCAACCAACGACGACTGCAATCGTCTAACCCAATCACTTGGCGGGAAAACTGCCAATGCTGGCCTGTTGACAAACGCATACTGCAATTAAAATAAAACGACATACTGTCATATAATTCTAAAAGTGGAACGCGTGTTCTTTTTATTTATCATAGTGTTTTATTCGTGTCCGTGAAGGGGTGTACTCGATACAACATTGTATGTGTTAAAGTTTGTTGGTAACTAGCGACGGGTCTGTGGATGTCTGGTTTCCTTCAGCAATAATACTGACTAGAGCTATCTAGCTTAACTATTGTTGAAAGTGTCAGTAAATGTTCATTATCCAAGCCCTCTATATTATGAAATTGATTGTTGTGTGTTTCTAACTACTCAACTTCACGAGACAACATATGTTTTCACAAAGCCAGGTAAATAAATATTAGCAGTCGTGGTGTTGCTGATTATGGATTTGGTTTTGAAAATATCTCTTCATATTTTTTTAACAGTATGATATTTTGTAGATAATCATGTTTTATAAGTGCTTCGTTAACTACATGGGATCTCCTGTACTTGGCGATCACTAGTATAATTTTTTTTTCCAGTATTGTGATTTTTTTTCAAAATTTTGTACAATACTGGTATACCAGTAATGTAATTAAGATATTGGTATTGTAATTCAATTATGAAATTGGATTGCTTCATATTAGAAGGTTCATGTTATCAACTGTTGAAAAGCATACTAAAAGTACAAGTTCATTGTGTATCATTTTATTGGCATTTATAACATCGTATCAGTAATACATCACAATACACAACAATCCATTATGGATAGAGTCAATATTATTATACAGCGACACAAGAACAACTACTTCAAGAACTGGTCTACCCAGGAACTAACATTTCCACAATACCTATTATAATACTTACTACAATACTATACACAAGTAAAAAAAAATTTTTTTTAAATCACAATACTGGTACAATACTGGTATACAATACTGGAACAAATTTTTATACCAGTATTGTGCACAATACTAGTATACCAGTATTGTTATCGCCAAGTACAGGAGATCTACTACATGTACTACTGTGATAATGAAATCGAACATTAATTCATACTCTTGGATAATATGTCAATTGTATTTTTTCTTGTTAAATGTATGTTGGATATCTTGTATATAAATGTGTTTGAAGCTCTCGTGTATAATTAATTAATTGATTAAATGATGAGTATATACAGTTCATAAATACACTTGTTTCCTTGGTCACGCTCGACTGAACATTAAGTTCATACGTTGGTAAGCATCAACTCGCATACATCTAGAAATATCTAAAATAAAATTGGAATCAAGTTGTAAGGGGTCACATAGGGTTAGGTCACAGCATTCAGGAATGCGTTTGGAATCAAAGCGTACATATCATATTGAGTGCGCACGGCGCGTTTCTGGAATATCCTTCATCAAGTACGCTCAAAATCGAAAGATTGGAAAGTCAAATAATTTAATATTTTGGTAGCAATAAAACCAAAGGTCTCCTGGGATCGAAATTATATATAAAGGATTAACCCTTGAAACATCGGATTCTTTTTCGTAATGGAACAAAATTTTGCTTGTGAAATAAAATCCGCACATTTAATTGCCAAATTACATAAATCTATTCACTTATAGTCTAATATATGAACAAACCAAGTCAACGATAAATTTATTAGAGTTGGTCATTGTAAATAAACAAAAAGGAGTTCTCAAAAGGACCTGGATATATTTGGGGGTAACAATTGAAATAAATAAATATCACATATTTATGTTCAAAGAAATCATCAGAGAATCAGGATTCAAGTGAAAATACAATATAATTTATCTTGTAATTTTGAAAGATTACGTGATTGGGCTGATGAAGGTAGATAAATGTCATCCTCTTAGTGTCAACTAATAGTGAAGACACTAATTTACAACTACCCAGAAAGATTATGGGCATTTTGGAAATAACTTATTATGTTATTCATTTGTATAATTTTAGTATGTTGGTGAAGATAAAAGCAAATAGCACTATAATTTTAATTCGGGGTGTAGAATTCGGATTTGGTAATATATCACGCCATAACATCATTATATAATCAGACTTAGTTTCATGGCAAATGATCATTGGCTTTAGGCCCAATTTACCTGTTGTAGGTATTGTATTTTACTACGAAATGCCATTAGTTGTATAAAACCCAATTACATTACGTGCAGTTACTCCTCCCATGAATAAAAGACAATCAAAAGAGGACGTTCCTGAAAAATAAAAGTTTTATTAAGCTTACAAACTGCCCCGTTGATTTGAATTCTGCATATCATGTTCCTGGTTCAACGTATTAATGTCTGATGAACAATCAAATAAGCAACAATATTGCAAAACTTTCCCCGAATTGATAAAGTATCGGTCTAACATGTAAAATAAATTGTGTACAGCATACAATATCTGTCCAATGATAGGAACCCCAAATAAAAAATATATCTCTTGATACTTTTGATTTAATAACTGTCTCGATCTCCTAAGCCTTACCACAACAAAGGACAAAAAACAACCAAAATAAAGTTACACACACACAAACAAACAAAACAAAATAAAGGTACACACACACAAACAAACAAAACAAAATAAAGGTACACACACACAAACAAACAAAACAAAATAAAGGTACACACACACAAACAAACAAAACAAAATAAAGGTACACACACACAAACAAACAAAATAAAGGTACACACACAAAAACAAACAAAACAAAATAAAGGTACACACACACAAACAAACAAAACAAAATAAAGGTACACACACACAAACAAACAAAACAAAATAAAGGTACACACACACAAACAAACAAAACAAAATAAAGGTACACACACACAAACAAACAAAACAAAATAAAGGTACACACACACAAACAAACAAAACAAAATAAAGGTACACACACACAAACAAACAAAATAAAGGTACACACACAAAAACAAACAAAACAAAATAAAGGTACACACACACAAACAAACAAAACAAAATAAAGGTACACACACACAAACAAACAAAACAAAATAAAGGTACACACACACAAACAAACAAAACAAAATAAGAAGAAAAAACAAACAAAACAAATTAAAACAAAAACAAAACAAAAACACGAAAACTATTTGGGAAATCAAGTTACCTTTTTATTATTAAAGGTGCTTCTGAACTAGATTTCCTCTAGCCAGCCTCCTCAAAAATATTAAGTTCCCCAACAAAATAAAAACTTTAGTATTCTGTTTCACGTTCATAAGGTTCTCAAAATCAGAACCAATTAGACATAGAACAATATGGTTCTAATCACAACTCACGATGCCCTTAGAAAGAAGTATTAATAAACATTAAAAAACAGAAAACCCTCTTGTTGTGGGTTTCAGAAAGAGTGGTATGAAGGAACCCATTTTCTACACTATTGCTGCCACAGTAGAGAAACATTGAATAATTTGGATTGATTTTGTGTACGTAGTGAGCGGTCACTGAAACTACAAAAACAATTCTTCAATAAATTTATTTGATTATGAATCAACTTCTTCAGAAAATTGGACATAAGTCGGAGCTATCAAAGGAAATTTGAAGCCGGATTCAAAGCAGGATGAAAGGCAATCCTGGTGACAAAAAACATCTACATACTAAACGATCTACATCATCTAATCATAAGCAAATTTGATGGATAGCTTATTTGTATTCTGTACCACTAACATCTAATAATAACTCGTATCATGTTAAGTCAGATGCCATATTTCAAATGATCAAACATTGATGAGCTTACATAATATGTTGGCACTGAAAAACACCAAGGAGCAGAGAGCTCCTAAATATAAAAGTTGACTTCACATGACATGATAGTTGACTGCACATGACATGATACAAGGATGGTGTTAGATGTCAGTGGATTGTGCACTAAAACATACTAAAAAAAGCCGTAAATATCTAATTTATTGTGCACGATGCGTTTCTGATATCAGCTTCATTAGGTACGCTCACAATTGTAGGACAAATTATTTAAGACTTTGGGACAAAAAGCATAAAGGACCCAAAAATTCTAATGTTGTGACTGGTTTCAATAACATATAATATTTATCGCCAACATAGCAAAATGAGATATAAAATGTATCATTATTTTATGGGTCGCTAGAATAAAACAAAAAATAGATCTTCACGAATTGGACAAGCCGAGTCACTTTAACATATATTGATTATATATAGTAAAACCTAGCGATTATCAATGTGTTCTCCTTTAAATTTGACCCCAAAAAAAGAATCGTTTCTATACTGAATTTTCGAAAAGGGAACACTAAAAAAAATAGATTCATTCCTCATCTCGAAAACTGATTCTTTTGTACATTTGACCTTATAACAGGGTATTGACAAATTCCATTGCCAGAATGCGCTAAACCTCTAATGTAGAAAGCTGAGCAGGTTATATAATTATGGATTATGTGGATACATTTCCCACCAATCATCAATCAGAAAACCGATTTGGACTTCACTCGAAACCAAATTTTAAAATAATCCAAAATCTGTAAATGTTACCCCTATCTTGTACTGATTATTTTTGTCATTTTTCTTTATGATTTTTTTTTTAGAAATTGTCGTAAATTCTATTCGTAGGTCTTTAAAATTTTAGTCAGAATAAAACCATTAAATATGAATAACCGAAATTGCCGCAAACATTTCATCAACATTTCATTTTTAATAAGAAGTGTTTGAAGATACCAAAGGGGTAATCAGAGTCCGTAAATCGAAGAAAGACAACACAATGGCCAAAAGAAACAGGACAAAACACTACATAGAAAACAAAAGACCCAGCAACACGAACCCCACGAAAAACCGGGGGTTAACTCAGGTGCTAAGGAAGGATATGCAGCTCCTGCTCCACTAATGACACCCGTTATGTTACTGTAATTACAAACCCGGTGATAAGTCATGAGTGAGAAAAGTGCTTACGAAAAGTGGAATATATCCATGGTCATTTGTGACACAGATATTCCGTAATGGTTAACCATGTCATGGTGGCGACCGTAAAACTTTCGAAGTGTTGATTTCAACTTAACCAATAGGAACCGTTGGTTCAACAGTTTCCTTGTTAGCAACAACCCTCTATCAAGGAAATCCTGATAGGAACCACAAGCTCTGGAATATCGGATCAACTGAGAGATATATACTCCATATGCAGGTGATGTTGGAATGTTACTACATAAAAAGGGAAAGTTCACAATGGAAAACTGAAATCATCTCTTGTCTCGTATAGAGTTTCGTTCTTAACCGCAATCTAATTAAAATTAGATCTACGCACTTGCTCCCTATTTTCTATCGGTTTTTTTTGGTCGCCGCGTGTGTAGCGAGCGACCAAAAAAAGGAAAAGAAAAAAAAAGATAGAAAATAGGGAGCAAGTGTGTAGATGTATAGGATACAGTACTATTGAAACAAAAGAAGCAGCCCGTATTGGATATAACGGGTGTCTTTTTCCGCATGAGTACTCAGGTGAAGGCCGAAGTGCGTAGCACCAAGGCCGTCACCTGAATACGAATGCGGAAAAAGAATCCCGTTATATCCAATACGGGAAAATTCATTTGTTTCAATAATAATGTATCTAACTTGTACAATAATAGAGTTGTTGAAAACATATATGGTATGGCATATATTTTTACACTTTTAATGTTTAGAAAGTCAAATAAGACAAGAATTAACAAGAATAAAACGACACATTGTTATCGGTCAACGTCCTTTCGATTCTCGTTTATATTTAGATATTTCAAGGTCTTTCAAGTGAAAAGAATCGTAAATATTTAGATATTTCAAGGTCTTTCAAGTGAAAAGAATCGTAAATATTTAGATATTTCAAGGTCTTTCAAGTGTCACAAATCTTCACCTGTCTGATTTGTTATTACTTGCGCTCGGTTCGTTAGTTGTTTTTGTATTGCGAGAATACATTTTAAAAGTTCACATACACGTCAGTTCTGAACATAAATTATGCCAGTTCTGAAATACTTGTATGTGTCTTGTATATTGCTTTTTTAAACAAATTGTTGATATTTTTTTTTACAAAGCTTATTATCAAGAGTCAAATAAACTAATTTCTTTTGAAATGCCTGTACCAAGTCAGGGTCATTACGGTTTTCACAGTTTTCCGGTTGTTGACTAATTTTGTCTGTTTATATAATTACGAGTTTTGACTTTCCCTTTGTAAGATTGCTCCGAGTTCGGTAATTTTGTTATTACCCTTATATACTAATTATAGAGTATAGCAGTGTGGTCACCGTACCCGAGTGGTTAGATGGAAGTTTGAAAGTCAAAATAGACTTTGAAAAGCCCAACGGTGTTTCGAGACACGAAAGACCAATAATAAATAAAACACGTGTTTAAGCCTAAAACAGTAAAAGCTTATAAAGTTCATATATTCAAGAACAAAAGAATAAACGGTAGATTCTTAAAAATAATCCACTGTTCGAACAATAGTGTGACGTAAACGAGATCAACCTTGTCCCAAAAATGGGTCAAACTATTAAAGTACAGCGGCCTGTATGTGATATTAGAGACCGCATTTACAATAGTTTTGCTGGGGGTATTATTGTACAACTAATTTCAATTAGATTGTTCTTAACCGGTTCTGACTGTCAATTTCAATAACAATCTCAACATTTCGTTACTTGTACGGATTTAATCTCGGGCGAATTAAATAACATAATTTCATATATCATTGAAGAATCAATATTATATGTGCGTAAGCACGTAATCGAGGTCAATTTAAGCAAATAAACTATCCCATACCCATATTAAGGTCAACATTAAGCTAAACGATAAATAAATTCATTATCTGCAGATATTTAACGATTAGAAAGAGCCAACCTTGAACCGTATTCCTAATCTGTATGACATAAATACCCACCATGTGGATCTTGTATCGTTGTCACATTGATCGATGTAAATCTCATATCGTATCTTAAAATATCATGAAGGCCAAGGGTAAATTAATGTACATGTAAAGTACAAGGACGCTGTCTTAGACTAAGGTCAAGTACAAGGACGCTGTCTTAGACTAAGGTCAAGTACAAGGACGTATGCTTTAGAATTGTCAAATAAATTGCAAATTAGAATAAGACAATGCACAAGAACTACTTAACTTGGTAATAAAGGACGAAGTCCTTCTAACGGTAAGCTGTCCGATTTTTCCTTCTATATTGATAGCCAAAAATCTGCTCACCGGAAGTTTAAAAAATAGATCAATTGATAATTTAGAAACGCAAAAGAAATCTATTTCAATGAAAAATTCCCAATTCTTTGATTATTTACTCGATGCAAAATCGAAATAAACTTTTAATAAAATTCTAATAAAAAAATCTCTTTCTACGAAACTCCCGAGGTAAAATGAACGCCATAACAAATCGGCTACACAATTCATTCAAAATAAAAGATAATAGCCTCACCGGACGCAATTACGAACGAAATAAAAAGTATGTTCCCTAATTGTTCCTTCAAAACATGAATTAAAAAAATGCTTTTTTATAAATAGATACCCCGCTAAATTACTCGTGTTTTGGGAGAAAATTATTCATGCGTAGTTGTTGAATGTTGCAGACAACGGGTTTTCATATTTGTAAACAGAAAACGATCGACAATTGCACTTGGAATCTATCGCTAAAATTCATTGAGGTACGCATATTTTGTTATCTTATGCCTGTAATTGGAAAGAATATGATCTCCTGGTTCTATGCATATGTAGAACACATTGAAATTAAAACAAAAACAGTCAATATAATACATTTTCCTTACCTTGATCTATCCCAAAATGTCAAAATCCGTGATGTACCTTATTCATTGAAGAGTCCAAGGAATTCCGAATGCAAACTGGCACACATTTATGGTATGAATAAAGGAAATGTTTTTATGTCATGTGTATTATATACAAATAGACATGTGAACGTAAATGAATGAATGCTCTTTCAATTTTAACAGTTGTCATTAAATAATTTACACTAGAAAGGTTATTATGATGTCGTTCGAAATTGTGTACAGATCTAGGTCACAGAGTGACTAGAACGGGGTCATGAAAATCTGTTCTAAGTTAAAACCCGTAACAATGCATTGAATAATATATGGGCTATGATTCAAAAGGAATATTGGTGTTTAATCTGAAATATGAACATGCAATCAGCTTCATCAATTTGGTCAAATTTATTTATCAAATGCCACTGTCAATATCATCGAAATTGTTCGTAATTGCGTCCGGTGAGGCTAACGTGTACGGATCATCTTATTATTGAAATTTTAGGACTTCGTCCTTCAAACAGGTTGCCTGTCTCATATTATATAAATGGCAGAGAAATCCGAAGGGGCAACCAAGAATGGAGAATCCAGAGACACTGGCAACATTGGACTTCATATTTACAACGAACGTTCAATTGATTACAACAATTTCGATTGAAGTTAATATCAAAATACAATCTAATTAAAATGATTTGTTTGATATATCTCTGTTTTGCATACTGCTTTTTTATATCTTGGTTTATTTTTAGCAATCCGCCAACATATTACGACATTTGCTATCTGGTCACGCCATACCTTCATATTAACGGCTATGGTGTCCATGAACTGGGTCCTATGACGTGACCGATACAGACTGTTGTTAGAAGATGGTGGATGACATGATCAAAAGAACAAATAATAAATATCTTTGTAAGCATTCAATTTTAATTATATTGGTCCATATAATCATTTCACATAGAAAAAGAATATACTAGTCAATTTCAATATTTCAAGACACAATCCTAGTCATATTTAGCTTATATAAACTGATATATGTAGAACATAATATTGTTATAATTTTTATTAAAAACAATATAAACAATACAAACAAGATATAAGCCTAATATATTCTCTAATATGCATAACCACGGTTCACAGTGAACAACATGATATTCTCTAATATGCATAACCACGGTTCACAGTGAACAACATGATACTGTTTATACAAGTACAGCCATTTAAATGCACCTGTTCTACATTGTGTTTGGGGAGCAGGTAAATGTTTTTATAAAGACATTTTATGAACATATCAGAAATAAACACAAAACATGCTTAAATACATGTATGCCTTTAAATATAGTTTGTTATATGTCTTACCATGTTCTCTTCATTCCTGACGGCCTCTAAAAGACTAGGATGGTTATAGCCTGGAATAGAAGATATTATACTCTTCTGTAATATATTAGGTTCTTAACAAGTGGTTTGTTTGATGAAGTTCTCTTACTATGTAGCAGTTATGTATAGCATAATTAGCAGTCAAATAATTTTGGGGCTTTGGTGGTGGTGATCGTATGGTAGTTGGATTTACAACTACCAGTGCAATCAGTGCCTATCACCATTACACTTGTGAGTTCGAACCTCGTTCATGGCGAGATGTACTCGATACAACATTATGTGATAAAGTTTGTCAGTGATTTGTGACAGGTCAGTGGTTTTCTCCGGTACTCTGGTTTCCTCCACCAATAAAACTGACCGCCACGATATAACCATGAAATATTACTGAAAGTGGCGTTTAACACCATGAACCAAACCAACCTGTTTGATGAAGTTCTCTCACTATATAGCAGTAATATATCCATAATTAGCCATTAAATTAAGAAATTATCGTCGGACCTTATCGAGTAGTAATGGTAAAAAAAACAAAGGAAAAATACATCTAAATTATGTCATGTGTGTGTGAAATCCAATTACAAGTAGATGTCAGTTGTATGTTTATTTCCTAGCTATATAAGAAAATGGTTTGTGTTCTGTATACAGACCTATTGGAATAGAAGCTATCTGTGTGTACAGATCCAGCATGCTGTTACCGTCCACATCCACCAAATAATTACCATAACTTTTGTCATAATCCACAAAAAACTGCACTGCTCCAGAATTCTATAAAAACAATATATACGAAATATTAAAGCACTAAATATAACAAGGTTCACACCAATTCGACATCACGACTCACGAGACTCTACTGTAATTGATTCGATGCCGATTGTACCGAACAGTACAATGAGTACAACAGTTTATATCTTGTATCAAGTGGTCCAATTGTTTCAATGGAGAAAACTAAAAGTAAAAAAAAAACCTGTTTATTTCACTTGTATCCATTTACATCCATATTCCTGTTGCGAATTGAATACTAATAATGCTTAACTTCGTGTGTTACACGCTCATCTGCCATTTCTCATATCATATGATACACATAAGAGTAATGTTCCTAAACAGGGAATAACACATCACCCCTATAGTCCACAACTCTAAATCAGACAAAAAACGTGACACCTTTAGAGAAGCACAATCTGTACATGTTCAGTACCAATCTGATTACAATAAGATCTCTCATCCTACTCCAGTTTAACTTGATGTCGCGCCGCCATGTGGTGCAACATAGAAATAAACCGGGTAATAATGAAAGACAAGTTGTGTTTAATACATTTACGGCGCGACATATTAGTAAACCAGAACTGAGTGAGAAGTCATCTTTTAATCAGACTGTGCTACATGTGTCTGAAAAATTACGGACCTGCACTGCTGACAATTCCTTCAAAAGCTGTCTGGACTTTGGACCAGGAATTTCTGTTTGTATATTAGGTGCATTTGGTTCTGCTGTTGCAATTCTCTGCAAACATCTAGTTGATTTGTGAAATCCTACGAATATATAAATAAAACCATCTAAAGATATAAACTGATTGTTGCTTTTATTTGGAAGTACAAATGTATTGACTTTAATACTGTAAAACCAGTCTAAACCGAACCTCCCTGAACCAATTTTTGTGTTTGGAATAGACAGGCGTTCAGTTTATATAGATTACATTATCAAATATTTCCTACGTTGAGACTTCATTTATAATTCGGTTCATATAGGGTTCCGGTTTATTCAGGGTTCAGTTTAGACAGGCTTCACTGTACAAAGATATTCTATTATAATGTATATATATATATACGTGTAAACTGTCCAATATAATTATGATTATGAGATGCTTGTGGATTTTTTTTTAATTCTGGCGACCTATCTACATCTAACAATATTATCCCATACCGGGACACGAATAATGTCATATTCCAAATGTCCATCCAGTGACAGACTTACAAAACGTTTAAATATTTAAGTCATTATCTAATCTATGAAAGAGTTAGGGATGTTCTGAATGTGAATGATGAAGGAAACTAAGGGCCTAACAAATATTAAACTGGTAATTTAAATATTTCTAAGTTTGGTGATTTTATTGATCGCATCTTATAACCCATTGAGCTTGATATAAAGGATACCACAGATACAGATAGGTCTGCTTCATACATTGACCCACACCTCGAAACTGAGAACGAAACATTACGACAAAAGAGGTTGGTTTATGGTGCTTAACGCCACTTTCAACAATATTTCACAGAAAACCACCGACCTGTCGCAAGTTACTGACAAACTTTATCACATAATGTTGTACACCTCGAGATTCGAGCTCACAACATCAGTGGTGATAGGCACTGATTGCATAGGTAGTTGTAAATCCAACTACCATACGATCAGGGGGCACGACGGCCCCTACGACAAAAGAGATGATTTCAATTTCCCCATTGTGAACTCTTCATTTACATGTAGAAACATTCCAGCAGCACCTGGATATGGAGTGTATAATTCTCAGTTAATCCGATATTCCAGAACTTGTGGTTCCCATCAGGATTTCCTTGATAAATGACTGTTGCTAACGCGGAAGCTATTGAACCAAGGGTTCCTATTGGTTAAGTTGAAGTCATCACTTCGAACGTTTTACGGTCGCCACCATGACTTGGCTAAACGTTACGAAATATCTGTGTCACAAATGACCACGGATATGTTCGACTTATCGTAAGCACTTCCCGGTCCTTTCCTCATTCATGACTTACCACCGGGTTTGTAACTATAGTAACACAACGGGTGCCACTAGTGGAGCAGGAAATGCTTACCCTTCCACAGCACCTGAGTTCATCCCCGGTTTCTAGTGGGGTTCGTGTTACTGGATCTTTAGTTTTCTGTGTATAGTACTTTGTAAATTGATGTTTGCCCTTTCTAGCTCACCTTGCCAAAGGCAATATCAGCTTTTGCCATCACTTGGCGTCCGTCGTCCGTTAACTTTTCACATTTTAATCTTCTCCTCTGAAACCCCTTAGTCGAATGAACTGAAACTTGGTAGGAAGCATCTATGGAAGGTTCTCTATAAAAATTGCTCATTTTGTCCCGATTCATTAACAAACATGACCGCCACAGGCAATTCTTGTTTCTGATTGGACGATTTTTTTTAATCTTCTCCTCTAAAACCGCTGGGACAAATGAACCGAAACTTGGCAGGAAGCATCTATGGAAGGTCCTCTAAAAAGATTGCTCATTTCGTCCTGATCCGTTAACAAACATGGCCGTCACAGGCAATTCTTGTTTCTGATTGGTTGATTTCTAAAAAATCTTCTCCTCTGAAACCGCTTGGTCAAATGAATAGAAATTTGGTAGGAAGCATCCTTGGAAGGTCGTCTATAAAGATTGCTCCTCTATAAAGATTGCTAATTTAGTTCTGATCCGTTAACAAATATGGCCACCACTGGCAATTCTTGCTTCTGATTGGTTGATTTCTAAAAAATATGTTCCTCTGAAACCGCTTGGTCAAATGAACTGAAACTTGGTAGGAAGCATCCTTGGTAGGTCCTCTATAGAGATTGCTCATTTCGTCCCGATCCATTTACAAACATGACTGCCACAGGAAATTCTTGTTTCTAATTGGTCGATTTCTAAATAATCTTCCCCTCTGAAACCGCTTGGCTAAATTAACTGAAAATTGGTAGGAAGCATGTATGAAAGGTCCTCTATAGATATTGCTCATTTAGTTTTGATCCGTTAACAAACATGTCCGCCACAGGTAATTCTTGTTTCTGATTGGACGATTTCTTAAAAACCTGTTCCTCTGAAACTGCTTGGCCAAATAAACCGAAACTTGGTAGGAAGCATCTTTTGATGGTTCTCTATACATTTTTTTATTTCGTCCCGATCCGATTGCAAACATGTCCGCCACAGGCAAGTCTTGTTTCTGATTGGTCGATTTCCAAAAAAGTATTTTCCTCTGAAACCGCTTGGCCAAGTGAACCGAAATTTGGTAGGAAGCACCATGGAAGGTTTTATAAAGTTTCCTCAAAATAGAATGAAAGGTGAGCGACACAGGCTCAGCCCACTGAGCATCTAGTTCCTTTAGCCATTGTGTTGTCTGTCCTTCGATATATGGATTATGAAACAGTATCTTCAAACTATTCTAGCTTTTTTCAAAAGGCTGAGGTCACCCGATTATCAACGTTCTTAAAGGGAAATGTGTTGTTTTAAAGAAAGGTAGTTTTACTAGTATGTATTATAAAAATGTCTTAAGTGACATAACCATGACCTTTTCAAGTTATTTTAAATAATGAGGGCACGTTGATTGATGTTATATGACATTAAGTATTATATATACCACGGATCTCACTAAATGAACAAACGAATCCAAAGGACACGCGATATATATGTTTTGTAACAGAAATTAAATGATGGACATTTTTAAGTATGGTACAATATTCAGACCTGTATGTTGTACCTTGGTATAAGCACCACCCATTTGCATTTGAATTCAACAAAGTAATGCACTACTATTTTAGTATGGTACAATATAAATCCCAATTTTCTACAAATACATTTTAAGCTGAATAATGCATAAAAGCATCTAAGGAAAAAAATGTCATTTATGTTTCAAGATCATTTCTGCAGACCTAATTTTATAATTCTAATTAACTGGTTTTCGATCAAAATAAAGGTACCAGTTTGCTTACCTTTCAAAATACCTCATTTTAATGACCATATCTGTTTTGATTATAAATTGTGGCAAAAAAGTAAAAACACACAAAAACAAGTAATTTATTATCATAATTAGTCATAGTTTGTAAGTATGCATTCCTAAGTATTATCACCATCATATATTGGTTCAAAAATATAGAATACCGAAGTGACAATCAAAAATGGACAATCCAGAGAAACTGGCAATATAGGATAAACAAAACGAAGACAAACAAAACAAAAACACAACACAATATGTGTTGGACACCAATATACACAAACAAACACAAATAACGTAAATAAGACATGAGACCCCCTACAAACAACTGGAGGTAAAGAGGAACCGAACATCATTGTATGCGGAAATCGTAACGGACATCACAACACGGAACTCAGAACGTAAATACACATAATAGGACAACAACAAAAATTCAAAAGATGAGCAACACGGACTCCACCAAAAAAAACCTGAGTTAACTCGGGTGCTCGCGAAGGGTAAGCAGTTCCTGCTTCTTATAGACACCCGCCGTGTTACTCATGTACAGTCAAGTTAGGTAAAAGTCTTGGCATAAAAAGTAAAAGATCCATTGTCATTTGAGATATGGATAATTCGTCAGGGTTAACCAGATTGTAATGACAGCTGTAGAATTGTTGTAATGATGTATTAAACATGTAAAACATGTACATTATATAGAATTTAATATGTCATCGCTGATGACAGCTGACAATTAGACTGGAACACTAGGCAGCTGACAATTAGACTGAAACACTAGGCAGCTGACAATTAGATTGAAACACTAGGCAGCTGACAATTAGACTGAAACACTAGGCAACTGACAATTAGACTGAAACACTAGGCAGCTGACAATTAGACTGAAACACTAGGCAACTGACAATTAGACTGAAACACTAGGCAGCTGAAAATTAGACTGAAACACTAGGCAGTTGACACTTAGACTTAAACACTAGGCAGCTGACAATTAGACTGAAATACTAGGCTGCTGGCAATTAGACTGAAACACTAGGCAGCTGACAATTAGCCTGAAATACTAGGCAACTGACAATTAGACTGAAACACTAGGCAGCTGACACTTAGACTGAAACACTAGGCAGCTGACAATTAGACTGAAACACTAGGCAGCTGACAATGAGACTGAAACACTGCACAACAGTCAGAATAATATAATATGTCATCGCTGATGGCAGCTGACACTTAGACTGAAACACTAGGCAGCTGACAATGAGACTGAAACACTAGGCAGCTGACAATTAGACTGAAACACTAGGCAACTGACAATTAGACTGAAACACTAGGCAACTGACAATTAGACTGAAACACTAGGCAGCTGACAATTAGACTGAAACACTAGGCAGCTGACAATTAGACTGAAATACTAGGCAACTGACAATTAGACTGAAACACTAGGCAGCTGGCAATTAGACTGAAACACTAGGCAGCTGGCAATTAGACTGAAACACTAGGCAGCTGGCAATTAGACTGAAACACTAGGCAGCTGAAAATTAGACTGAAATACTAGGCAACTGACAATTAGACTGAAACACTAGGCAGCTGACACTTAGACTGAAACACTAGGCAGCTGACAATGAGACTGAAACACTGCATAACAGTCAGAATAATATAATATGTCATCGCTGAGGCAGCTGACACTTAGACTGAAACACTGCACAACAGTCAGAATAATTGTTTATCACACATATTTCAATCAATATTTCGTTAAATGTGGCTTATTCTAACTCTCTGGTAATTCCTACCTCAATAAGACTTTTAGCCACGAAAAAACTGAAAAATATCTGAAACGAAAATGACGATCAAAACCAATTATAACTATAGCTAGCGTGTCAATCAATATTTCAACACTACACAGATCTTCAAGTTTTGTGTAAGTAACGACGTCAAGCAAACAGTTATTGGATGATAATATTGATTTATTAATTGATTAATTGATTGATTGGTGTTTAACACCAACTTTAGCAATATTTCAGCTATCTATACCGTGGTCTGAAAAAAATGTATTATTAACTTAGACACCTAAAACATACTTGTCTATAAAACACTCGGATTATATGTACAAATAAAAAGAAACAATAAAACCATATATTTAAAAGGTAGGTTATCGAACTATATGTTTGTAGTATACACATTAATTTCTTATATAAGTATTATAAGTACCACGGTTTTTACGAATTAACTTATTTAAACAAAGGAATGCGAATGATGAGTATGATTGAATAAGTTCATGAGTAAGACACGTTGTATATATGTTTTGTAACAGAAATGAAATGATTGACATTTGGCAGGGAACCCTATTCCTTGTCCAGGTCAACTAATTTGATCTTCAAACCCTCGTCCGAACAAATAAAATTGATCTATTCACTCTCTTTCATCATTTCCATTAAATGATATATTCTGAATAAATATTAACAACGGACAACTGGTGCAAATTAACGCAAAAACTCACATAGTCCTTGTCCAGTCGAGCAAAAAACAAATTGACAAGAAAAAATGGTAAAAGGTACGTAATTTCAAGCACATTTCCAACAAGATCTTATTGAGAAGTAATATAACAATTGTAAATTCGTATTTTATTTCTCCAACAATTCTTTTGTAGCATCATACATTAGAAAATAATATTGACATTTAGATGTGCCATATAATTTTTATTTGGGGCCGTCGTGGCCGTGATCGTATGGTATTTGGATTTACAACTACCTATGCAATCGGTTTCTATCACAACTTATGTTGTGAGTTCAAATCTCGATCAGGGCGAGGTGTACAACATTATGTGATAAAGTTTGTCAGTGACTTGCGATCAGGTTGGTGGTTTTCTCCGGATCCTCCGGTTTACTCCACCAATAAAACTGACTCACGATGTAACTGAAATATTGTTGAAAGTGGCGTTAAACACCATCAAACATCAACCAGTTTTATTTGAGCGCCGTCATGTCCGCGTTCTTTAAAAATAATCATTAGAATTGAGAAAATGTAATCTACATGTATTATCTGTTCGTTTGTAAATCTCATCAACTGTCCATCTAAGAAACGTATTCATACAATATACAACTATTGCCTTTAATCGTATGAGGGGAACATCGAAAGTTGTCAACCCGAGGGTAGTTGTTTTCTCTGAGGGCCATAGCTCGAGAGAAAACAACCTCTCGAGGGTTGCCAATCAACAACCAGACAGACAGCGACTTACTACAGAAATACCTAACTTCACCAGAAAAATGGGAAAATAAATGGCAAATGAGCTTTTATCCATCAAAATATCTCCAAAATGAAAAGAAACAGCTTATACCAACATCATATCAGCTCCATGGTGAAACACTTGCAATAGAAGATGCCAGTAAATACATAGTTCTGAGTAGCCATCACCAACAACCTATCCTGGGACAGACTGTGAAACATATCACCAACAACCTATCCTGGGACAGACTGTGAGACATATCACCAACAACCTATCCTGGGACAGACTGTGAGACATATCAACAACATAGTAGGAAAAGGATTTAAGACCCTTGGGTACGTTCGAAGAAACGTAAAGGACTGTACAAAAACAGTAAAGGCAGCAGCTCACACCTCCGTTTTAGACCTACAGTGGAATGTGCCAGTATACAGTCTGGTGCTCATTTAACCAGAAAAACATCAAATCACTGGAACAGGTACAGAGACGAGCGGCACGATTTGTATGTAACGATTATAAGGATCGCTCATCAGGCTGCGTTACAAACATGATAAAAGCATTGTATATATATATTTCGTTGTGCAAGCACCTGTTCAATTCACTTGTTTATTGTATTTATATGTGGACATCGTGTACCTCATATTTTCAGTCTGAGCGTTGAATCTTACAAAAGTTCCCACGGAAATCTTGGTGTTATACTTTTTTATTTTGCTTGTATTTTTTACACTGTATTTAATACACTTCATTTTACGTTTCTTCCAATTTTTTTTTGTGCTTCCCGAGCCATACCGGCAATACAATATTGTCATTTAAGCATATTTTAACAGCTTGCAACAAATACAAAATAAGGACATGCAAATTTAACAACATATGGTGATTAATGAAAATAACGATTTATAATTCCACGATTAGAAAACACGTTTTTCCCTGTGCATAGTTTTATTTGTAAATATTGGATTATTTTAGCTGTAAATACACCAGAAAAATTGCTCTGTTGACCGGCATGCGCAAAGTTTTCGCGGAACCACATACATTCAATAACGAATCCGGTTCCTACACTAGAAGGAAAAGAAGAAACGTCGAAAATTGTACGATGTTGCATTTATTTGACGACCTATGATTGGATAAAATCATTCCTAAAAATAATGATAGAAAGGAGAGCCATATATGGAAATCTAGAGAATAAGATTAATACGCTTTACCTAGCCAGGAGAAGATTCCATTCATAAAAATAACGCGCAGTAACGAAATGATGCAGACGGAAAATTACAGGTCAGTGGGCGGTGCTTAATTTTGTGTAGTGACCATTACGTCTTTAGCCTTAGAATTCCATTCATAAAAATAACGATGCAGACGATAGATAAACTTGCAGTTACGAAACGATGCAGACGGAAAATTACAGAAGGTCAGTGGGTGATGCTTAATTTTGTGTAGTGACCATTACGTCTTTAGCCTTAGAACTTTCAAGAAAGTCCGTCATAGTTCGTGGAAAAAACTTAGTTACTGTTTCGAGTCATAGATCAACAACATCGTACAAAAATGTTCTAAGCTCCCGTGACCGTCTATCGTTATTTGGACGGTCAGTAAATAGTTGAAGGGTTCGCGCTAAAGTGCTCACCCTTAAACAATTTACTGACCGTCCAAATAACGAAGCACGAACCCTTCAACTATTTACTGACCGTCCAAATAACGATAGACGGTCACTTGGGAGCTTAGAACTTATATTAATCAACTTTGAAACGCTCTCTTCTATTTATATCGCCCACCCACTTTATTGTCCACATCTAATATAACGTAAATAAGAATGTATGCTTTTTCTGTCAACTTAATTTGAAAAATAAAATAAAATTTATAAGACTTACCTCGAGAAATTGTAAAAATTTTGCACTTTATTTCTGGAAAATGTCGATATATTGAAGTTCGCATCTTTCTTTGTAAGCACAATAGACGTTATTGTTTACAACTCAGCGATGGGCTATCTCAAAGATGAAATATTTCCCTACGATCACAATATGGCCTGTTCAAACCAGAATCAGCTAGCTTGTCCGAGTATTTAATATTTAAAGTCCACTTGTTATTGCTTTCTTTTATCAATATTCTACTTATTAACCCCTTTTTTGTCATGTATCTTTTTTTTTCTTTTTTTTTTAATGTTTTTATGAGAATTCTCTCTGGCAACATAGATCTGTCTGCTACATCATTTATATTACATATCTGATCGGTGTGGCCTTAATGTTTCATCAATCCGTCAATTTCAATTACATGCAAGAATTTTTGGTGATAACACAGTATGAGATATGAAAAAAAAATATCACGAGCCGAAACCTTCTCATCTAAACCTCGTTAAAGTATCGCATGGTTGAATTTTGATCATCAGTGCATATTTTAATAAGGACCGACCATTTAAGTTCAAAAGGGGGTGGTTATTATTTTGTACATGAAAAAACGCAATATTTGTTCAAGTTATCATCAAAATTGCATGTTGAAAATTGCAGGGTTTAATTTGTTTGTGTACAAATATAAGAACAAATTTTTTCTATACATTGTGGCGAAAAAAATAGCCCCCCTCCCCCCTCACCTCCCCCACATACTTAATGTTAAATGATTGTTCCATTTTTATATTTTGCTATATGTTGACAAAATCGTTATTTGGTATTATTAAAATGTCAGAGAATAGATGAAGTACATTAAGACGATGTGAAATTGATTAACAGTCAATTTATTTCAAAGTGAAAATGATATGATATTCACACTACAATTGTTATTGATGAGGGTAAACAAAGCAACAAATAAGAAGGGGTTGTCATTTTCTTACCAAAATTAGATCATGAACAATAAACATCGGTTTTATGTATAATTAAAGCCCAGCAAGGATTCTACAACGTACTCGTACAGATAATAAATAGCTATTTCTGATATTTGTCTTTTGTCTGGATTAACCAGTTCGAAAGTCGATCAATAGGTTAATGACCTAAATAACAAAATATGAGAAAATTTTAGTTGAAGGGGAAAATGTTAGTGGGACAAATTTAGTGATCTGACAGTGAAATGCAGATTTTCTTCTCCACTGTTGGGTGTAGACTTTTTTGTATATTAAAGGTGCGATTATTATTATTATTATTATTTACAACTACATGTGCAACCAGCGCCTATCACCACGTAAGTTCTGAGTTCGAATTCCGCTCATGGCGAGGTGTACTCGATACAACATTATGGGATAAAGTTTGTCAGTGACTTGCGACAAGTCGGTGGTTTTCTCCGGGTACTCCGGTTTCCTCCATCAATAAAAGAGACCGCCACGAAATAACTGAAATATTATTGAAAGCGGCGTTAACCACCATAACCCTATTAATATTAACTTTTTATCAGAGACAAATAAACAAAATAATACATACACTATAAAGTTGTATTTCCTTTTAGTATACAAAAGAAAAAGTAACCCGGAAGGGTGATGGTTGCTTTACGCCACTTTCAACATTAATTGTTTTGTTATATTGTTGCAGTACGTTTTATTGGTGTAACACAACATGGATACGCGGAGAAATCCACCGAAATGCGACAAGTCACAGATAAACTCAATTGCCATTCAGTCACATTATCAAGTACACATCGCGCGGGAACCGACCTCGCATGTTATAAGCGATGCATTTTGATATAGTGAAAATGTATAAAGATAAGAAGTCAAAAATGTCAAGGAATTTATTTTTGTTAATGTGTGACGTAAAAATATTTTTGACATTTACGTCACTGAATATGGTACTGCTTTGACAACTATTTTACCTATTTTGTTCCTGTATTTAAATACTGTTACAGTGACAGCCGGAACCTTTGAACCGTAATGAGAGCGGGAGGTTTGGCGCCTTAAAATCTGATTCAACCCACCATTTCTTTAGAAATGCCTGTACCAAGTCAGGGTCATTGCGGTTTTCACAGTTTTCCGGTTGTTGACTGATTTTGTCTGTTTATATAATTATGAGTTTTGACTTTCCCTTTGTAAGATTGTTCGGAGTTCGGTAATTTTGTTATTACCCTTATTTACTATAACCATGCCCAATGTCACTGCTGGTGGAATTTTTTTCCCCCGAGGTCATTGCAACTTGGTAGCTTTACTTAAGCAATGATGAATAACGAAATTAACGACAACATACCGGCTAGGACGTCACCCGGGTTAACAAGGTCCTCATTTGCTACTACACGGAACAGGGTAGCAAATGATATATGCGTTCCACGGAAAATCCTACGGGATACCCCCGATTTGTCTTACGTTCAGCCAGAGGGTAATTATTATTTCAAAACTTCAGATTCGTATCAAATTTTAAAATCTTGTTCTATTAATATTTCGGACTGTCTTAAATCTCCAGGTACTTGTGACTCTTCTCCTTGCATTACTACTTGCAAAATAAAAACTGACAAAAATAATACTTGTAAAACATGCGTCATGCTAATAACTTCTCCTGAATTTACAAGTAATTTAACTGGAAAAACGTACTAAACCAAATCGTTTGACCCTCTGGACTGTTCTACTAAAAATGTCATTTACGGCATAGAATGTACACTCTGTGGACTTTTGTATGTTGGTGAAACTCGTCAAGCATTGCGAAGTAGGATGAGCCAACATCGATATGATGCAAAAGATCCCAAATACAGGATTTTGTATAATCATTTCAATCAACCGGGTCATGACCGATGTTTGACGATGAAAGTTCGAATCATCGAGAAGATTTACCATCATACAAACAGTCCTATACTTAGTACACCTTACCGTACCGATAGAGAGTTGTTTTGGATAAAAGAATTAGGCACTGCAATGCCTTACGGTTGCAATGATAACATCAAAGGAGTGGGAAATTTGTCAAGTCCTGGATGCAACGAAATCAACGTGATGAGCCTTTTTAATACTATTCCAAGAACTAAACGTAGCCATGGTCATAAAAGAATTCAACATCTAATGTTAAAAAGTCCTCTAAACCAAGAACGTTACAAGATACTTTTAATGATTTACTTTCTAATATACAGAAACCTCTTGGAATTCATCATATTCGTACAATCTTATTTTCACTACCTGTAAACTACCTCAAAGATCTTAGGGATTTTGGACTTGACAAAGTAGGCGTAGATCCTTTTTCTCCTAAGTACAAATTGTCTAGTATTATATGTGACGTGGCGTCCTTTCGTCTTTTTAAACCAGTTCGATCTGAACCTCTTCATGATAACAACAGAAAATTCCTCCATATTCCGTTTGCTAACAAAGGAATCGATGCTATTAACATCAGCAACATTCTTAATAGAAAAGAGGTCGTTAAAGAAATTCCACCATATTTCAAAAATCAATCTGTTCCCATTGTCTCCTATAGTTACACTAACAGCATTGGCCGTAAAATGTTCAACTACAAAGAAGCATTGCAAGATATTAACATAGAAGAGTACCTTAAGAACCCTCTGACTTGTGACTGCTCCCACTCTCCTTTTCAATACAACCCATTAGTGGAGCGGATAGTTGGTAAAATATTTCACTTGGTGAGAAAAGCACCAAATTTGGCATGAAGGTTCCTTGTCTAGTACCTGAATAGGAAATATCGTTGGCCATTCAGGTTTCGGCCATTTTCAAAATGGCCGCCACGATTTTCAAAATGACGTCAATTTTCATAACGTTTATCTGATATTTTCAATTATTTTTTTGCAACATTTCAATTTCCTTTGAAAAAATCAATCAAAAAGGGGTTCAGCATACGATTACAGTATCATTTCATATATATGTTCACTCCATATGCGCCAAAATACAGGCTGTAGTGGTTTTATAGGACGCGAAAGACCTAAATTCAGAGCAGTTACAGCTGCATAGCTACAAGGTAATCCTGATCTGAAACATTTGCAGTTGCCAGAACAACTTATTCTACACCCACATTTAAGTAGTTCTTGACATGATGCTGCTATTGGTGCCAATGATGTCCAGTGTGGGACCCAAACTCGGCTATCTTTTTCCCAATCCCACCTGGAAGGTGATGGTAAAGTTGGCGACTTACATAGCGACTGCCCCCAAGTATGTCCTGCTTGCAAGAAAGATCTTTTGATATGCCCAACAAGAGCAGCTCTTGGGGGAGGAATGCCATTATAGGGACGCTGTTTACGGGCAAAAAGGTCAAGGCTCGCATCATTTACTTTATTGGTACTGCTGGACCGATCGTACATGATGACAGCAAATTCTTCGAGTACACCGATTTCACTTTGTGTCAAATTGTCACATGGAGAACTTAAGCAATGGAATACTTCTGTTGCATTCTCAAGCACATTCCAGGCCTGCCATGCTGTCTTTTTACCTTTTCCAACAAATGCAGACACGGCATCACAACCTGTGAATGCATGAAAGAAGAGTACTGCTTTCGACCTAGGACCTAGCGATCTAACAATATCATGAATTGGTAACCATCGCAAATCTTTGCCTTTTCCAAAAGTCATCATAAGTGATCCACATTCAAATCATCAAACACAGCCACACCTATAACAACAACATCTGTATCAGAACTTACTATGTTAATCGACTTTCTACCACCTATTGCTGCATGTTTTGCATGCAGAAACATACGAGTGTCAGCTTCCTCATGGGTGCAAGGTGCTATAAAGTCGGTATCTATAGCTTTGTTGCTGACAACATTTTCTTCCTTAGTAATGACGTCAATGATGAAATGCTGATGTTAACGTGTGGTCCTCTCCCTTTCGACGAATGATATGCTGACCATGACACTGTTTCAACATCTAACACTTCATTGGTTAAACTTACAAATTGAAGCCACTCATACTCAAGACGAAGGTTTCAAACGAGATAGCCGAGATCAAACATGCTCATTGGTGTTTGCAGGATCGGTGGATTTGGTTTTGATTTCAAGAATGCTGGTTTTACATTTGTGTATGTTTCGGGGAGACAGCTGATAGCTTTTGACTTTGGCTTTTGACCTTTGAATTCAAACGTTCGGGAATCAGAGAATGTTGACAAAACTGGATGCTGAAAAACAGATATACCGGTGCCATGACATGAAATTGTTGCTGTTGTTGCAGAAGGATTATGATCTATGTTGTCAACTGCAGACGTTGTGAATAAACCTTTTTGCAAAATGACTGGACAAACAACGCCATCTTCCATAAATTGACTAAGAACAGATTCCCCAAGCTGAGTAGATATTTCCAACACTCGGTCATATGAGATGTAAATGCCATGCTGAAACAGGGCGTCTATCAGTTGCCGCTTTCTTGTCTTTGCATACAAGAGAAGACCTACATAAATAGCAAAAGGTGGTTCACGGTCACTTGAATGTCTCGAGTGTTCACTTGTGTTTTTGGTCCCTTTTTTGTGATTGTTGAAGTACAAAAGTTGTGCTATATCAAAATCTGACTTTGCTAGACCATTTTCTATTTGAGACTTAATATCAGGTCCGTGCTCAATCATTTAACACAAGTTCAACTAAACAATGTGGAACAGAATCAACGACAGAATCTCTATCAAAATGACCAGAGAATTTATTTTGCTCAGCGAATATTTCTCTGCGGACAATTTCACTTGCTTTAGCAAGATACATGGCATCAGTATAGTCACAGGCAGAAACAAGTGCTGGTCCAACATCTTTTTCAAAAACCAGTAAAACCTCACGTCCTTTGTCAAATGGTTTTAGCTCTGGGATTTTTAACAGCAATTTATTTTTCAGACGGGTTCTGTTGAATGTCGAATTAGTTTCAAACTGTTTAAGTCTGGATTCGTATAAATTGCACAGGTCAGCTAGTTTAAATACCACACATCCTGTGCTTCCGCGTTGTGTTTCCACTACGTGAGTCACTAACCCCGCAAAAATGTTAGACATGCCCCATGATACTTTAGCTCTTGTGCCACAACATCTCCTGCGCTTAATTTTGCCAAAAGTTTTTGATCTTGCAAGTTCTGTGCACACTGATGGAGTCTTGTGTTGAGTTACATCGTCATATCTTCACAGAGTTCAGAACGTGATGCTTGTTCCTCACAGATGAAACATTCTTCAAGATGTAATGATCGCTCTTCTGTTGGTGCAGTCGAACTTTTTCTTGTAAATTTGAATGACAATGGTATATCGGAAAGGCTCGTATCGGGAGGCTGATGTCTCTTTTGGACTCTTTGAAGTTTTGTGTTATTGAACTGCATGACTCATGATATTTTGCCTCGTTTTTTTATAAAAGCAGCCTCTATTCCATCTCCTTCGTCGATTCGACGTATATCGAGAGGAACTGGCATTTCGTTGACTCGGAAATATTTTTTGACAAGGTTCTGTATCCTGATTTTGCCAAATATATTTTCATTGGAGGTGATTTGAGTGCCTCATGTTTGTCTTCCTGACAAATAAAATACTTCGACCAATCTGCTCTGCTTCTCCTGAGCAGACAAAGAAAGCCGAATTCTTTTCGACATAGTAACCAATAATCAAAAACAACAAGTTGTTGCACGCTACGTCGTGCTAAGAATACCCCCACTTGTTCATTTGTAAGTCGCACGGTAAACAGGAAGTAGATATGCGGTAAACCTGGAAAGGGGAGGAACTGTACAAGTCACCATGCCAAAGCCATATATCAAATATAAGATAATTTCTTCCAGTAGAAGCTGAGATAACTGTTACGAAAGTTTTCATTACGGCAAACATGAAAAATTCTAAGTCGCACTGTAAACAGGAAGTAGATGTGCGGTAAACCTGGAAAGGGGAGACACGGTACAAGTCACCATGTCAAAGCCATATATCAAATATAAAATAATTTCTTCCAGTAGAAGCTGAGATATCTGTTACGAAAGTGTGAACGGATGGATGGACAAACGGACGGATGGACGGACAAGGTGATTGCAATATAGCCCCCAATCTATGAGTGGGGGTATAAAAATATGAAAAACAAATAGACAAAAATAATTGAATAAAGAAATGGATTGTAATGTATTATAGACGATATCTCAAATATTAAGTTGAAAGGCCGAGGGATCATCCTTTTACCACCTACAACTTACACACCTTTTTGTATGGGATACAACTGGGTTCGATGATGGAATTCCTACACCCAGTCTGATCGTTCATCCAGTGTTATTCAACTCCCGTGCGATCTGTACACCATCTGAAAGACTAAAGCCCTGTCCCTCTTGGCTCGGCTGTCCCGCGTTGGCACTCTCCGTCAATTCGGGTACGACATCACGACCTTCTACGGGGCGGATCGTGATGTCTTTGAGAGACTTTGTTTTAAAATAAAACAAAGCTAACACTGAACCCATGCCGAGTTTCACGGTAATCAATTGCACCATTGTGCCATGGTAGTTTTTGCAATTTACTCTTTTATTAATTCACAAGTAGAAATCGATATATTTCAGACCTGAAATGCGTTATGAGGAAGTCATTTTGCCTTTTTTTAAAGCAGGATGATTAAAATATCTTGTACAAAGCTTAGTTATACAAAAATATACCACAAAACGGCCAAACAATGATAAATATGACAGTAAATAGACAGTACATGAAGCCATGCAGTATGAAAATGTCGCCATTTTGTTTTAGCGGCAGCCATCTTGAAAATGGCGGAAATCGCGATGGCCAATGATGATTTTAGAAACAGTATTATCTGACAGATATGTGTGCCAAATTTCATGCTTTTATCCACAAGTGAAATATTTGGGTGAATTTTTTATGCTAGCCGCTACACTACATCTGGACATGTAATCACTGGTGATCTGAATATCATTCAACATGAGAGTCTCCGAAAGGTGATTTCTCATGGTCCTAAATTCAGAGAACCTCAACACATCAATTGGAAACATAATTTCAAGATAATTATGGATGCTGTTGAAGATTATGCCAGAAGGTGGATAAAGAGAGAAGTAGACCAAGATCCTGAGTTAGAGTCCTTGTCAGACTGGGTTAGAACAATTAGGTCTCTAGTACAAGGTCGGATTCACAAACTCAAAAATTGTGTTAATAGTCGACCTAAGTCTGTATTTAAAGACCAAGAAGCTGTTAAGTGTCTTTCCTCTCTTCATGACAAATATGTTTTCGTTCCTGCGGACAAGGCTTCCAACAATATCGTGTTTGTATGTAAATCATATTACTTCGAATGCCTAATCAAGGAATTAGGCATAAATAGCAACACCTCTAGTAATACCACATACAAACCAACTTCGTTCGACAAAGATGAAATCCTAGCTAACCACAGATCATTCATGACCTCTTTAAACATTCCTTCTGGTAAAGAGTCTGAGGATTTACCCTATTTATATTGGATACCTAAGCTCCATAAGACACCATACAAAGAAAGGTACATAGCGGGATCATCAACTTGTTCGACGAAAGAATTGTCTATTCACCTGACAAGGATTCTGTCTGCAGTAAAAGAGGGACAACAGAAATATTGTGAAACTGTTTACTCGCGTAGTGGCATAAATCACATGTGGATTTTGAAAAACTCTAAAGATCTTTTGGATAACCTGAAATCAAGATCTTTCTTTCAGGTATCCTCCATCAAAACTTTTGATTTTTCAACTCTATATACCACCCTACCGCATGACAAATTAAAAACCCGCTTAAAAGAAACAATTCATAAAGCTTTTAGTCATAGAAACTATGGCTCAAAATTTGTTGTGTTAGGCTACAATTCCACATATTTTTCAAACAAAATTCAAAAAGGTAAAACATGCTACTCCGAGGAACAAGTGATCAGTATGCGGGAGTTCCTCATCGATAACATATTTGTCTTCTTTGGAGGGACACTGTTTCAGCAGGTCGTCGGCATACCAATGGGTGCGAATTGTGCCCCTCTTCTAGCCGATTTATTTTTATACTCATATGAGTGGGAGTTTCTTCAAAAGCTTGTAAAAGATAAGAAGATTCATGAGGCTAGAGCCTTTAATTTCACATACAGGTATATTGATGACGTTTTATCTCTCAATGATTCTAGATTTGCAGAATTTCTTCCATTGATATATCCTCCAGAGCTGGAAGTTAAAGAGACCACCGATACAGCTTCGTCCGCATCATTCTTGGACTTATACCTCGAATTTGACGACAGTGGTCAACTCAGTACTAAAATTTATGATAAGCGGGACGACTTCAATTTTAAAATCATAAATTTTCCAAACATGTGCAGCAATATACCAGCTTCTCCTGCATATGGTGTTTACATCTCGCAATTGATTCGCTATGCAAGGGCCAGTAGCATTTATTCTGATTTCCTGAAACGTAATCTTCATCTGAGAAACAGGCTACTGGACCAGGGCTATTAAAAGATTTGCCTTATTCGATCTCTTAAAAAGTTTATATTCCGATACCAATATCTTGTCGAAATATATTCCGTCTCTGCAGAAAAAATTATAAGCGATGCATTTTCATATAGTGAAAATGTATAAAGATAAGAAGTCAAAAATGTCAAGGATATTTTTTTTGTCAATGTGTGACGTAAAAATATTTTTGACATTTACGTCACCGAATATAGTACTGCTTTGACAACTATTTTACCTATTTTGTTCCTGTATTTAAATACTGTTACAGTGACAGCCGGAACCTTTGAACCGTAATGAGAGCGGGAGGTTTGGCGCCTTAAAATCTGATTCAACCCACCATTTCTTTAGAAATGCCTGTACCAAGTCAGGGTCATTGCGGTTTTCACAGTTTTCCGGTTGTTGACTGATTTTGTCTGTTTATATAATTATGAGTTTTGACTTTCCCTTTGTAAGATTGTTCGGAGTTCGGTAATTTTGTTATTACCCTTATGGTGATAGGCACTTCTTGCCGTAGGTAGATGTAAATCCAACAACCATGCGGCATCTGTTCTGAAATGGGTAAGAGTTATGGCCTTAACACCATTTTCAACAATATATCAGTTATATCGTGGCGACAGTATTATCGGTGGAGAAAACCAGAGTACCCGGAGAAAACCACTGAACTGCCGCAAGTCACTAACAAACTTTATCACATAATGTTGTATCGAGTACACTTCGCCATGAGCTGGATTCGAACTCACAACTTTAGTGGTGATAGGCACTGATTGCACAGGTAGTTGTACATCCAACTAGCATACGATCACGACAACCCCTGTTGCAAAAAAAATGATATTGAAACGAATATGTTTATACATGTACTTAAATGTTTTTATTACTGGACTTTAATTCCAGAATGCTGGATTGTGGGAAAAAAAACATAACATAAATAAGACAGTGAACTGTTATTTATTTGAATGGATAATGAACAAAATAAAATATTGGTTTCCTTAAATTTTAATTATTTGAATATTTCTCTGGATACTAAGTGGCGCTAAACACCACAACTCCCCATGTCTTTTACCAATATAACTGACAACAGCGACCAACCCAAAACGACATAAATTAAATGTTATAAATACCCAAGATAACCCAAACCCTATCCCGATCTTATATCTATGAAATCGCATCATCAAAAGCCCCAACTGTTGATATGTGACTAGTTTAAATTGGAAAAAAACAAATCACCATCAGAGAACTTTTACACTCGTTTGATCTACCCAAACCCTTTTTGTTTACACCTACGAGTTATTTCTAACACCAATGACATCGACAAAAGAAATAATAAAAAATAAAAAAAGTAAATAGGGTAAAGATATGAAAAAAGAGAAGTGTTGTACCCTTGCAAAGAAAAAGAAGAAGAAAAGTATCAAATGAATTCGTGTTCTTGTCATTGTTTTTCATCAAAATCGGTGTGAAATCGATTTATCATTATTTGACGTCCAGGGAGCAGTATTTCATCTATATATAAAACAATATATAAACACTATGGGGGGAGGGGGGGTCGACAGTGTCAACGAATTGTCATTGCCACCAAACAAAAGAGTATGGAGAGTTGAGTAAGGACGGAAGAATTAATCCTTTGTAGCGGCTATGCGCCTACTCTTTATCGGAATCAACAAAAGAGATCCTTTAAAGTGCAGGGAGCGTAGCTTTCTCCAACCACGTTTTACCCACCATTGATCTTTGTCAGCCTTTCGTTTTTTAACCCAACAACCCCCCATTGAAAGGGCATCCCCCCTATATGCCACCCGCACGAGCTTCAAAATTATTTAGACATATACGATGTTAAGAGAATGCATTTCTGTTAATGTACACACCCCAACTGTCTTAGATTGTAGTATTTGACTGACTGTGAATGTGAATGTACATTTTGTGTCACTTAGTAAATGGATGGTTCATTGATTGTCTACAGAAAGAAACCAGTTTCATTTATTTATTATTCACTTATGGTTTGCTTTAGTAGACAACAGTTCACATTTTAAAGCGAAATTGTAATTTCAAAGTTTAAATTGTTTATAATAAAGGTTTGATGTAATAGGGGGAATGAGGATCTGGCAAGATGAAGGGGGAGAGGGTCATGCCATGCTCCCCGTTCACTCTGTTTTTATTTTATTCGGAAGAACATTGTCACCTCTGTGCTCTATTATCAAAGAGACACCTACTTATCTAAAATCTAAATCTGGCGGTATGTATCATCTTGCCAGATCTCGTTTTTCCTCTTGTTCTTTTATTAAACATCCTTTATCATCAGGAAATATCGACTTAATCAATAGGAAGTTTTTAAAATAAAATTTTGCTAAATAATTAAGCATTTTGTGAAGACTTAACTAAAACTTAAAAACTGCAATTATTTCATAGAAACGAATGAGCAGCCATACATGGAAGTAAATTAATGTTACTTTGGGGTGGAGGTGGGGGTAAAAATTAGTTTACTCGCGCCACTTTTTATAGAAGTGCCTGTATCAAGCCAGGAAATTGAGTGTTCATGTATTTGTGATATCAATTTTGCCCCTTTCTGCGATTTTTCCTATTGAAGTTTTTAAACTGTTCATACATTGTGTTATTTTTTGTATTTCATTTTATTGCCTAAGAAGTGAAGTTACATAACCCGATCAATGACATCTTAACATCCGTAACCCGATCAATGACATCATCTTAACATCCGTAACTATTGATTATGTACCGATTATCATTTAGCGTTTTCATTTTTTGTTACTTTTACAAAGCGAAACGCGAAAGAAATCTGAAGAAATATAATACTTTGCTGAAAAAAAACACTTTATTGCGTTTTGTGTTTTATTGTTAGGAATCCACATTTGTTATTAACAGTAGTTTGCTACTAACAGACTGATGTACACAAATCTGTTATTGTATCTATATATATATATATATATATATATATAGTAGTTTGTTACTACCAGACTGATGTACACACATCTGTCATTGTATCTGTGTATAGACTGGTGAACACAAATCTGTCATTGTATTTGTGTATAGTAGTTTGATATAGTTTTAAGCGTAGATGGTCATTCTACCTACATAGCAAACCTTCTTAAAAAAAAAATAATAGAAAAAGTATTACAAATATTACACAGAGACTCGTGAGAAGTCTGAAATAGATATCATATTCCGTGTTTACAAAAATGTAAAATAAGGCTTAAGCTTTGTTTTTGTTTTCGTCGGTAAATTTTATATAGGACTATAGATACAGTTTGAGATTTAAAATTCCATTTAGAAGCCTAACATTTTACAGAAGATAACTTCTAATAAACATACCGTGTTATCCTATACCTCTAATGACGTAGCGCCGATAATACTGATAACAATATAGATATTTCAATGACGCATGAAATGAAGTATCTCCACTAATCCAGATAAAAATACAGATATGACATTTTACCATGTTTACACATGACCTTGTTGATAACCATGCATTTCTACGAAGACATTACAATCGTAATTTGCAAGAAGTGTGTACAAGGTGTGAAAAATGAATTCATATCCTGGTTTTTTTTTCTTAATGAATCGTTGCATGCAAACATAGCTAATTAATTAGAAGTGTGAAAAACAGGGTCTTGAGAAAAGTCTGAAGTTTCCACAGTTTTCAGAAGCTGTAGATCAAAGAAAGACAATAAAATTGCAACACAAAAAGAAAAATGACACAAACACACAAACTATGAAACAACAGATATGTATGTATATAATAAGATATCGAAATAATTACAAATGTTGTTAAAATTCACAAAAAATGGAAGACAAAAATGAAGGATTAGTGACCTAATATTTTACTAGCCTGTCTCATCCCGGAAAGGAGCGTCCGTTTGTATTGCGGAAAGAATCACATACATTAATAGTATTTCGATGTTGAGTGTACCTGATGAAGGTTATTCCAGGAGTGTACCCGATGAAGGTTGTTCCAGGAGTGTACCTGATGAAGGTTATTCCAGGAGTGTACCTGATGAAGGTTATTTCAGGAATGTACCTGATGAAGGTTATTCCAGGAGTGTACCTGATGAAGGTTATTCCAGGAGTGTACCTGATGAAGGTTATTCCAGGAGTGTACCTGATGAAAGTTATTCCAGGAGTGTACCTGATGAAGGTTATTCCAGGAGTGTACCTGATGAAGGTTATTCCAGGAGTGTACCTGGTGAAGGTTATTCCAGGAGTGTACCTGATGAAGGTTATTACAAGAGCGTACCTGATGAAGGTTATTCCAGGAGTGTACCTGATGAAGGTTATTCCAGGAGTGTACCTGATGAAGGTTATTCCAGGAGTGTACCTGATGAAGGTTATTCCAGGAGTGTACCTGATGAAGGTTATTCCAGGAGTGTACCTGATGAAAGTTATTCCAGTAGTGTACCTGATGAAGGTTATTCCAGGAGCGTACCTGATGAAGGTTATTCCAGGAGTGTACCTGATGAAGGTTATTCCAGGAGCGTACCTGATGAAGGTTATTTCAGGAATGTACCTGATGAAGGTTATTCCAGGAGTGTACCTGATGAAGGTTATTCCAGGAGTGTACCTGATGAAGGTTATTCCAGGAGTGTACCTGATGAAGGTTATTCCAGGAGTGTACCTGATGAAGGTTATTCCAGGAGTGTACCTGATGAAGGTTATTCCAGGAGTGTACCTGATGAAGGTTATTCCAGGAGTGTACCTGATGAAGGTTATTACAAGAGCGTACCTGATGAAGGTTATTCCAGGAGTGTACCTGATGAAGGTTATTCCAGGAGTGTACCTGATGAAGGTTATTCCAGGAGTGTACCTGATGAAGGTTATTCCAGGAGTATACCTGATGAAGGTTATTCCAGGAGTGTACCTGATGAAAGTTATTCCAGTAGTGTACCTGATGAAGGTTATTCCAGGAGCGTACCTGATGAAGGTTATTCCAGGAGTGTACCTGATGAAGGTTATTCCAGGAGCGTACCTGATGAAGGTTATTTCAGGAATGTACCTGATGAAGGTTATTCCAGGAGTGTACCTGATGAAGGTTATTCCAGGAGTGTACCTGAAGAAGGTTATTCCAGGAGTGTACCTGATGAAGGTTATTCCAGGAGTGTACCTGATGAAGGTTATTCCAGGAGTGTACCTGATGAAGGTTATTCCAGGAGTGTACCTGATGAAGGTTATTCCAGAAACACGTCGTGCACTCTAAATTTGATATCTAAGTTTTTTGTTTGTTAGAACTTGTCCTAATTGTGATAAGTATTCCGCGTACAGAGAATATTAATTTAATTCTTTATTTATTTAACGATGATATTACGTTTATTTCACGTAAGCAGACTTGTTAGGAGTTGTCGTTGGTTGACCGATGAAATACTGGGCAATGGAGGGGGTTAGGGTGTTTAACTCCACATTCAACAACTATTTCAGTTATATCGTGGCGGTCAGTTTTATTGGTGGAGGGAACCGGAGCATACAGAGAAAACCAACGAATTGTCGTAAGTCACTGATAATTACTCTATCACATTATGTTGTACCGAGTATACCTCGCCATGACCGGGGTTCGAACTTACAACTTTAGGGGTGATAGGCACTAATTGCACAAGTATTTAGAAATCCAACTACTATGCGATCACGACCACCACGCCCTCAATTGACATTAAATAACATCTACCAATCAAGCAATACTAATATATTTTATTTAAAACAATGCATGGATACTTGTGTACAAAGAACTTGCGTTTTCTAATAAGCCATAATCACATTTGGATTGTTAGGTCCCAATTCGCAAACGTCCATTTCAAGTTTCGGGTTAAGCCTTAAAAATATCATCGGATATTTGTATATACTGTTATTTTTTAGTGACAAAACTTATCTAAAGAACTTTCAGCTACATATTAGTTCTAGTGATACGGAATTGATTTCTAAATGAAAAAGGATCATATAAGAAGGCAAATGTACAGGATATTGAGAACAAATTGAAGGTAAAAATATTCATGAAAAAAAAGCTGATATCTTAATAGGAGTTAAAGTGAAAGAGTTACCACGAGTTTGGCTGAAGTAACCGACCAAGAAGGGGTGATTTATCAAAAAATCTATTACTAAACGCAAACCATTATATTTATATGCATGCATCTCAAATCCGTACAACCCAAAGTATTTAGTTAACACATATTTAAATCATTTGCCATATTTGGCAATTCTTTGGAGATTGATTGTGGTTTAACACTTTTAAGCAAACAGTGTTGTAGCTACATTCATGACCAGAACAACCCTACTTTCAATAAATCTTGTAGTAAGAAAGTGGCAATGGGATGGGCTTACTGATGCATGAAATTAAGAATGCCACAGATATATAAGATCATGTAATGGGTAAGGTCAAAATATATGCCATGGAACGGACCACCAAAGACCATTTTAATCAAACGGTTCTTCAGAACAGGACCTGGTGTATGTGGTTATTTACGTATGGCTAAGCAAATGGTTCTTCAGAATAGGATCTGGTGTATGTCGTTATTTACGTATGGCTGAACAAACGGTTCTTCAGAATAGGACCTGGTGTATGTCGTTATTAACGTATGGCTAAACAAACGGTTCTTCAGAATAGGATCTGGTGTATGTCATTATTTACATATGGCTAAGCAAACGGTTCTTCAGAATAGAACTGGTGTATGTCATTATTTACGTATTGCTAAGCAAACGGTTCTTCAGAATAGGATCTGGTGTATGTCGTTATTTACATATGGCTAAGCAAACGGTTCTTCAGAATAGGACTGGTGTATGTCGTTATTTGCGTATGGTTAAACAAACGTTTCTTCAGAATAGGACTTGATGTATGTCGTTATTTACGTATGGCTAAGCAAACGGTTCTTCAGAATATGACCTGGTGTATGTCGTTATTTACGTTTGGCTAAGCAAACGGTTCTTCAGAATAGGATCTGGTGCATGTCGTTATTTACGTATGGCTAAGCAAACGGTTCTTCAGAATAGGACTGGTGTATGTCGTTATTTACATATGGCTAAGCAAACGGTTCTTCAGAATAGGACCTGGTGTATATGTCGTTATTTACGTATGGCTAAACAAACGCTTCTTCAGGAATAGGACCTGGTGCATGTCGTTATTTACGTATGGCTAAACAAACGGTTCTTCAGAATAGGACCTGGTGCATGTCGTTATTTACGTATGGCTAAACAAACGGTTCTTCAGAATAGGACCTGGTGTATGTCGTTATTTACGTATGGCTAAACAAACGGTTCTTCAGAATAGGATCTGGTGTATGTCGTTATTTACCTTTGGCTAAGCAAGTGGTTCTTCAGAATAGGATCTGGTGCATGTCGTTATTTACGTATTGCTAAACAAACGGTTCTTCAGAATAGGACCTGGTGTATGTCGTTATTTACGTATGGCTAAACAAACGATTCTTCAGAATAGGACCTGGTGTATGTCGTTATTTACGTATGGCTAAGCAAACGGTTCTTTAGAATAGGACCTGGTGTATATGTCGTTATTTACGTATGACTAAACAAACGCTTCTTCAGGAATAGGACCTGGTGCATGTCGTTATTTACGTATGGCTAAACAAACGGTTCTTCAGAATAGGACCTGGTGCATGTCGTTATTTACGTATGGCTAAGCAAACGGTTCTTCAGAATAGGACCTGGTGCATGTCGTTATTTACATTTGGCTAAACAAACGTTCTTCAGAATAGGACCTGGTGTATGTCGTTATTTACGTATGGCTAAGCAAACGGTTTTTCAGAACAGGACCTGGTGTATGTCGTTATTTACGTATGGTTAAACAAACGGTTCTTCAGAATAGGACCTGGTTTATGTCGTTATTTACGTATGGCTAAGCAAACTGTTTTTCAGAACAGGACCTGGTGTATGTCGTTATTTACATATGGCTAAACAAGCGGTTTTTCAGAACAGGACCTGGTGTATGTCGTTATTTACATATGGCTAAGCAAACGGTTCTTCAGAATAGGATGTGGTGTATGTCGTTATTTACATATGGCTAAGCAAACGGTTCTTCAGAACAGGACCTGGTGTATGTCGTTATTTACATATGGCTAAGCAAACGGTTCTTCAGAATAGCACCTGGTGTATGTCGTTATTTGCGTATGGCTAAACAAACGGTTCTTCAGAATAGGACCTGGTGTATGTCGTTATTTACGTATGGCTAAACAAAAGATTCTTCAGAATAGGACCTGGTGTATATGTCGTTATTTACGTATGGCTAAACAAACGGTTTTTTCAGAATAGGATCTGGTGTATGTCGTTATTTACGTTTGGCTAAGCAAACGGTTTTTCAGAATAGGACCTGGTGTATGTCGTTATTTACGTATGGCTAAGCAAACGGTTTTTCAGAATAGGACCTGGTGTATGTCGTTATTTACGTATGGCTAAGCAAACGGTTCTTCAGAATAGGACCTGGTGTATATGTCGTTATTTACGTATGGCTAAGCAAACGGTTCTTCAGAATAGGACCTGGTGTATGTCGTTATTTGCGCATGGCTAAGCAAACGGTTCTTCAGAATAGGACCTGGTGTATATGTCGTTATTTACGTATGGCTAAGCAAACGGTTCTTCAGAATAGGACTGGTGTATGTTGTTATTTACGTATGGCTAAACAAACGGTTTTTCAGAATAGGACATGGTGTATGTTGTTATTTACGTATGGCTAAGCAAACGGTTCTTCAGAATAGGACCTGGTATATGTCGTTATTTACGTATGGCTAAACAAACGGTTTTTCAGAATAGGACCTGGTGTATGTCGTTATTTGCGTATGGCTAAGCAAACGGTTCTTCAGAATAGGACATGGTGTATATGTCTTATTTACGTATGGCTAAACAAACGGTTCTTCAGAATAGGACTGGTGTATGTCGTTATTTACGTATGGCTAAACAAACGGTTCTTCAGAATAGGACCTGGTGCATGTCGTTATTTACGTATGGCTAAGCAAACTGTTCTTCAAAATAGGACCTGGTGCATGTCGTTATTTACGTATGGCTAATTAAACGGTTCTTCAGAATAGGACCTGGTGTATGTCGTTATTAACGTATGGCTGAACAAACGGTTCTTCAGAATAGGATCTGGTGTATGTCGTTATTTACCTTTGGCTAAGTAAACGGTTCTTCAGAGTAGGTCTGGTGCATGTCGTTATTTACGTATTGCTAAACAAACCGTTCTTCAGAATATGACCTGGTGTATGTCGTTATTTACGTATGGCTAAGCAAACGGTTCTTTAGAATAGGACCTGGTGTATGTCGTTATTTACGTATGGCTAAGCAAACGGTTCTTCAGAATAGGACCTGGTGTATGTCGTTATTTACGTTTGGCTAAGCAAACGGTTCTTCAGAATAGGATCTGGTGCATGTCGTTATTTACGTATGGGTAAGCAAACGGTTTTTCAGAATAGGACTGGTGTATGTCGTTATTTACACATGGCTAAGCAAACGGTTCTTCAGAATAGGACCTGGTGTATATGTCGTTATTTACGTATGGCTAAACAAACAGTTCTTCAGAATAGGACCTGGTGCATGTCGTTATTTACGTATGGCTAAACAAACGGTTCTTCGGAATAGGACCTGGTGCTTGTCGTTATTAACGTTTGGCTAAGCAATGGGTTTTTCAGAACAGGACATGGTGTATGTCGTTATTTACGTATGGCTAAGCAAACGGTTCTTCAGAATAGGATCTTGTGCATGTCGTTATTTACGTATGGCTAAGCAAACGGTTCTTCAGAATAGGACCTGGTGTATATGTCGTTATTTACGTATGGCTAAGCAAACTGTTCTTCAAAATAGGACCTGGTGCATGTCGTTATTTACGTATGGCTAATTAAACGGTTCTTCAGAATAGGACCTGGTGTTTGTCGTTATTAACGTATGGCTGAACAAACGGTTCTTCAGAATAGGATCTGGTGTATGTCGTTATTTACCTTTGGCTAAGTAAACGGTTCTTCAGAGTAGGTCTGGTGCATGTCGTTATTTACGTATTGCTAAACAAACGGTTCTTCAGAATATGACCTGGTGTATGTCGTTATTTACGTATGGCTAAGCAAACGGTTCTTTAGAATAGGACCTGGTGTATGTCGTTATTTACGTATGGCTAAGCAAACGGTTCTTCAGAATAGGACCTGGTGTATGTCGTTATTTACGTATGGGTAAGCAAACGGTTTTTCAGAATAGGACTGGTGTATGTCGTTATTTACACATGGCTAAGCAAACGGTTCTTCAGAATAGGACCTGGTGTATATGTCGTTATTTACGTATGGCTAAACAAACAGTTCTTCAGAATAGGACCTGGTGCATGTCGTTATTTACGTATGGCTAAACAAACGGTTCTTCGGAATAGGACCTGGTGCTTGTCGTTATTAACGTTTGGCTAAGCAATCGGTTTTTCAGAACAGGACATGGTGTATGTCGTTATTTACGTATGGCTAAGCAAACGGTTCTTCAGAATAGGATCTGGTGCATGTCGTTATTTACGTATGGCTAAGCAAACGGTTCTTCAGAATAGGACCTGGTGTATATGTCGTTATTTACGTATGGCTAAGCAAACGGTTCTTCAGAATAGGACCTGGTGTATGTCGTTATTTGCGCATGGCTAAGCAAACGGTTCTTCAGAATAGGACCTGGTGTATATGTCGTTATTTACGTATGGCTAAACAAACGGTGTTTCAGAATAGGATCTGGTGTATGTCGTTATTTAAGTTTGGCTAAGCAAACGGTTTTTCAGAATAGGACCTGGTGTATGTCGTTATTTACGTATGGCTAAACAAACGGTTTTTCAGAATAGGACATGGTGTATGTCGTTATTTACGTATGGCTAAGCAAACGGTTCTTCAGAATAGGACCTGGTGTATGTCGTTATTTACGTATGGCTAAACAAACGGTTTTTCAGAATAGGACCTGGTGTATGTCGTTATTTGCGTATGGCTAAGCAAACGGTTCTTCAGAATAGGACCTGGTGTATATGTCTTATTTACGTATGGCTAAACAAACGGTTCTTCAGAATAGGACTGGTGTATGTCGTTATTTACGTATGGCTAAGCAAACGGTTCTTCAGAATAGGACCTGGTGTATGTCGTTATTTACGTATGGCTAAGCAAACGGTTCTTCAGAATAGGACCTGGTGTATATGTCGTTATTTACGTATGGCTAAGCAAACGGTTCTTCAGAATAGGACCTGGTGTATGTCGTTATTTGCGCATGGCTAAGCAAACGGTTCTTCAGAATAGGACCTGGTGTATATGTCGTTATTTACGTATGGCTAAACAAACGGTGTTTCAGAATAGGATGTGGTGTATGTCGTTATTTAAGTTTGGCTAAGCAAACGGTTTTTCAGAATAGGACCTGGTGTATGTCGTTATTTACGTATGGCTAAACAAACGGTTTTTCAGAATAGGACATGGTGTATGTCGTTATTTACGTATGGCTAAGCAAACGGTTCTTCAGAATAGGACCTGGTGTATGTCGTTATTTACGTATGGCTAAAGAAACGGTTTTTCAGAATAGGACCTGGTGTATGTCGTTATTTGCGTATGGCTAAGCAAACGGTTCTTCAGAATAGGACCTGGTGTATATGTCTTATTTACGTATGGCTAAACAAACGGCTCTTCAGAATAGGACTGGTGTATGTCGTTATTTACGTATGGCTAAGCAAACGGTTCTTCAGAATAGGACCTGGTGTATGTCGTTATTTACGTATGGCTAAACAAACGGTTCTTCAGAATAGGATCTGGTGCATGTCGTTATTTACGTATTGCTAAACAAACGGTTCTTCAGAATAGGACCTGGTGTATGTCGTTATTTACGTATCGCTAAACAAACGGTTCTTCAGAATAGGATCTGGTGTATGTCGTTATTTACGTATGGCTAAGCAAACGGTTCTTCAGAATAGGACTGGTGTATGTCGTTATTTACATATGGCTAAGCAAACGGTTCTTCAGAATAGGACCTGGTGTATATGTCGTTATTTACGTATGACTAAACAAACGCTTCTTCAGGAATAGGACCTGGTGCATGTCGTTATTTACGTATGGCTAAACAAACGGTTCTTCAGAATAGGACCTGGTGCATGTCGTTATTTACATATGGCTAAGCAAACTGTTCTTCAGAATAGGACCTGGTGCATGTCGTTATTTACGTATGGCTAAATAAACGGTTCTTCAGAATAGGACCTGGTGTATGTCGTTATTAACGTATGGCTGAACAAACGGTTCTTCAGAATAGGATCTGGTGTATGTCGTTATTTACCTTTGGCTAAGTAAACGGTTCTTCAGAGTAGGTCTGGTGCATGTCGTTATTTACGTATTGCTAAACAAACGGTTCTTCAGAATATGACCTGGTGTATGTCGTTATTTACGTATGGCTAAACAAACGGTTCTTTAGAATAGGACCTGGTGTATGTCGTTATTTACGTATGGCTAAGCAAACGGTTCTTCAGAATAGGACCTGGTGTATGTCGTTATTTACGTTTGGCTAAGCAAACGGTTCTTCAGAATAGGATCTGGTGCATGTCGTTATTTACGTATGGGTAAGCAAACGGTTCTTCAGAATAGGACTGGTGTATGTCGTTATTTACACATGGCTAAGCAAACGGTTCTTCAGAATAGGACCTGGTGTTTGTCGTTATTAACGTATGGCTGAACAAACGGTTCTTCAGAATAGGATCTGGTGTATGTCGTTATTTACCTTTGGCTAAGTAAACGGTTCTTCAGAGTAGGTCTGGTGCATGTCGTTATTTACGTATTGCTAAACAAACGGTTCTTCAGAATATGACCTGGTGTATGTCGTTATTTACGTATGGCTAAGCAAACGGTTCTTTAGAATAGGACCTGGTGTATGTCGTTATTTACGTATGGCTAAGCAAACGGTTCTTCAGAATAGGACCTGGTGTATGTCGTTATTTACGTATGGGTAAGCAAACGGTTTTTCAGAATAGGACTGGTGTATGTCGTTATTTACACATGGCTAAGCAAACGGTTCTTCAGAATAGGACCTGGTGTATATGTCGTTATTTACGTATGGCTAAACAAACAGTTCTTCAGAATAGGACCTGGTGCATGTCGTTATTTACGTATGGCTAAACAAACGGTTCTTCGGAATAGGACCTGGTGCTTGTCGTTATTAACGTTTGGCTAAGCAATCGGTTTTTCAGAACAGGACATGGTGTATGTCGTTATTTACGTATGGCTAAGCAAACGGTTCTTCAGAATAGGATCTGGTGCATGTCGTTATTTACGTATGGCTAAGCAAACGGTTCTTCAGAATAGGACCTGGTGTATATGTCGTTATTTACGTATGGCTAAGCAAACGGTTCTTCAGAATAGGACCTGGTGTATGTCGTTATTTGCGCATGGCTAAGCAAACGGTTCTTCAGAATAGGACCTGGTGTATATGTCGTTATTTACGTATGGCTAAACAAACGGTGTTTCAGAATAGGATCTGGTGTATGTCGTTATTTAAGTTTGGCTAAGCAAACGGTTTTTCAGAATAGGACCTGGTGTATGTCGTTATTTACGTATGGCTAAACAAACGGTTTTTCAGAATAGGACATGGTGTATGTCGTTATTTACGTATGGCTAAGCAAACGGTTCTTCAGAATAGGACCTGGTGTATGTCGTTATTTACGTATGGCTAAACAAACGGTTTTTCAGAATAGGACCTGGTGTATGTCGTTATTTGCGTATGGCTAAGCAAACGGTTCTTCAGAATAGGACCTGGTGTATATGTCTTATTTACGTATGGCTAAACAAACGGTTCTTCAGAATAGGACTGGTGTATGTCGTTATTTACGTATGGCTAAGCAAACGGTTCTTCAGAATAGGACCTGGTGTATGTCGTTATTTACGTATGGCTAAGCAAACGGTTCTTCAGAATAGGACCTGGTGTATATGTCGTTATTTACGTATGGCTAAGCAAACGGTTCTTCAGAATAGGACCTGGTGTATGTCGTTATTTGCGCATGGCTAAGCAAACGGTTCTTCAGAATAGGACCTGGTGTATATGTCGTTATTTACGTATGGCTAAACAAACGGTGTTTCAGAATAGGATCTGGTGTATGTCGTTATTTAAGTTTGGCTAAGCAAACGGTTTTTCAGAATAGGACCTGGTGTATGTCGTTATTTACGTATGGCTAAACAAACGGTTTTTCAGAATAGGACATGGTGTATGTCGTTATTTACGTATGGCTAAGCAAACGGTTCTTCAGAATAGGACCTGGTGTATGTCGTTATTTACGTATGGCTAAAGAAACGGTTTTTCAGAATAGGACCTGGTGTATGTCGTTATTTGCGTATGGCTAAGCAAACGGTTCTTCAGAATAGGACCTGGTGTATATGTCTTATTTACGTATGGCTAAACAAACGGCTCTTCAGAATAGGACTGGTGTATGTCGTTATTTACGTATGGCTAAGCAAACGGTTCTTCAGAATAGGACCTGGTGTATGTCGTTATTTACGTATGGCTAAACAAACGGTTCTTCAGAATAGGATCTGGTGCATGTCGTTATTTACGTATTGCTAAACAAACGGTTCTTCAGAATAGGACCTGGTGTATGTCGTTATTTACGTATCGCTAAACAAACGGTTCTTCAGAATAGGATCTGGTGTATGTCGTTATTTACGTATGGCTAAGCAAACGGTTCTTCAGAATAGGACTGGTGTATGTCGTTATTTACATATGGCTAAGCAAACGGTTCTTCAGAATAGGACCTGGTGTATATGTCGTTATTTACGTATGACTAAACAAACGCTTCTTCAGGAATAGGACCTGGTGCATGTCGTTATTTACGTATGGCTAAACAAACGGTTCTTCAGAATAGGACCTGGTGCATGTCGTTATTTACATATGGCTAAGCAAACTGTTCTTCAGAATAGGACCTGGTGCATGTCGTTATTTACGTATGGCTAAATAAACGGTTCTTCAGAATAGGACCTGGTGTATGTCGTTATTAACGTATGGCTGAACAAACGGTTCTTCAGAATAGGATCTGGTGTATGTCGTTATTTACCTTTGGCTAAGTAAACGGTTCTTCAGAGTAGGTCTGGTGCATGTCGTTATTTACGTATTGCTAAACAAACGGTTCTTCAGAATATGACCTGGTGTATGTCGTTATTTACGTATGGCTAAACAAACGGTTCTTTAGAATAGGACCTGGTGTATGTCGTTATTTACGTATGGCTAAGCAAACGGTTCTTCAGAATAGGACCTGGTGTATGTCGTTATTTACGTTTGGCTAAGCAAACGGTTCTTCAGAATAGGATCTGGTGCATGTCGTTATTTACGTATGGGTAAGCAAACGGTTCTTCAGAATAGGACTGGTGTATGTCGTTATTTACACATGGCTAAGCAAACGGTTCTTCAGAATAGGACCTGGTGTATATGTCGTTATTTACGTATGGCTAAACAAACAGTTCTTCAGAATAGGACCTGGTGCATGTCGTTATTTACGTATGGCTAAACAAACGGTTCTTCGGAATAGGACCTGGTGCTTGTCGTTATTAACGTTTGGCTAAGCAATCGGTTTTTCAGAATAGGACATGGTGTATGTCGTTATTTACGTATGGCTAAGCAAACGGTTCTTCAGAATAGGACCTGGTGCCTGTCGTTATTTACGTTTGGCTAAACAAACGGTTTTTCAGAACAGGACCTGGTGTATGTCGTTATTTACATATGGCTAAGCAAACGGTTCTTCAGAATAGGATGTGGTGTATGTCGTTATTTACATATGGCTAAGCAAACGGTTCTTTAGAACAGGACCTGGTGTATGTCGTTATTTACATATGGCTAAGCAAACGGTTCTTCAGAACAGGACGTGGTGTATGTCGTTATTTACATATGGCTAAGCAAACGGTTCTTCAGAATAGGACCTGGTGTATGTCGTTATTTACGTATGAAAACGTCATTTTATTTGATTTTGTAATTAGACAGTGAAGCACATTTGCATATAATACGTTTGTAATTTCCTTCGACTCAACCATATTATGTTAGACTTCCAGTCCAATTGATACTGTTATCTGTAATCTGTAATCTGTAATCTAATTTCTGCCATTGTAGGCACACCTTTTTCGAGTAGTTCAAGTTATATAAGTAGTTAAAACATCTCCTCCACCAATGTACACTATATACACTATATATTGTTTGTAAAATAAGTTCGTTTTTTTCCCAATACACTGGATTAAAACGTGACTTTAAAATCTAAAACGTCTAAAATCTAAAATATGTCTAAGATCTAAAATAATATACACTGTGCCGGAGTAGACAACCCCCCACTATATGACAACACTGTCTATGCATACTTTTTCTTTCTTTTCTTGGTCGCTTCTATATGTAGCTGTTTATATCTTTCACAGTGAAGACTATAGCATAATCTTCTACATTTTGGTTCTATTATACTCTGTATCAATGTATGAGCCTCATCCTCTTTAAAGTTGCCAATATGTATATCCATAACGGAACCTTCGGGATGAACATCGACGTTACGCGATTCTTGGGGAACAAGTAACAGATCCTTTGTGATGAAAATTATGTCAGCAAGTAGGAAAGCCACATAATAATGGATAACTGCAAGGAAGGAAGGTAAATATATCGTATATTTTGCTCTCACGGAACTCTCTGATGTATGATTCAATCCAAAGCCAAAAACCATTCACAGACGTCTGCTGAAAATGCGTTTCGCTCGCTTTCCAACGAGATGACTGTCAATGTAAAGAGGAATTTCGGAGATATCTTTTATGCATATTTGCTTTTTTCCATCTTTTAACTCTCAAATTTTGACAATTATTAAAAGAAGAAACGTAAATGCACCAACTCCTAACCCAGTCTTCAGTTAATAATACATTAAAGCCCATTAAATTCGATTTTTAATGGAAAAGGTTCGTAGCGGCACCTTTATACTGTGTACAAACTGACCCGGCAAAAAATGTTTGGACTCGTGCATATCTAATTCCGGAACGGAACCGGCCTGTAAGAAGGCAAGAAGAAGGTAAGAATTCTGTTTATTTATTTGTTTTTTGCATGAACTTGGGGGAAATAAATGCTTTATTAACCATTTCCTGTTGTCAGATGAAACATTTTGGCTATGTCATCGTATATTAATTGAGAAATAAGCGATAATGTGCCGCAAAATGACGATCAGCTTGACCCCAACCCCGAATTTCGCTCCGTTTCTCTTTGAATTGCTCGCATTGAATGGAACGAAATGTATTGAAGGAACGATTGATGAATAAAGATGACAAGAATCGTCACTTTGTGCTTTTAATTATTGATATAAGTAAGCACGGGGCGAAAGAAATTGGTAATGTCAAAATGGCAGGACCCGATTTCGTGAATGATATTACAGCATGATGACCCGGTTTTGTTCCAAAAAAAATAACGAACAAACAGGAACCAAAGCAACAGAAATCCACAGCCACCATTGTTTATACTCTGATACAACATTTCCACAATTCGATGACTTAATAAAACATTCTAGAGAAAATCATCCGTACCATTGTTATTACTGCAAAACAACCTTCTCCCTATTTGAAGAAGTAATAAAACACTCGACGGAAAACCACGGCTCACTAATGTTGAAAGTTAAATACCTTGAACTGAATCCATTTAGTGGACACTATGGTTACAAAAGCCATAATTTCAATGTTATTCCAGAGAAAATAAAGGCTTCGCGACCTGGAGGCAACGGACCCTTTACGACAATAATACTAAATACTAAATACTTTATAAGCACAAACTCATTTATAATATATGGTTAGGGCCCATATACAATGTATTATGTACACTGATTATGTAACAGTATAACAAGTTTGTGAAGTATGGGTTTACATCAAATGAAATATTTAACAAATTATGCATAATATACATAATGTATTTCACATCAGACTACAGTCATGGAACATAATTATTCGCCATCCTCGATTTTACGCTATATATTTCATATAAAACCACATTTTTCAAAAAAATTATTGTGAAGTCATTTCTAAACGGATTTTGATAATTTTTGCACCAGAAGAAGCAGAAATATTTAAAGATAATTTGTTTATTTTAGCACGATTTTGTTAAAATTTTGATATTGATTACAGTGGATACATTCAAACACACTGCCAAAAAAATAAGAAAATAAAACGAACAGATAAAATCTTACCTGAAATGTATGGTACCACCTTAAGGAGGCTTGTAGCTGCAAAGCCCTATACCCCCTTCCCTTTTTGGAAAAAAAAATCATTTTTCCGTTTCATTGTTTTTTTTCACATTCTAGAAGAAAATTACCGAAAAGAAAGAAAAAATTTAATTTATATCTCTTCTCATTAGATCTTTCTTTTTGGGAAATTTCGTCTTGAAATGTTAAAAAAAAAAAAAAATATAAAAAGGGAAATGTTTTTTTTCAAAAAAGGAGGTAGGGTTTTGCGGCTACAAGCCCCTGTGATTTCGACAATATATATATTTTATCGATATCCCCTCCTGGATATCAAAGGGTGACAAGTCAGAAAAAGTGTATTTTAGTTACATTCTGCATTTTAATTTAATTCTAAATATAAATATTGTAGGCGGAAGTAAAATGTTGTGGAAAAATCTTTCCACAAACAAACCCTTAATTAACCTGCATTAACTAAGAAATAAAGAGTTTATTCATAAGTTAAAAAATTTCTTACAAAAATGATGACGGGATTTAATAAGCATAAGGTGCTTCCTGATAAGGAAGGGGGCAACTTCCTATTTTGTACGGTATACTGGGGTGTGCAAATATGAAAGGGTAGCAAGTTTTGTAAGCTTATGATACAATAATATCAATTTGGAGGGAATTTTTCTCCTTTTCTAGTAAAAAAAATAGCCAAGTATAGTGTATAATATACCTGTTTAGGATATATTAATTTGGGCCAGTTTTCAATCCTTCAGATCGCCACGATATAGCTGAAATACTGCTGAAAGTGGCGTTAAGCCCCGTTCAATCAATCAATCAATCAATCATTCAGTGGTACATCCCCGTAAAAGTACACCGTGCAATATAAACAAATGGATCTACTATAAGTTGCAAAATGTCAAGTTTCGTTTCCTTACAACTAAATCTGGCTATTTCTTTACTACAAGAACTAATCAAATCCTCTATTATAGGCTTCCTTACAAATTCTAAACATTTACAAGTTAATAGAAAGTGTGTAAGATTTTCTTCTGCTTCACCACACAATTCACAAATACCCCGTTCAACATTCTGTCTAAATTTTACTCTATCTACTTCAAGAACATAGCTTCCTGTTACAATTTTCAACTTTGTAGATATTCTACTAATTTCTCTAACATTCATAGTATTAGTATTAACGATAGGATGACATTTTCCCGGTGTATATATCAAAGACAAATATTTCAAACTAGAGTATAACCTAGCTTGTTCTAAATATTTTGTAGTCCAATATTTTTGTACTTTGGCAGATATTTGCTTCTTCCAATGATATTTTGAGATTGGATTATGCAACTATTGTCTAGGATCAGTCAAGTTATATTTCAGGAAAATTCTTCTCAAATAATTAAACCAACTATTACTATTTAATGCCTTGAAATTCAATTGTCTTTCTGCAAGTTGTCACTCTATAGAAACTTTTTCTTGTCTAGTAACGTTTCCATAAAAAGATAGTATTTTAATGTCAACTTGTGCTTCTATCGGTAACATTCCAGAATATATATGGCCGGATCCGCTACAGTTTTTGGTTATGATAACAACTGTTTTCAGCATGACACAGGTCCAATATTTCCACCAAATCCAGATTCAGATAATATATTCAGAAGTGTGTTTATGTAAATCTTATATAAATCAGCAGATAATGTCCCACACCTTGCCTTCTCCTTGTTCTATTTTAAAAGTATCTGAGGTTTGATTATTCCACTTCACACTTGAAACTGCATTTTTTTTATAAATTATCAATAAGCAAAATTAATTGATAAGGAATGTTCAGTTGGTATAATCTTCATATCAAACTTGCATGTTTTACAGCATCAAATGCAGATCTTGCATCAAGCATAGAAAGTATTGTTTGGTCATGTACAGCAGTATTTTCTCTATGATATTCTTCAATAATAAATTAACAATTCAGTGGAGCTGTCTTTTTAGTGAAGCCTCTTTGTAGTGGATTTTGATATTTTATAACAATAGGGATAATTCTAATTTTTATAATTGTCTGAACTAGCTTAGACATAGTAGGAGTAACAGTTATTCCTCGGTAATTCTTACTGTCTTTAACACTGCCTTTATTTTTAAAGATCGGAATTAATAGTCCTATTTTCTGGTCATCTGGTATATAACTAAGTCTAAAAGTACTATCTAAAAGGTTCTTTAAGTAAATAAAAAGTATTGGCCCACCAAAAGTCAAATTTTCAGTAGTAATGCCATATATATCTGGTGACTTATTCAAATTTAATAAAGATAACGTCTCTTCTATTTCTTCTAATGTTACAGTCTGATGTTCGAAAACAGACTTACAAATGTCAATAATATCAATATACTCTTGCTCCTCTGTTTTTTGGATATTTTTTATCAAGATGTTCATGCTGTGAATTACAAGTTTGTTTCTCAAAATGACGTTTCCAACCATTCAAAATATTGTCTTCTGCTGAATATATAATACCATCAACATTCAATTCATCTATATGATTACTTAATTTCCCCCTCTGTTTCTTTATTAGTTTATAAAATAGATTTTTATTTTCAATATTTGTTTCTAGTATTTGTTCTCTGTCATTAACTCTACTCATGACAATTGCTTTCCGACAATGTTTCCGTAAATTATAGGTCAAATCTTTCTTTTGAATAAAATAAGCATTTCTGGGATCTATCGGACGACCATTAGTTTTCCATTGAAAAAATGCTTCTTTTTTCATTTTGATAGCTTTTGCAATGTCCTCGTAACTTTCAATGTAGGTTTCCTATTTCTTTTCTTTCGATTTGTACAACAATTCTTTGCAGAGGTGAAAAGTAAATTGTTTTTAAATTCTGAAAAACAAACTCAACTTCCCATCTGTTATTTATGTTAGATGGGAGAGATTTCACTCCGATTTCAACAAATGTTCTATATTTAATATTTATCTTTATCAACTTTGTCCCAACGTATGCGAATAACATTATCTAAAGATTTAGATATGTTTTTTACCCTTTCTTACTGGAGAAATCCATCTGCATATAAACTTGTAACTTTGTTGTCTGTCAGAAATGTAAAAGAATTGAATAATTTTGGAAAGTATTTGTGTTTAGCAAAGAAACTACGTAATGCATAATTTATCACTGTTGATGTCGTATATATATAATTATATGTACTTGTTTCAGACTATGACCAAGTGTATCACACTCCGCGATACATGTAGTTTTATTCATATGTTTGTATTTATTTATCTATATTTGCATTTAATATACAATGTATGTGAAATATGTAGTTGGCGCTATTAACATGTTATATATATAAATTGTACAATCCTATAAGCTGTATTTGCTTTCGGAATAAAGTATTATTATAGTAATACAAGTAAATTTCACTTTTGCCCTCACTGGATAATGATCAGAAACGTTACTCATTATGTTATTCAAAGTTTTTATAGACATTACGTTGTCTTTAAAATCATGTTTAAAAAGTAAAACGTCAATGGTTGAAGTTCCATTTCCACTACTATTTACAAAAGTAATACCATCTTCTTCTGTATATAAAATATTATCAGACATAAAATCTAATTGATTTCTTCTAGTATTTGTTTTACTAAATACATCTTCGTTAAAATCACCTCCAATTATAATGGAATGGGTATCACTGTACTTCTGCAATATTGCATGAAGTTGGTCAATACAGTTACAAAATTCAATTGTATCTAATGATAAACCTTTGCATGGTAAATAAACTGATATCAACAAAAGTTTAGTTGTTCCTAAAAGTTCTACACAACATAGTATATCATTTCCAATCTCTAAGGGAATGACAATGTTATTAATTTCTTTACTCCACAAAATTCCGGTTCCACCATATCCACGTGGTAAACTTACTGGAGTGATTGGATCTGTACTTATCGACGGCTTTTCCAAATCCATAAATTTTGGGATGAATCTCATTTAACAAATTTAATTGGAAATCAAATAACCAGTGTTCTTGGATTAAAAATATATCCACAGATTTGAAAAGTTCCTAGGAAAACGGACCACATGTTTGAATATTTTTGCAATTAAAAGCTAAATTATTAATTTCTGACTTTTTATCAGTACTAGAGTTTTTTTTTTTTTACATCAGTCACTTTCTCTATATTTGTTGTTTCGGAGTGAGGCTCCTCAGGTGTAAAAAATAATTGTCTTGAGACAAGTTTTCTGAATTCTGATTCTGGTAATATAGATTCTGTCCTGCATACTGAGATGGGTAATTCTGTCCCTTATGTACTTGATTATTATGCAAGTCACTCCTTGAATTTTGATTTATAGCTACATGTTTTTGATACGAGTTAATTTGAAGTACATCAATGAGGTTTGATTGCATTATATTTCGAACAGGTTTTTCACTCTGTTCATAATACATATGTTTTTCATTTACACTATTATAATGCGGGCCATTATACTGACCATTCCCACCTTCGTAACTTTCAAAAGTGGATTGATATGGATATTGAAAACGATAGTAGCCTGGATAACTCCATTCTTGTGGTAAACTTTGTTTTCCTATATTTTCTATATTATGGTCACTTAACTTTTTGTCAATATCACTGAGATTGCATGTCAATTTATCTAGTTCGTTTTCGATTTTGTTTACTATGAATTTGGTTTCTTTACTTCTAACTTGCAATAGAAGATCGTCACTTTCATCTTTACAGTTAATTAAATTTTGAGGTTTTGAGTTTGTTTTGTTTGGCAACATATTTTGTTGATTTTCTTCTAATATCAATAGTTTTCTATTCATAATTTTCATTGTTTGTTCCAATTCCATGTTTCGGGCTTCGATTTTATGAATATAGTCAATTAACTTAGTCTTGTCTTTTAATTTCTCATTCACTGATGATTCTCTAACTTTTAAGTTGAAGTTTTCCTCTCCATTTTTTAGTATTAATTGCCGTAGTTCTTTTTCTTTTAATATACTAGACTCTACTTCTCTTCTCTGAGTATCTAATACAGGACTATTGAAGCTTATTTTACTAGACTCTACTTCTCTTCTCTGAGTATCTAATACAGGACTATTGAAGCTTATTTTACTAGACTCTACTTCTCTTCTCTGAGTATCTAATACAGGACTATTGAAGCTTATTTTACTAGACTCTACTTCTCTTCTCTGAGTATCTAATACAGGACTATTGAAGCTTATTTTACTAGACTCTACTTCTCTTCTCTGAGTATCTAATACAGGACTATTGAAGCTTATTTTACTAGACTCTACTTCTCTTCTCTGAGTATCTAATACAGGACTATTGAAGCTTATTTTACTAGACTCTACTTCTCTTCTCTGAGTATCTAATACAGGACTATTGAAGCTTATTTTACTAGACTCTACTTCTCTTCTCTGAGTATCTAATACAGGACTATTGAAGCTTATTTTACTAGACTCTACTTCTCTTCTCTGAGTATCTAATACAGGAATATTGAATCTTATTTTACTAGACTCTACTTCTCTTCTGTGAGTATCTAATACAGGACTATTGAAGCTTATTTTACTAGACTCTACTTCTCTTCTCTGAGTATCTAATACAGGACTATTGAATCTTATTTTACTAGACTCTACTTCTCTTCTCTGAGTATCTAATACAGGACTATTGAAGCTTATTTTACTAGACTCTACTTCTCTTCTCTGAGTATCTAATACAGGACTATTGAAGCTTATTTTACTAGACTCTACTTCTCTTCTCTGAGTATCTAATACAGGACTATTGAAGCTTATTTTACTAGACTCTACTTCTCTTCTCTGAGTATCTAATACAGGACTATTGAAGCTTATTTTACTAGACTCTACTTCTCTTCTCTGAGTATCTAATACAGGACTATTGAAGCTTATTTTACTAGACTCTACTTCTCTTCTCTGAGTATCTAATACAGGACTATTGAAGCTTATTTTACTAGACTTTACTTCTCTTCTCTGAGTATCTAATACAGGACTATTGAAGCTTATTTTACTAGACTCTACTTCTCTTCTCTGAGTATCTAATACAGGACTATTGAAGCTTATTTTACTAGACTCTACTTCTCTTCTCTGAGTATCTAATACAGGACTATTGAAGCTTATTTTACTAGACTCTACTTCTCTTCTCTGAGTATCTAATACAGGACTATTGAAGCTTATTTTACTAGACTCTACTTCTCTTCTCTGAGTATCTAATACAGGACTATTGAAGCTTATTTTACTAGACTCTACTTCTCTTCTCTGAGTATCTAATATAGGACTATTGAAGCTTATTTTACTAGACTCTACTTCTCTTCTCTGAGTATCTAATACAGGACTATTGAAGCTTATTTTACTAGACTCTACTTCTCTTCTCTGAGTATCTAATACAGGACTATTGAATCTTATTTTACTAGACTCTACTTCTCTTCTCTGAGTATCTAATACAGGACTATTGAAGCTTATTTTACTAGACTCTACTTCTCTTCTCTGAGTATCTAATACAGGACTATTGAAGCTTATTTTACTAGACTCTACTTCTCTTCTCTGAGTATCTAATACAGGACTATTGAAGCTTATTTTACTAGACTCTACTTCTCTTCTCTGAGTATCTAATACAGGAATATTGAATCTTATTTTACTAGACTCTACTTCTCTTCTGTGAGTATCTAATACAGGACTATTGAAGCTTATTTTACTAGACTCTACTTCTCTTCTCTGAGTATCTAATACAGGACTATTGAATCTTATTTTACTAGACTCTACTTCTCTTCTCTGAGTATCTAATACAGGACTATTGAAGCTTATTTTACTAGACTCTACTTCTCTTCTCTGAGTATCTAATACAGGACTATTGAATCTTATTTTACTAGACTCTACTTCTCTTCTCTGAGTATCTAATACAGGACTATTGAAGCTTATTTTGCTAGACTCTACTTCTCTTCTCTGAGTATCTAATACAGGACTATTGAAGCTTATTTTACTAGACTCTACTTATCTTCTCTGAGTATCTAATACAGGACTATTGAAGCTTATTTTACTAGACTCTACTTCTCTTCTCTGAATATCTAATACAGGACTATTGAAGCTTATTTTCCTAGACTCTACTTCTCTTCTCTGAGTATCTAATACAGGACTATTGAAGCTTATTTTACTAGACTCTACTTCTCTTCTCTGAGTATCTAATACAGGACTATTGAAGCTTATTTTACTAGACTCTACTTCTCTTCTCTGAGTATCTAATACAGGACTATTGAAGCTTATTTTACTAGTGCTCTCGGATTTTGGAGAAGTTACATCTCTAATAAAATTTAGGTTTAAATTGGTTTCAGTGTCGATTTCTTTTAGTTTTTTTGTTACTTCACATCCTAAACAACTACTATCTTTTTCCATAAAATTTTCATGAAATGCTAGATTGCAACTTTCACATATATATTCATCATCCTTTATTGCCTTTGAGCACACATTACATTCTTTAAAAGCTTCTTCTACTAAAATTGACTGAGCAATAGTGATATCATTGTCTCTAAAACAAGTTTTAGATACTGTATTGTTGTCATAGTTCTTAACATTATAATGAAAATGGTCCATTATTTGTTTTACAGAGGTCTTATCTTCATTCATATCAATATTCTTAACAAAAATTTCTTTATTGTCTAATTTAGTTTGTTCATCTGGAGATTTAATATTACTCTGAGTATGATCTAAAGATGTACTACTATGGTTTATAGGATCAGTTGCATTACAAGTTGCACATAAAGTACATATATATGTGGTTGTATTTGGGTTGTTTTCTAACATATCAATTTCATTTTTCTTCAATTTCTCGCAATGGTAATGAATCCAGTGATTTCCCGTGCTACACCATACCCCTCTAGACAGACATTTTCTTTTACATTTTAAGCAGTCACCAGAATTGATTTTTGATAAATGTAGTTGATTGACTGTAGCACAATCTTCACCTTTATTCGTAACAGATTTTACTAACTCTGGTTGGGAATTAATTGTGTCACCTGAAGACTGGTGATCTTCATTGATTGAAGACAACAATATATCATATTGTTCTTTGATTTTGGTATTAAGTAGTATGTAATCTACATCATTACTCATTTGTGAAGTAAATTTTGAAAGTTCATCAATAAACAACAAGGAATGTTTCCCATTTACTTTAATGCTACAAGTTGTATTAAAAATGTTCACTCTGTACAACTGTTTTGATGGATTAACACTTTCAACAATTGAAATTGATCTTTCAGAAAGTTTCCTTGACAAGTCAAATCTTTCATGTACGGTTAATTTTAGTTCTGATTTAGCACAGACATACTGGTCAAAGCATGTATTAAACTGAAGAAATTTTCCTTTTTTAACGTAGCTTGAATGTCTATGTCTCTACATGCAGCATCTTTGATCTTGTTTATGGTTCGTTTCTCATTTAACACATAATTTCTGGTGGATTGATTTTGTTTATGGTTCGTTTCTCATTTAACACATAATTTCTGGTGGTTTGATTTTTCTTACATGGTGTAAACATTTTGTTGGGAAAAACTGACCTATTGGACCTTCGAGTCATTTTGGTTATCAAACTCTAGGGATTGTCTACCCAGGGATAGTGACACTCAAAATGTTTTCTTGTAAAAGCTCAAGTCTATTTAAAAATGTTTATATCTATATGTATAGTAAAAGATTAATCTATTTAAAAAGGTATTATATCTATGTATAGTAAAAATTAGGCTAAAATTCTCAAGATTGAAAAAAGAATTCAAAATGGCGACCGACAGTTTTCGTGGGTGTGTCTTTTTACCACCGAACACCACCGAACGCCTTAAAATTACCACAGAACACCTATAGACACTTTTCAATAACCACTGAACACCTTCAGTGTAATAATATACATATTTAAAACGTACTAAATCGACATTTTAGTCAGTGTAAATGTTTTAATAACGATGTTAGTGACCAGTTTATTACCACCGAACACAATAAATTTACCACCGGACACATTCAGAAAACATTAAACGGAAATACCTCATTAAAGTTGTGATGAGTGTAATTTATTGAAATTGTTGACATTTTTATGGCGCCGATAAGTATAACCTAAAGAGGTAGCAATTTGATAATTTTAAAAATGAATTGAATATAAATCAGTACGATGTGTTTTGTAATAATGGAATTGTTTACAAATGTGTCACCGAACAATAAGAAAGTTGTAGATTGTGAGAGTGGGGTATGCTACATTGTTGAAGACCAAAAAAAAGAATGAAAAATAAATTGAAAACAAAAGCAAGGTCTATAGTGAGGCTTAATATATAAAATGGCCATATCTCGAAAAGTTTTTTGATATTGCCATAAAATTTTCACACAAGCTTTATTGATATAGTACAACACTAAAAATGCCAAAAGCTCAAAATCTGATTTTTCCTCATATGGACCCCTTTTCTGAGCCGTGGTCACATATGTGAATGAAAGCAAGAAAATATTTAATTTTTTACTCAAAAAATTTCTCAAAATATTTAGATCTCAAAGAAAACAATTGAAGCTTATTTAACAGTTACGTCAAACAATACGATTCTATAATTAATGAAGCCATACTCGAAACTTATTCGATCAAAAGGGAAATGTACCATGCTCGAAATTTGTTATTTGTTTGTCAATTACCGGCATATAGTACAGATCAAATACATTTATCTATATATAGGTGCCAGGTCGTATTCACACGTGATAATTGATGATTAATGGATGTATATTTCCTGTGTACTTTACACATGCAGTATTAAATTGTGCATTAATTTTAATGAGTTTGCATGCTAACCGGGGTTTGCTAACACGCAAGCTGTATTTTGAATTAATAATAAGGTCTTTCATAGATTTAATAAAAGTAAAATAAAAATCGTTATATCATTAAAATTTTAATATTACGCTTTTCTTAAATCGAGGATTTTCTGCATAAAAATCAAGTCAATCGGTTGCAGTAAAAAGTGTTCGGCGGTCAAGACTAGTTCGGTGAAAATGTGCACATTGTGATAAAAAAGAAGTGGTCGTCGGCCGTTTTTAGATGTTTTGTGGTAAAATTTAGTTTCTCAACATGATATTAAAAATTCCCGTATAGTGATAAAGAAAATGTGTTCGGTGGTGACTTTCAGGTATTCGGTGATAGTTTTTATGCGTTCGGTGGTACTTTTTATGCGTTCGGTGGTGTTCGGTGGTAGTTTTTAGGAGTTCGGTGGTGTTCGGTGGTACTTTTTAGGAGTTCGGTGGTGTTCGGTGGAGTTCGGTGGTGTTCGGTGGTAAAAAGACGCACCGGGTTTTCGTTGTCTGAACTAATAAAATCTAAATAAAACACATTTTGGCGACATTTGTACTGTTATGCGTGATCACAAAGTTAAATGGACACTTCAGCAATATACGACACACAATATTGTTCACAGTAACATAAAACAATCATTGATATTCTATGAAATTTTCCTCAATCAAATTGTCCGTCTTCCACCATTTACCATAGATGTGTATGTGTATTTCCTATGCAATGTATATATTGATTTGTTAATGAATTAATTTAATTCAAGAAAACGTTGAAGATGCCAAAGTCGTAATAAGAAGTCATAAATTGGAGGACAGACAATCAACGGTCAAATAGAAGAACAGTGATAAAAGACAAACAATAGTACACAAAAAACTATACAGAAAACTACTGACGAAAACAAAGGTGCATCGAAAGGGTAAGCAGATACCGTTCTACTAGTGGCACACGTCATGCGATTGCTAAACCACACCAACATCATCTGATATGGAAATGGTGTTTGATATCAGCATACGTAATTGATTGATTGATTATTGCCTGAAGTCCAGCCAGTAATATTTCAGCTTTTCTCTGGACGATCCCGTATAAGTAATTTTTTTAAGTTTAAAAAAACCCAGAAATAATATATGAATATTCCTTCAGAATAAACCACTCACTCATGTAGAATACTTTAATAACTTAAAATAACACTGAAACATGTACTTTATTGGAATTTGATCAATATACAATAATAATAATAATAATAATAATAATAATAATAATAATAATAATAATAATAATAATAAAACGATAGGAAACATTTTAATAGGCTGTAATGACATTTGTAAATACTATGTTCGTTGCCATCAATATGAAAGCATGAAAGACAATGCTTATTTAATTAATGACATGTTTACATGAAAGTGTGTCGGGCGAAGGACATTTGAGTGGATTTTGAAAAGGTGTGAACGGACATTTGAGCGGAGACTTTAGTGGACATTTGAGCGGATTAAATTTTACTTACCTGTAAAATTTCGATGGACATTTCAGCGGAATAAAATTACAGGTAAATATAGATAAATATGAAAAAGTTATATATATAAAAATAAAAAATAATCCATTTTCTTTAAATTTTTAACAATAATTAAGTCTAAATATATATGATTTTCAATCATACTAAGATCGATATTTTCTCTAACTGTATCGGAACAAAAATATATGAATTTGAGTGAGGATCACTGAACTAAAACTCAGAGATTTAACTACTACATGTACACCTAGGGGTAAGTAAACATGTACACCTAGGGGTAAGTAAACATGTACACCTAGGGGTAAGTAAACATGTACACCTAGGGGTAAGTAAACATGTACACCTAGGGGTAAGTAAACATGTACACCTAGGGGTAAGTAAACATGTACACCTAGGGGTAAGTAAATGTGAGTAGATTTTTCATTTAGTTTTAGTATTTCGAAAAGTATGGAAGTAACAGAAGTTGACACGAATAAAGGCCATCGTAGTATTATTTGTGAAGGATACCGATATAGATTGTATAATATACTGAAATCAGATGCAGTTTCTTGGCGATGCACAATGAAAGGGGGTAAAGCTCGACTGACGACTGACACTTCAGCAAAAAAAATTAGCACAGTCATGAATCTGATGAAAGGAAGAATGAGCGACATGTGCTAAGAAACTCGGTAAAGCGTAAGCCATCAGATGACATTAGTCAAAGACTATCTAAGCTTATCCGGAAAGCTCTACAAGAACAAGAAGAGGAACAACTAGAGCCAAAAGATCTTAAAAGAGCTGCAAAAGCCATATACCGAAGAGGACGCAAGCATATCCTCCACTTCGAAAATCTTTAGCGGAGACACATTGAGTTCTTCTTAAAATGAATATCCAGACAAATAAATTGGAGAATTTTCTACCGATCAATGACATCGAAAAGGGGATGATGATATGTACATGCCAGAAAAATTTAGAATGCTTGTCTGTGTCTGAACTCTTTATGGACGGAACTTATAAGTGTTTTCCGAAATTCTTTAAGCAACTGTATACCATTCATGGTTTACGAAATGGACATTATGTTCCACTTGTATTTGTATTGTTATCAGAGAAGTCCGAATGTGTCTATAATCACTGTCTGACAAGTCTTGTAGAACTGTGCTCTAACAGGACTATTACCGAATGTGTCTATAATCACTGTCTGACAAGTCTTGTAGAACTGTGCTCTAACAGGACTATCACATTAAAACCAGAGATTATACATGTTCACTTTGAAGATGCTATGATGAAGGCTATTAGAGTTATTTTCCCTCGTGCTGTTATCAAATGTTGCCGTTTCCACTTAGATATGTTAAATATTTGTGTTTTAAATTAAAACCATCATAGAATATTCAAAGTTAACCATATATATTTTTATTCCAGGACAACTATGGCGATAACTCTAGTCTCTATGTCTGGGTAAGTTAACCATATATTTTTCATTTCTATTTTTTATTTCAGGACAAGCATGGTGGCGAAAAATTCAGTCTCTAGGGATGGCGAATGATTACAAGAATCCTACTCAGTCCGGCATAGGGAAATGGTTGATAGGATTCTTTGGACTAGTCTTCCTGCCAAGTAACGATGTGGAAAACAGTTTTGTGGAAGACTTTATGTCGGATGAACCAAACAACAAGAAATGTTCTGAGTTCGCTGATTATCTGACACTGACGTACATAACACAGGAATCCTTATTTCCTCCTCAGCTTTGGGCAGAAAAACCGTCTAACATGAAAAAGAACCAACAATGGGCCAGCATCTTTCCATTGTCATTACAATGAACAGTTGTACGCGAGCCATCCGTCAATATATCAGTTCTTAGAGGTGCTTATTGACCAGCAAACCTTTACTTACATTAAGAGGAGAAACATGTCCGAACCTGCTCCTATACCAAATTCACAGAAGGAGAAAACAGAATACATCAAAATGGCATATGAGAAGTACACCACTGGAGAATATGCACGGGAACATTTTGTTCGATCCGCTGGTTTTCGTTACAGGGCCATTATGGATTTGTAAATAGTCTTAGTGATATATGGATAGTACTGTTTTAGACTTATGCTAACTTAGTGCATTTTTCTTCGACTTTTAAACTTTTAATTTTCATTAAATTAAACATTATCCTGCTCAAAATCCTACTTCCACCTTCCCGTTGGTGAGCAGGGGGCAACAAGAATAGCTTAAAATGGCTAAGCTTGGCTGACGGAAGAGGTACCAATTGAATTAAATCACATATTATCAATAAAATATGTTCGCTCAAATGTCCACTCCAATTTCTAAAATCAGCTCAAATGTCCTAAAAATCCTCCGCTCAAATGTCCACTTTTTTGGCGCTCAAATGTCCTCTTTTTTCCGCTCTTTTGTCTACCCAAATCCGCTCAAGTGTCCTCCACCGAGGGTGTCAATATTTGTATGAAATCAGGAACTAGATATATTATAAATAACAATTTAAAATGCAAGTTCAAATTCAAATTATTTTATTGGAAATAGCACATGATAGCCGTGATCCAAGTACATACATATAGAAATACTACACAATTAACAGAATTAAGCGTCAGTAACATATGATGTACACAGAATGAAACGCCAGTAACATATGATGCATACAGAATGTGATATGGTTTCATAATATAAAACAATAATAATAGAGTACATACATTCAGTCTATGATATATACATATACTACAGTTCTGATAATACTATCTAGTCTACATTATCAACAAGTGTTAACATTGTCGTCCAATTAGACCTTCTGAACCTTTCAAATTCCTCACGCGACAGACATAGCTGCTAATACTAGATTAAACCGGTCTAAGAATATCTCCACATGATGCTTCTGTAGTGTCAGAGTTGGTCTGAATCTAATAGACTTGTGACCACAACCACCTGTGTGAATTCCTGAAATAAACATGTAAAACTCTCTTGAATGTCATTGTCAATAATTATACTGTAAATGTGATTTATTTTTAGATTTTCTCTGTTCTGAATCACATCCAATGTAGCCATGGTGGGTTTTAAATGGTTCGAGTTTGCATTTTATTACTAAATCTATTTTATACTGCAATCAGTGCATTTACTGTCTATAGATGTACATATAAATCTTTGAAATATACGTCTACAAGACACATATAAAGTCTCTGGTACCCTGCTTCTTATGTAGAGCAAAGCTCAATAGACACAGACCAATGTTTGTGAATGAATTATTTTATTCTCATAAACTATAATTATCACCCAAAAAATATATAATAAAGTAATTATGTATGTATGTACAATCTATATACAAGTTAACACTGACGATTGACTCATATTTATGGTTTTAATACATTTACACAATTTATATAAAAAGACAATATTAGATGAGGTGAACAAATTGTCTTATTTAAATGTGATTGAGCTTTTTGTATGTGTAAATTAAACAATGTTTTATAAACACAGTATACATACTTTGTTTAGAAATATGAAAGCTATTGTACTCTCCTCGAAACAGGAAAGCTATTGTACTCTCCTCGAAACAGGAAAGAATAGCTCGCTTATCTTCCTGTTTCCAGGGATCGAGCAAAACAATATATATATTTGCCGACTATGCATTGTCTATGAAATTGGTTCGTTTTGAAATACATATGGAATATCAGCAGTTTTGAAGGTCGAAATAAACATTATCAGTTTCGCTTCGAGTCCGATAGGACGAACTGTAATACTGGTGATAATGCATGATGAAGAATTCCCTTACTAAATGGTCCGATTAAACTGCCTGCAGTAATGTATGTAAATCTTCATCTAGTAATAAAGTATTAAATTATGATAATAAGCAAATTAAGCGTACAACATTTGGAGAAATTGCCATTTGAAATGCTTGAGGACGGACGGATAGAACACAAAATAATGTTTCCACCATGAAGAGAGAGTCATATATATCAAGAATCAAACTCATTAATTTTTTCAGATGAATAGTTGTAAAAACAACGAACACAATTGAAAGAAGATAATCATAAAATGTTACAATTAGCCTCTGGTTGTATATCTCACCTTGTTCTCTGAGTTTTGTCATTACTTTATCCCTCGATGATTGATCAGGGAGATCGACAGCACCATACAAACCAAACCCACGAACTTTATTCAATAGATTTGGATATTTATTCTGTGAAATGAAAAAAATATGTCATACCATCAGATAAAATAGTATTGAATTAGGTACATTGTATTGCAGATAGTTAAGTCTACATACATTCGAATTGTAAAATTTAACCCGCAGCAGAAATGACTATCGATTCCAGACCTGGTAGTCTCATTGTTGTTTAACATATAGTGAGAATTATTACAGCTATATTTATGTACAAGTTTAGAAACAATAAATCATGGAGGTAAAATATAATGTGTGACGAATGTTATGAGTCCCCCCCCCCCCTCCCCCCTCCCCCGTTATTTGTGAGGTGCATGTTGCTTAATTATTATTTTTCTGTGTAGTGTTTTGAGCATTTTTGTTTATCCTTTTGTTCATTGTGTTGACTGTACTTCTTCGAGTTATGGCTCACGGCATCTGATTATCCTTTTGGTAACTTCAAACTTTTTTTGACACCAGGAATAATCGAAATGATGTATAAGGTCGAAATAGATTGCTTTTCAATGGGCCACGAGCTACCTTAACTGATAAACATAAGAAACGGTTGGTAATAGTTAATTAGATGATTTGCTGCGAGTATGCAGGAAGCATGACACTCTCCCAACACAATACGCTCGTTGACTTCTGGTCTCTAGTTTGAGTTGTGCATGTTATTCTTCCTACAACAATGGCTGTTTGCTATTAATAATATTTTCTTGTGTTCAGTGCGCTAAGGTTGTGTTGGTATTGGTGAAATTGTTGGCAATCACTGTTTAACCTTTTCATAATTTTCTGCAATTAATTACCTGCAAATCATACAGTCCACCAAAGAAGATCTGGCCTGTTTCATTTACATTTCGTAAGAGATTTTGTTCTTTGATGAACTTCACAACAGCTTCAAGAAGGATAACTTTCGAGGGGTCTCCTATCCATGTATTGAAAACACGGAAGGGCTGTGAACAGATAGAAAAGGTAAACATTTGTTATTTGTATACGAGGTAATACAAGGATAAATGGCTGACTGTTAATACCAGCCACCATTATACACCAATTCTATACGCTAATCAAATGAAAGTGTATGATATATCACTACACATTGGGACCGACACTTGTCAAGTGTTGTCATTTCTCAATTCAGATATCAAGTGAGTGAGTGATTGATTGCTGGTTAATGTCATGTGAGCGAGTGATTGATTGCTGGTTAATGTCATGTGAGAGTGATTGATTGCTGGTTAATTTCATGTGAGTGAGTGATTGATTGCTTGTTAATGTCATGTGAGCGAGTGATTGATTGCTGGTTAATGTCATGTGAGTGAGTGATTGATTGCTGGTTAATTTCATGTGAGTGAGTGATTGATTGCTGGTTAATGTCATGTGAGTGAGTGATTGATTGCTGGTTAATGTCATGTGAGTGAGTGATTGATTGCTGGTTAATGTCATGTGAGTGAGTGATTGATTGCTGGTTAATGTCATGTGAATGAGTGATTGATTGCTGGTTAATGTCATGTGAGTGAGTAATTGATTGCTGGTTAATGTCATGTGAGTGAGTGATTGATTGCTGGTTAATGTTATGTGAGTGAGTGATTGATTGCTTGTTAATATCATGTGAGTGAGTGATTGATTGCTGGTTAATGTCATGTGAGCAATTGTTCAGCTATACCAATATACATTTCGATGGTAATTGCCACCCGTCCATTTCTAACCATTTTAATTTGCCAGGAAATACCTTTCTATTTGAAAACTGTGCCTGTGATTTGATTGGCTGTAGAACGATGCGTCGCTACAGATCAAAATGTTTTAAATGAGTCATTGATGAGTATAAAAAGTTGTCTGTCAGTTGCCCCACGGGAAGTGAGTGGAGAGTAATTACAGCGTGATTAGCGATGCATGACGCTTGGAAATGGCTCACTTGGTGTTAAACAACAATAACTCAAAACCTCTCTTAAAACTTGGGAATATTTAAATAACTATAGGTACAGCAAACAAATAGGTGGAAGAAAACATGTCATATTATGCGAAAGAACATACAGTTGCATGAAAACTCTCTCTTTCTCTTTCATATATTTATATATATATATATATATATATATATATATATATATACGTCTGAAAATTAAACCAAACAGTGTTAGAATTAGATTTTAGAGCTGTCAAATTTTTGTTCTTCCCTCGACGGGATTTGAACCCACACTATTGATACACTGCAGCACCATTCGCTTAGCCTTACGTCCAGCGCCCTAAACCACTCGACCACATCCACTCCCTAAAAAGGAGCTTCAATAATCGTAGTGTTACCTTTTCTCGTAAGTCAAATCTAGGGATAGACGTAAGACATGTGTATAAGCATGTGTAGATGGTACATATATACTTAATATTATAATTTGACAGCAATCTAACTCAGCAATTTTTAATATATTGTATAGGATAATGAAGAATTCATTATACAGTCACAGGAAATAAAGTATATTATACAAACGTCTAGAAGCAAGTGACAACCATACAATATATCTGTCCCACTGGATCTCAAAGTTACCTTAAAGGATACTAGGTTAATACTAAATATTATATACGTCTGAAAATTAAACCAAACAGTGTTAAAATTAGATTTTAGAGCTGTCAATTTTTTGTTCTTCCCTCGACGGGATTTGAACCCACACTATTGATACACTGCAGCACCATTCGCTTAGCCTTACGTCCAGCGCCCTAGACCACTCGACCACATCCACTCCCTAAAAAGGAGCTTCAATAATCGTAGTGTTACCTTTTCTCGTAAGGCAAATCTAGGGATAGACGTAAGACATGTGTATAAGCGTGTGTAGATGGTACATATATACTTAATATTATAATTTGACAGCAATCTAACTCAGCAATTTTTAATATATTGTATAGGATAATGAAGAATTCGTTATACAGTCACAGGAAATAAAGTATATTATACAAACGTCTAGAAGCAAGTGACAACCATACAATATATCTGTCCCACTGGATCTCAAAGTTACTTTAAAGGATACTAGGTTAATACTAAATATTATATATATATATATATATACAACGTCTGAAAAAACAGTCAACGATCAATCTTACGGGGTGTTGGATCGTTACGGTATAACGATACTATACAAGTAAAACAATTATAAACGTCTAAAATGGTTTGTGAAATAACACCAAGTACACAAAACAAAGTGATAAAGAATTATTTTAGACGTTTATATATATATATATATATATATATGTATAAACGTCTAAAATGGTTTGTAAAACAACACCAAGTACACAAAACAAAGTGATAAAGAATTAAACACTTCGTAGAATGACAGAATTTTCGTCCCACCGAGGGACTTTATCAATGTTTAATTAAATAAAATCTCGAAACAATATAGCGACTTTTCAAATTTCAAAAAAAAGTTTTTGACGGTCCATGTACGGCACAAAAGAACCAGAAGATGCACATATGAAACTACATGCATAAAAGAATGGAAATCCTACATATAAATTAATAAAAGTACAATAACAATAATATAAATATACAATAGGGCTACACATTTAAATAAATGTTAAATTAGAAATAAAAATAAATATAAAAATGAGACATTATTGGTAAATGTATCAAAGTGACGTGACCGAAAGTGACGTCAGTCTAGTGACAGGAAGTGACGTCAGTCACATGACCGGAAGTGACGCCAGTCACGTGACCGGAAGTGACGCCATAACCGGAAGTGACGTCATTTCCCCCGCGCTTTTTTTTCTTACTAGAGTAGTAGTACAAAAGACAAACAACACAATGACCAAAAGATACCAAAGGAATAATCAGAAACCGTAAATGGAATGATAAACAACAATGGGACATTTTGTACTACTACTCTAGTAAGAAAAAAAGCGCGGGGAAAATGACGTCACTTCCGGTCACGTGACTGACGTCACTTCCGGTAGCACACCTTTCCAAAATCATGACGACCTGCAGATCCTCAAAACAGTCGAAGTACTGATCAAACCCCTAACATGCGGCTGCCGCCATACTCAGAGTAATGATGAAGAACCCTATTATATTTTGAAAACCAATAATCCGTTTTTCTTTGTTTTGGGAACCTCTATACTGTAATGTATTTTATGTAATAGAGTCACTGTTATTGTTGTCTGTGTCACGTAAACAGGATCCACACATGTAATACTATAAACATTTTAATTGGACACTAGTTATTTAATGATAATTTTTTTTTTTTATAAATGATGGAAAATGTTTTACTACACAGTATCAGATAAAAATGGTGAAATGTATCGACGATAGTACAGTGTTATCAACCGTAGACGTTCACTGGTGGATGATCAGCAATTGGTCAAATGTATCAATATATTTCAGCCTGGTAGTAGATGGGTAAGACAATTCATATTTAATCGTCAGCTTTTGTAGAGGAGTTAAAACCATCTCATTGAGGAACATTGTATTAATGTGGTTGCTTTGAGAAGCTATAACATGCTGTAGTATTGATAGTAAAATACATTCTGGGCCGAAAATGAAAAATTAGGAAAATAATAAAACTTGTAAAAAATAGATTGTGACGAAATGTTTTATTTTTTTTTGAAAATGATACGCGGAAAATGACGTCACGTACGCGGAAAACAAGCTACGTTGCATTTCAAACGTTGCAGTTTGAAAAAAGTACGGTAAAATGAAATTTCTTATGACATCATGTACGCGGAAAACAAGTAACGTTGCAAGTTATATTCGTTTTACAGAGTTTTAATATGTTTATATAGATTTCACTGTTCTGAGAGTAAACACCACAATACCATAGTCATGGCGTATGAAGCTAGGATTTTAATCATTCTTTTATATTTCCAGAATCAGCAAAACAGAATTAATCTTGGAAAATCAGCAAAAAGACAAGAACATTTGATTTGAAAGAATCATTAGAAACAATGAAAAAAAAAATATGGAACATATGGAAGGAAAGAAAGTTGAATAGTGATAAGATTTGGAAAGTATGGAAGAAAAATCAGTTGAATAGTGAAATGATATGGAAAATATGGAAGAAAAGTAAGTTGAAAAGTGAAATGATATGAAAAATATGGAAGAAAGCCAAGATGAATAGTGAAAAGATATGGAAAATATGGAAGAAAGCAAAGTTGAATAGTGAAAAGATATGGAAAATACAGAAGAAACCAAAGTTGAATTATGAAATGATATGGAAAATATGGAAGAAAGGTAAGTTGAAATGTGAAATGATATGGAAAATATGGAAGAAAGGCAAGTCGAATAGTGAAAAGATTTGAAAAATACAGAAGAAAATTGTGAAAAGATATGAAAAATATGGAAAATATGGAAGATTTTTTTTTTTTTTTTAACAAAGCAATTAATACTGCCTGTAATTTATTTAAGTTTACATTATGCCCTACAGTAAGGGGAATAACTCTGTATCTGAAGGGATAAATCTGTAATAGAGGGAACCTAACTCTTTATGTGGGGAATAAGTTACAATTCTGTATGTGCAAGGATAATATTAAAGTAGGGGAAATAACCCTTTATGTAGAGGTTTAACACTGCAGTAGGGGACATAACTCGTTATGTGGAGGAATAAAATACAACTCTGTATGTGCAAGGATAATACTACAGTATGGGTAGATAACAATATGCCCTACAGTAAGGGGGAATAACTCTGTATCTGAAGGGGATAAATCTGTAATAGGGAAACATAACTCTTTATGTGGGGAATAAGTTACAACTCTGTATGTGCTAGGATAATATTAAAGTAGGGGAAATAACTCTTTATGTGGAGGTTTAACACTACAGTAGGGGATATAGCTCTTTATGTGCAGAAAGAGAAATACTATATAATACGTATCAAGAAATGGCTATTTGGAAATCGATTGCTACACTTATATACAGAGAGTTACTTGCCCTTGGCAGCAAAATAGATATATTTAAGCTTATATACAGATATTTGCTTGCCTTTGGCAGGTAAAATATTCTAAAACCCTGTTCAGGAAGTAAGTTTTCTTACTGTTCTAAAAATAGAACACTGTGTTAGGCTGTTATGTAAAATAAATTTGATTGTGGAAATCTGAAACTCATCAAGATAGGAAAATGACTAGCAAAAATTGAATAAAATCTATAATTCTCATAAAAAATGTAGATAGATAGGTAGGTAGGTATATGTCTTTGTAAATAAAAGATTAGGTTGATGGTGTTTAATGCCACATTCAACAATATTACAGTTATATCATGGCAGTTTGTACATAAAGGAGATATCATAACTGTTAATGCTTGTTTCTGATAACTGGAAGACATTGCCCAATACTCTGTTCAAATAGCTGGAGAACACAATATATTTTAGAGCAATGGGAATTCGTTGAAATAAATTTAAATCACAGGAGAATTTTAAAACTTAATTATGTTGGGAATATCATTGAGTGAGTTGTGTAAGTGGGTGAGTAAGAAACGAAGAAAAGTAAGTTGAATAGCGAAAAGATTTGGAAAATACAGAAGAAAAGTAAGTTGAATAATGAAAAGATCGGGAAAATATAAAAGAAAGGTAAGTTGAATAGTGAAAAGATATGAAAAATATGGAAGAAACCCAAGTTGAATTGTGAAATGATATGAAAAATAAGGAACAAACCCAGGTTGAATAGTGATAAGATTTGGAAAATACAGAAGAAAATTGTGAAATGATAGAGAAAATATGGAAGAAACCCAAGTTGAAGAGTGAAAAGTTTGGAAAAAAGGCAAGTTGAAGAGTGAAATGATATTGAAAATATGGAAAATTTCTGTGTTAGTCATAGATACACCCAAAGAGACCTCCTCCTCCTCCTCCTCCTCCCTCCCTCCCACCGTCCTCCTCCTCCTCTTCCTCCTCCCTCTATACATTGTTTTTCAGAATTGAGAAGAATCATCCTGGAATAGTTTTTTGTTAGAGACTGCAAGTAGGGATCACATTTACCATTTCATTCATTTGGCTCTTAGAAATACCACAGTGAGAACACGGACACCCTTGAAGTACTACACAACATATCCGAAAACACCGTAGGTGAAAACCATTATTGAAATAAATAATGTATTATGAAAATAAAATGGCGAGGAGATAATCAGTGAAAGGGCTAGAAAATGATAATAGGACGCGGACGTTCTAGAGAGGTGATGGTGGTGGAAAACTTTTGTAAGAAATGTAATTATTGAAATAAATAAGGTAATTATGAAAATAAAATGGCGGGGGAAGGGGCAGATAACCAGTGAAAGGGCTAGTTCGTAGAAAATAATAAGGTTTTAGGACGCGGATAATGAGAATAAAATGGCGGGGAAGGGACAGATAACCAGTAAAAGGGCTAGTTCGTAGAAAATAATAAGGTTATAGGACGCAGATAATGAAAATAAAATGGCGGAGAAGGGGCAAATAACCAGTAAAAGGGCTAGGTCGTAGAAAATAATAAGGTTATAGGACACATATTATTTAATATGGGAGCGAATCTCCCATAGCCGGAAGATCACTAGGCCAACAAGGGTTAGGGTCCACTACGAAGTTAGGCGAGCTCCAATGGCTCGAGAATTCGTACTAAAAACAAGTGTCTGGGTGAGGGTCTATTCTTAACAGTTAATTCTATACTATCAATGAGGAAGATCGATTGCCGTCACCCAGCTTGCTTATGACGTCACTGAGAGGTTTGAAAGTACCATAGATCGATAGATAAATGAAAGGGCTACAAGCTACGAAAAAGGTACGAAGCTACAAAAAAGGTACACAGTTACGAAAAAGATATGAAGCTACGAAAAAGGTACGAAGTTACGAAAAATGTACGAAGTTACAAGAAATGTTGCGAAGTTACGAGATAGTAACGCCACCTATCGGGATAATTTATTATGACGTACATTGATGCATTATGGGGAAATGCCTCGGGCGACGTTGGGGTCAAGTGACCTTCGATCACAGGTAGCCATCTTTGGCGAATGAAATATTTACGGTACTCGAAAAAATTGTTTTTTGTTAAATTGCAAACCAGTAACGCGTATTTGAAAAAAAAAAACCTTCAGCTGACAAAAAGTTGAAAAACAATAAAACTGCCCCAATTTTATCGATATCCAATGGAATAAACGTAGAAATATGGTAGGGACAATTCGTGAATGACGTCACGTTATTTTGTCGTTCATTCACCAACGTCAGGTTAGTATGCTTTGTCTCACATTCCAATGATATGACGTCATGACTAAGTAATTTGGCAGAGAACGTCTCGTGCAACGTTGTGATGTCATGTTTACTATGACGTCATCGATGAATGCGGTTTTACACAAAGTTTATAAATAGGACGATGGCACTCGAGGGGGTGGTTTGAAAAGCCTAAAAATAGGCTATTTGGAAAAATAAGACTTTTTGGACATGTAAGGGTTAAATAAGTAATTCATGTCACAATACAAGTATTTCAAATCTGGTATAATTAATAGATCCTTACAATACCAAAAAAAAAAGAAAACACCCCAACCAACATTGTTTACTACTACTACGGTTGTTGCACAACTTCCGGTTGCGTACACCCGAAGGAACTCCGAAGGGGATCAAATGACCTTTGGTCACATCCGGTAGCCATGTTACTACTACTAAGAGAAAAAAAAACGTGCGAAAAAGCTGGGCATGCGCAGAATCAACTTCCGGTCACGGCCACTTCCGGACAGGGCATATCTTCCGGTCACGTGATTGACGTCACTTTCGGTCAAAAGGTCACACTAGGGCGGATATGGTGCAACTTCCGGATGCGCAGAACATACCTCCGGACAGGGCACGTGACTGGTGTCACTTCCGGTCACGTGACTGACGTCACTTCCGATCGCGTCACTTCCGGTCACGTGACTTCCGGTAGCACCTCACAGCACCTCCGCAAATATGGCTTGAGCTGTGCCCATATACTACTCACATCGTATTCGCAATATTTGGAAATAATAAGCATTTTCAACTCAAACATAAAACCAAGGTTTTAAGCTGTTTTTTATTAGTGTGTTTACCTCTCTGGATTCTTTTTAGGTTGGGAGGGAAAAGGTCAAACCTAAAATAAAATGGCATATTTCAACAAACGAAATACACAATAATTTCATTTAGCTAAAATTTACCTTGATTTTAATTAACAATATATGTAATTAGTAAGAAAGACTTATGGTAATACTGTATCTGAAATATTTGGCTAATGTTGGTATTTATTCTGTTATTATTAAGGATATTGGCAGTTTTCATAAAATCAAAATTACTTGACAGGATGGATTTATTCATATTAAGTATTTGCTAATTATGAAAAAAATAGCATAATACGAACTAAATTGACAATAAAAAAGGAAAAGAAAATTAAACGAAAAAGATAGACAGATGAGAACGCTATAGATTTAAAAGAATGTTTTTCATCTAACTTGTAAGTTAACTGACAATTCCTTACCTCTTTCGGCCTATATTTAGAATCATAGAAGAATCCACCGGTCAGCATCTTTTTGCTGAAGGTGACAACATCCGGTGGTTGTGGCAGATTAAAGTGCTCATGCGCCCACATTTTCCCTGTAACACCACCTCCAGTCTGCACTTCATCAATTTGTAGACATATGTCATTCTGAATGGAATTGAATTGAGAAATGTTCATAATTTGTTCATCTATGCGCATGTTCGAATTAAAATATATCGGGAATATTATAACGGTATTATTTATATAGCCAAGGAATGACGTCATGTTAGAATCGTTCATTAATTTTATAAGAATTGTGTTTGTGTAAATTTATTGGTGCATGAATAACAAATGTAGTCGAACATTGCTTTTCCGAACTATATCGTTTTCCTTGATAATTTCCAGTAAGACATTTGTCCGTTCATTGGTATTGTTAGCTTATTTTATACCAGATAACTCGGATATTTAGAGGTAAAATCAGTTTCTTCGACCTTGTTAGACTTTTGTAGGTGAGGCTGTCTATTACCAAATGTCCCTATAACAACGTGGGATAAGTTTGCGATAGTTGGTAATGTTCTACACTGGTAATACGGTTATATAATATCCAATTAGACAGTTCTATAGGTAGCAGCTTGGGTTGTCATTTGCACAGCACACAATTGTCAATATTGAGTGTAGCCTTTTTTCTTGCGACAGGTGCTGACACATTGACCATTCCTAACAAGTTGTTGCAATAGATATTGACGTAGAAGGAGTCGTGAAAATGGCACCACAATTTTTTTTTTTTTTAGATTGAATGAGTATTATTATAATAGTGATGTTAAAAAGAGGTTTTGGTTGATGTGCACACATTTATTACAGTTTTTGTACCTTCTATTTGTAAATGACATTGATTACCCTTGTTGTGTGATGTTCGGTTCGACTTTACCTCCAGTTGTTTGTGGAATGAAGTTATTTGTGGAATGTCTTATTTATGTTATTTGTGTTTGTTTGCGTATTGTGGTGTCCAACGCATATTGTATTGTGTTTTTCCTCCTCTTGTGTGCCTTATGTTGCCAGTTTCTCTGGATTGTCCTTTTTTGATTGCACCTTCGGTATTCTCTAACTTTTATTTACTTGATACATAACATATAATACAGATAACATACTTTCACACTGATTTCCTGTAGACCTTGAAAAAACTCTGGTAAAGCAAAGTTGTCTCCCCCTTCTGCTTGAATAGGTTCCGTTATGATTCCAACCACTGGTCGATTACGTTTCCTCCAAGACTCAATCAAATATTCAACCTAAATCATGCAATGTATGATTGTTACTTGTTTTATATCTGTTTATGTTAGGTCATGTATAACGTTTGATTATTAAAAAGGGGCCGCCGTGGTCGTGATCGTATGGTAGTTGGATTTACAACTACCTATGCAATCAGTGCATATCACTACTAACGTTGTGAGTTCGAATCCCCCTCAGGCGAGGGGTACTCCGGTTTCCTCCTCCAATAAAGCAGACTATCACGATATAACTGAAATATTGTTGAAAGTGGTGTTAGACACCATAAACCGACCAACCAACCAACATTTGATTATCAAATCTAACAGAAAAACCTATCTTTTATTACTTGTCCCAAATATTCAAAATGAATGTTAATTATATAAACCAATACCTCCTCTAGACATCTCTTTGTTTCAGCTTGGTTTTCTCTGACATTTTCTTCTAATGGGTACTGTAACTCGGGGAATGAGGCTATCGGCCAGACCGGAACAGGAAAGTCTAATTTGTGTGTCCATTTATTATGAGAAACGGCCAATGCACCTATTAAAATGGGGAATTTTATTTGATTAATTTTCCCCCTGCATATTTGTCCAGTATTTACGTATTTTAAGATTACAGAAATTTCTGTATGTGTATGATGCAAACAAGAAAGGGAGTTTTTTCTAAATATAATATGCCAATTTTGTCCCTGTACAAATGAGTTTGTAAACAAGCAGAGGATCTAAGTGAGCTACCCTGGGCTACTTAGGCTATTATTGTAAAGCAGGAGTTTGTTAAATAAACTGTATTTCTTTGTTGTATTAATCACAAAGATAAAGGAATAATTGTTTTTGTTCTATATTTCACTTGATTTTACGTTTTAAGTTATTTTGATGGTCACGGGAATGAATGTGTTCCTACTGCAGGAGCTGCTAATGAAATTGTCATTTGTAAAGAAGATATGTACATGTATTATATCATGTATCGTTTATCGAATGAAGTGAAGAAAGAGTACCGCTCAACTCCAGCGCTTATTTTAGGGTATGAGTTATACTCATTATTAAAGACTCATCCGTGACTGTGAAATGTAGAACAGCAATGTAAGCATCATTCATAGACTTCAATTTGTGGGTTAGAGTTATGCTGTTTAACGCCACTTTCAACAATATTTCAGCTCTATCATCGTTGTTTCTTTATGTAAAGTTTGATAGTCTCTAATCTTCATTTACATCCATATCATTTCTTACTGATTATAAAGATTGTGTTTTCTTGTTTTTGTTATTTCTATTTCTACATCAATTACCATGACAATATATATCTTTACATTCTTACCCATAGATCTACCATGCAGAGCGTTTTTAAATGACAACACAGTTAGATCAGGACAACCAGGAGGCTGATTCCTCAAACATGACTGTAATTCCTCAATTGAAGGTGGTTTCCCTTCTCTCACCTTATTCTGAAGATAAGCTATCAAAGTTAGATAACAATGTACTTGAATATTATCTTATGATATCTCTTTTTTGTAGCTAATTAATTATATATAAGATGTCAGTAGACATATACTATTTCAAATGATATACATTATTTCATTAAGAGGGGAGATATGTGCACATAACAATAGTTTAACCTCGTCACCTGTTATTGAAGTGTCTGTACCAAGCCAGGAAAGTGATCGGTTATGTATTTGTTTGTACGGTCATGAGTAGGTGTCTGGAAACGAGCACCTGAGATCGGAGCTGGATGTTCGTATTTCACCCGGTTGTTTGTAGGAGGATTAATATCTAATCTATGTTATATGTTATATGTGTTTGTTTACATATAGTGGTATAAAACACATCTTACTTAGTTTGTATGAGTAACACAACGGGTGTGTTATATCAGAAAGGAACTACTTACCTTTCGTCAGCACCTGTTTTAACCCCAGTTTTTGGTGGTATTCGTGCTGTTTTTGGTGGTATTCGTCACTGTTTTAACCCCAGTTTTTGGTGGTATTCGTGCTGTTTTTGGTGGTATTCGTCACCTGTTTTAACCCCAGCTTTTGGTGGTATTCGTCACCTGTTTTAACCCCAGTTTTTGGTGGTATTCGTCACCTGTTTTAACCCCAGTGTTTGGTGGTATTCGTCACCTGTTTTAACCCCATTTTTTGGTGGTATTCGTGTTCTTCATCTTTTTACTTTTCTGTATTGTATTGTGTGTTTGTTTGTTGTTTATATTTTGCTTGTCTTTGTCGTGTGTCTTGTGTGTTCAATGTTGAGAGTTCATCTCGATTGTTCATTCTTGATTATCCCTTCGGTTTTCTCTAACGTTTATTTAGTGATGTCAGAAATACATGCATAACAAATGTATGGTCAGAATTCACCAACCGTGACCACTCTACCTCCCTGAATTGTTTATATCTAAGACATTTCTTGTTAAATGAAGACATTTGGCATTCTTCTTTTCAAATATACGAAGGCGGTTGGTTTTTTTTAATATATAAATTCCCTTTGTTTATGATCGTGATGAATTGTGACACAAAACCATGATGTAATGGTACAGATATACATACTTGATGAGCTATGAACATCAACTTCATTCCATTTTCAACAGCGCATGCACCACATGCCATAGTCAATACTTCTGAAAGTCCTGGAGGTGCTACCTGTACATATGAATGAATAAACAAACAGTATCATCACATCATTAGAACTGTAGTTTATCTGTTAAGATAGGGTTCGGGTTATGGTGGTTTAACGCCACTTTCAACAATATTTCAGCTATATCGTGGCGGTCAGTGTTATTGGTGGAGGAAACCGGAGTTCCGGAGAAAACCACCTACCTGCCGCAAGTCACTGAGAAACTTTATCACATAATGTTGTATTAGTACACCTCGCCATGAGTGGGATTGAAACTCACAACTTCAGTGGTGATAGGCACTGATTGCATAGGTAGTTCTAATTCCAGCTACCATACGATCAAGATCACGACCTTTATCTGTTGGAATCTCTCGGTGTTTATCTTTACTGTCTGTAACATAATCCAGTGGCAAGATGTTGGCAGAAGTGGTTTTTATTGGGTTTTTTTCAAGTTCGCCTAAAGTTAATTAGGGTTGTGTAATACCGTAATGGAACGACATGAATTAGCACATTATTTCAATCAATTTGTTTTGTGAACAAATATTTCAAGAAGAGACATTTAGAATTTGGTAATTTATGCCAATGGAACATTTCATAGTATTTTCAGACACGGGATATGCAAACAAGAAACTAATATGAACAAACAAATCGAAAGTCCGCCACGTGCACTGTTACATATAAACATTTTAGCCTAATAAATATATCTAAGATATTGTTCACTTAACGTTAAACTGCAATCAATCAAAGGCGACCGAATCCGATTTTGACAATCCTGTTTAGGACCTTTGGTTTTATAGCTCCCAAAATTTGCTAAGATATTTAGCTTTCCAAGCGTTCCATGTGTAGCGTACCTGATGAAGGTGAATCCAGAAACGCGGTGTGTCCACTAAAGTTGATATCTACGTTGTTGTTACTGTATTTATCTTCATTACTATACTATCGCGTAGATGCTGATATAAATTTAAGAGAATATATACCAATATTGCGGAAACAAGTTTGAATACAAAATGATATTGTTGCAAGATATATAAAGACATCAATCAAATATATAGCGAACTTAGACAAAAACCGACCCTAAAGATTATGGAATCTAGGCAGGGGTGATATTGAATCCACCCAATGTTGTTGTCGTTCTATTTCTTTGAAAATATCGAGCAAATGTATCCTCGTAAGACATCAAATGTAAAATCTAACACAAAATATTTTAATAACAAAATTTGAATATATTTTTAGTTTAATTCATTAAATATAATTACTGGAATGCTTACCGCTATGAGTGATGAATGTAGCCTGGAATACCAGTCATGTGGTGGGTACACTCCAAGAGCAGGTCTGTTCAGGAAAGCATACTACAAGAAAAGTTAACATTATGATATAAAACTTGCATGAAAATATCATATTGTGAATAATTTACCGACTACGAAAGCCATGTGGTAGCAAAAACATATCTGGATGAGTTCAAACGGATTTAAATTATAAATCTTGTAGTGCAGTGTTGTAGAGTTGTCACAAATATCATTAATCAAACATAAATAAGAAGCTTACCTTATTTTCGGGTGCCTCAAATGCCTCTAGTAAACATGGGTGATTGTACCCTAAAATGAACAAGAAATTAAATAATCTCTGCAGAATATACAAATACGTTCGTTTACCTTTATTAAATACATGTTGAAGATTGTGTCTGATGTTGTACGGAACAATTGAAAAGGTTTGAAATTTTGCAACTCTTGATTTATTTCAATATTGCATTTTTAGAGATAGCAGCCTTTAATAACTCAAGTGAGTCACTAGAGATTATGGCCTACAGAAGGGCGTGTCCACGATGGATCTAATGGCTAATTGGCTGGTTTGTTTTATGGACGAAATATTTTGATGATAATTCTTTCAAATTCTTGATTATGAAAAGAAAGCTAAAACAGTAATGGGTAACAATTCCATCAATTTCAACAAAGCGAATACTTAAGAAAAGTGTGAAGATGTGAAAGCGGTAAAGCGAAGAACAGACAATACAATGGCCAAAAGAAAAAAAAAAGACAAAAGGGAAAACAATGACCTACAAAACAAAAATAATAAAAAAATATAAAGATCGAGCAAAATGAACACCACTAAATACCGGAAGTGACATCAGGTGCTCCCTAAGGATAAGGAGTTTATGCTGCACTAGTGGCACCCGTTGTGTTAATCATGTTATAAAATCGGTAATAAGTCGTGAATGACGAAAGGACCAGATTGTGATTACGACAAACGCAACTCTCACCTCAAATCATTCAACATATAGAAAACCACACCATATGGCCTAAGACAAGCACAAACACTTTAAAGCACCACACCATATGGCCTAAGATAAGCACAAATACTTTAAAGCACCACACCATATGGCCTAAGACAAGCACAGCTACTTTAAAGCACCACACCATATGGCCTAAGACAAGCACAACTACTTTAAAGCACCACACCATATGGCCTAAGACAAGCACAAATACTTTAAAGCACCACACCATATGGCCTAAGACCAGCACAAACACCTTAAAGTACCACACCATATGGCCTAAGATAAGCACAAATATATTTAAGCACCACACTATATGACCTAAGACAAGCACAAATACTTTTAAAGCACCACACCATATGGCCTAAGACAAGCACAAATACTTTAAAGCACCACACCATATGGCCTAAGACAAGCACAACTACTTTAAAGCACCACACCATATGGCCTAAGACAAGCACAAATACTTTAAAGCACCACACCATATGGCCTAAGACCAGCACAAACACTTTAAAGTACCACACCATATGGCCTAAGACAAGCACACATACTTTAAAGCACCACACCATCTGGCCTAAGACAAGCACAAATACTTTAAAGCACCACACCATATGGCCTAAGACAAGCACAAATACTTTAAAGCACCACACCATATGGCCTAAGACACGCATAAATACTTTAAAGTACCACACCATATGGCCTAAGACAAGCACAAATACTTTAAAGCACCACACCATATGGCCTAAGACAAGCACAACTACTTTAAAGCACCACACCATATGGCCTAAGACAAGCACAAATACTTTAAAGCACCACACCATATGGCCTAAGACAAGCACAAATACTTTAAAGTACCACACCATATGGCATAAGACACGCATAAATACTTTAAAGTACCACACCATATGGCCTAAGACAAGCACAAATACTTTAAAGCACCACACCATATGGCCTAAGACAAGCACAAATACCTTAAAGCACCACACCATATGGCCTAAGACAAACACAAATACTTTAAAGCACCACACCATATGGCCTAAGACAAGCACAAATACTTGAAAGTAACACACCATATGGCCTAAGACACGCATAAATACTTTAAAGTACCACACCATATGGCCTAAGACAAGCACAAATACTTTAAAGCACCACACCATATGGCCTAAGACAAGCACAAATACTTTAAAGCACCACACCATATGGCCTAAGACAAGCACAAATACTTTAAAGCACCACACCATATGGCCTAAGACAAGCACAACTACTTTAAAGCAAAACACCATATGGCCTAAGACCAGCACAAACACTTTAAAGTACCACACCATATGGCCTAAGACACGCATAAATACTTTAAAGTACCACACCATATGGCCTAAGACCAGCACAAACACTTTAAAGTACCACACCATATGGCCTAAGACAAGCACACATACTTTAAAGCACCACACCATCTGGCCTAAGACAAGCACAAATACTTTAAAGCACCACACCATATGGCCTAAGACAAGCACAAATACTTTAAAGCACCACACCATATGGCCTAAGACACGCATAAATACTTTAAAGTACCACACCATATGGCCTAAGACAAGCACAAATACTTTAAAGCCCCACACCATATGGCCTAAGACAAGCACAACTACTTTAAAGCACCACACCATATGGCCTAAGACAAGCACAAATACTTTAAAGCACCACACCATATGGCCTAAGACCAGCACAAATACTTTAAAGCACCACACCATATGGCCTAAGACAAGCACAAATACTTTAAAGTACCACACCATATGGCATAAGACACGCATAAATACTTTAAAGCACCACACCATATGGCCTAAGACAAGCACAAATACTTTAAAGCACCACACCATATGGCCTAAGACAAGCACAAATACCTTAAAGCACCACACCATATGGCCTAAGACAAACACAAATACTTTAAAGCACCACACCATATGGCCTAAGACAAGCACAAATACTTGAAAGTAACACACCATATGGCCTAAGACACGCATAAATACTTTAAAGTACCACACCATATGGCCTAAGACAAGCACAAATACTTTAAAGCACCACACCATATGGCCTAAGACAAGCACAGATACTTTAAAGCACCACACCATATGGCCTAAGACAAGCACAAATACTTTAAAGCACCACACCATATGGCCTAAGACAAGCACAACTACTTTAAAGCACCACACCATATGGCCTAAGACCAGCACAAACACTTTAAAGTACCACACCATATGGCCTAAGACACGCATAAATACTTTAAAGTACCACACCATCTGGCCTAAGACAAGCACAAATACTTTAAAGCACCACACCATATGGCCTAAGACAAGCACAACTACTTTAAAGCACCACGCCATATGGCCTAAGACCAGCACAAACACTTTAAAGTACCACACCATATGGCCTAAGACACGCATAAATACTTTAAAGTACCACACCATATGGCCTAAGACAAGCACAAATACTTTAAAGCACCACACCATTTGGCCTAAGAGAAGCACAAATACTTTAAAGCACCACACCATATGGCCTAAGACAAGCACAAATACTTTAAAGCCCCACACCATATGGCCTAAGACAAGCACAAATACTTTAAAACACCACACAATATGGCCTAAGACAAGCACAAATACACTAAAGCACCACACCATATGGCCTAAGACAAGCACAAATACTTGAAAGTACCACACCATATGGCCTAAGACACGCATAAATACTTTAAAGTACCACACCATATGGCCTAAGACAAGCACAAATACTTTAAAGCACCACACCATATGGCCTAAGACAAGCACAAATACTTTAAAGCACCACACCATATGGCCTAAGACAAGCACAAATACTTTAAAGCACCACACCATATGGCCTAAGACAAGCACAACTACTTTAAAGCACCACACCATATGGCCTAAGACAAGCACAAATACTTTAAAACACCACACAATATGGCCTAAGACAAGCACAAATACATTAAAGCACCACACCATATGGCCTAAGACAAGCACAAATACTTTAAAGCACCACCCCATATGGCCTAAGACAAGCACAAATACTTTAAAACACCATACCATATGAACTAAGACAAGCACAAATACTTTAAAGCCCCACACCATATGGCCTAAGACAAGCACAAATACTTTAAAGCACCACACCATATGGCCTAAGACAAGCACAAAGAGTTTAAAGCACCACACCATATGGCCTAAGACAAGCACAAATACTTTAAAGCACCACACCATATGACCTAAGACAAGCACAAATAGTTTAAAGTACCACACCATATGGCCTAAGACAAGCACAAATAGTTTAAAGCACCACACCATATGGCCTAAGACAAGCACAAATACTTTAAAGCACCACACCATATGGCCTAAGACAAGCACAAATACATTAAAGCACCACACCATATGGCCTAAGACAAGCACACATACTTTAAAGCACCACACCATATGGCCTAAGACAAGCACAAATACTTTAAAGCACCACACCATATGGCCTAAGACAAGCACAAATACTTTAAAGCACCACACCATATGGCCTAAGACAAGCACAAATACTTTAAAGCACCGCACCATATGGCTTAAGACAAGCACACATACTTTAAAGCCCCACACCATATGGCCTAAGACAAGCACAAATACTTTAAAGCACCACACCATATGGTCTAAGACAAGCACAAATACTTTAAAGCACCACACCATATGGTCTAAGACAAGCACAAATACATTAAAGCACCACACCATATGGCCTAAGACAAGCACAAATACTTTAAAGCATCACACCATATGGCATAAGACAAGCACAAATACTTTAAAGCACCACACCATATGGCCTAAGACAAGCACAAATACTTTAAAGCACCACACCATATGGCATAAGACAAGCACAAATACTTTAAAGCACCACACCATATGGCCTAAGACCAGCACAACTACTTTAAAACACCACACCATATGGCCTAAGACAAGCACAAATACTTTAAAGCACCACACCATATGGCCTAAGACAAGCACAAATAGTTTAAAGTACCACACCATATGGCCTAAGACAAGCACAAATACTTTAAAGCACCACACCATATGGCCTATGACAAGCACAAATACTTTAAAGCACCACACCATATGGCCTAAGACAAGCACAAATACTTTAAAGCACCACACCATATGGCCTAAGACAAGCACAAATACTTTAAAGCACCACACCATATGGCCTAAGACAAGCACAAATACTTTAAAGCACCACACCATATGGCCTAAGACAAGCACACATACTTTAAAGCCCCACACCATATGGCCTAAGACAAGCACACATACTTTAAAGCACCATACCATATGAACTAAGACAAGCACAAATACATTAAAGCACCACACCATATGGCCTAAGACAAGCACAAATACTTTAAAGCACCACACCATATGGCCTATGACAAGCACAAATACTTTAAAGCAGCACACCATATGGCCTAAGACAAGCACAAATACTTTAAAGCACCACACCATATGGCCTAAGACAAGCACAAATACTTTAAAGCACCACACCATATGGCCTAAGACAAGCACAAATACTTTAAAGCACCACACCACATGGCCTAAGACAAGCACAAATACTTCAAAGCACCACACCATATGGCCTAAGACAAGCACAAATATATTAAAGCACCACACCATATGGCCTAAGACAAGCACAAATACATTAAAGCACCACACCATATGGCCTAAGACAAGCACAAATACTTTAAAGCACCACACCATATGGCCTAAGACAAGCACAAATACTTTAAAGCACCACACCACATGGCCTAAGACAAGCACAAATACTTTAAAGCACCACACCATATGGCCTAAGACAAGCACAAATATATTAAAGCACCACACCATATGGCCTACGACAAGCACAAATACTTTAAAGCACCACACCATATGGCCTAAGACAAGCACAAATACATTAAAGCACCACACCATATGGCCTAAGACAAGCACAAATACATTAAAGCACCACACCATATGGCCTAAGACAAGCACAAATACATTAAAGCCCCACACCATATGGCCTAAGACAAGCACAAATACTTTAAAGCACCACACCATATGGCCTAAGACAAGCACAAATACTTTAAAGCACCATACCATATGGCCTAAGACAAGCACAAATACTTTAAAGCACCACACCATATGGCCTAAGACAAGCACAAATACTTTAAAGCACCACACCATATGGCCTAAGACAAGCACAAAATACATTAAAGCACCACACCATATGGCCTAAGACAAGCACAAATACTTTAAAGCACCACATCATATGACCTAAGACAAGCACAAATACTTTAAAGCACCACACCATATGGCCTAAGACACGCATAAATACTTTAAAGTACCACACCATATGGCCTAAGACAAGCACAAATACTTTAAAGCACCACACCATATGGCCTAAGACAAGCACACATACTTTAAAGCACCACACCATATGGCCTAAGACAAGCACAAATACTTTAAAGCACCACACCATATGGCCTAAGACAAGCACAAATACTTTAAAGCACCACACCATGTGGCCTGAGACAAGCACAAATATTTTAAGGCACCACATTATATGGCCTAAGACAAGCACACATACTTTAAAGCACCACACCATATGGCCTAAGACAAGCACAAATACTTTAAAGCACCACACCATATGGCCTAAGACAAGCACACATACTTTAAAGCACCACACCATATGGCCTAAGACAAGCACACATACTTTAAAGCACCACACCATATGGCCTAAGACAAGCACACATACTTTAAAGCACCACACCATATGGCCTAAGACAAGCACAAATACTTTAAAGCACCACACCATATGGCCTAAGACAAGCACAAATACTTTAAAGCACCACACCATATGGCCTAAGATACAAATACTTTAAAGCACCACACCATATGGCCTAAGACACAAATACTTTAAAGCCCCACACCATATGGCCTAAGACAAGCACAACTACTTTACAGCACCACACCATATGGCCTAAGACAAGCACAAATACTTTAAAGCACCATACCATATGGCCTAAGACAAGCACAAATACTTTAAAGCACCACACCATATGGCCTAAGACACAAATACTTTAAAGCACCAGACTATATGGCCTAAGACACAAATACTTTAAAGCACCACACTATATGGCTTAAGATACAAATACTTTAAAGCAGTTATTGGGATCACAACTTTCTCCTCCAACTGCAATACAGATATAAACGAACGATAAAACTGATATATATAATATTGAAGTACAACCCTATATGATACGTACCTAATGGAACTGATGCGATCTGTTGGTAGAGATCCAGCATTGTATTGCCATCAACATCCACTAAGTAATTCCCATAACTGTTATCATAATCAGCGAAAAAATGAACTGAATCCGAGTTCTGTAATGATAAAAAAGCAAATTAACAAGAATAAGATCAAATATTCTTCTTAGCAAAATTTCTTACAAAACAAATGCAATGTTTATGAAAAAATTGTACAGTATTCAATTGAATAGTGCAATATATATTTAACATAGTGCTAAACAAAACATAGCATACAAATGTAATACACATTATTATTTCAGGTTTCCGAAATTACTTGTCGTAAACACTTCCCGGTCCTTTTCTCATTCATGACTTATCACCTGGTTTGTAACTATATTAACACGACGAGTGTCACTAGTGGAGCAGGAACTGCATACCCTTCCGGAGCACCTGAGTTCACCCCCTGTTTTTAGTGGGGTTCGTGTTACTCGATCTTTAGTTTTATGTGTATGTTTTGTAGATCGTTGATTGTCCTTTTGTACTTTTTCTTTTGGCCATTGTGTTGTCTGTTCTTCTTCGATGTGCGGATTCTGATTTCCTCTTTGGTATCTTCACACTCTTCTTATTAACTTCTCCTGCTCCATAAACGACGTCCGTATTTCAAAATTGACAAATTATACATCATTTTAAAAGCCCATCTCAAAATACAGTCATTTTACATAGCATTAATAACGATATTTTATATAACTAACACTTACTTGTATTGTTCCTAGTTGACCAATAAGTTCTTTCGATTTTGGTCCAGGAATTACAGTTTTTATTTCTGGAAAATTAGGCTCTTCGCTAACTCTTTTCTGGACCGCCAATGTCGATGCGCAATGTCCTAAAGGTAACAGTTTTACATGTATAATGAATTTTACATCTGCTATTACGTCAAAAAAACATATTGGCAGCAACATGCTATTACATACAAAAACACATCGACGACATGGAACAAATCAACAAAGTTCCATCAACAAACAACAACACCCATGTAAGTAAGTATGTGTTTGTATTTTGTAACTATAATTATAAAAGTTTCAATGTACCTAATTGAGTCTGTATTATTTTCTAATTGGATTAAGTGTACTCGATACAACATAATGTGATAAAGTTTGCCAGAGACTTGCAGCAGGTCGGTGGTTTTCTCCGGGTACGCGGTTCCCTTCACCAATAAAACTGACCACCACTATATAACCGAAATATTGTTGAAAGTGGCGCTAAACACCAAAACCCATACACCAATTTGATGAAAATTGTTCATTTATTTCACGCGTTTATGTCCACGCATGTTTTATTTTAATAGTCATGTATTTAATAAAAGTTCTCAAAGCGGTTATCGGAAGCCTTAACTCGAGGAATGACAAACAATACAAAATACAATGGCCAAAAGATAAAAGAAGAAACAATGATACACAAGACACAGAAAACATAAGATTGAGCAACAGGAAACCTACTAAAACTGGGGGTGAATTCAGGTATTCCGATATTTCTAAATAGTGTTTAAATTCTAAGAGTTCTTACATAAATGTGTTTTTATAATAAACAATATTAGGTTAAATCGCATTTAGTTCAATAATCTTCAATGATGCAATTCTACTTTTAAAATTAGAAAATGTTTCATGTTTACCTTTATGCCAGACCATACAAGAGACGATTCCATGTTTACCTTTATGCCACACCTTACAAGAGAGGATCCGGTACATTGTCTTAGTGGACATCATTTTACCTGACTATGTTGTTCTGGTATGATAACAAATGTTACATGTATTTATAGCATTTCTTTTAACCGGTCAATGTACGCAGTTGGTTAGAGATTGGACATACCCTCTTTACAAATGTACTTCTTGTTTAGTGCGTAGTAATATTATACAAATGGAAATGACTTATTTCTGTAATAACCGCCTTCAACCAGTTAAAGAGTATGTACGGACCATATTCAAGGCTTATTTTCAGAGATAAATCTTTAGTTTTTTTTATTTACATGTAATCTTTTGTGTTCCGTTGTTTGTCTTTTTGTCAGTTTATTTTAGCATTTGTGTTGTCTGTCCTTCTTTGATTTACGGCTTCTGGTTACCCCTACGGCTTCTGGTTATCCCTTTGATATCGTCAAATCTTTTTTGGTAATGCTATTTGGTTTTGTTACATACCTGGATATAAGTTAATAAAACAAATATCATTTTTAAAAGAATTACAATTCAGAGCCTTCATGGTAAGTATCATGGGCTAACAAGGGCGATACAGAACATAGTTCTTAGTTATTTAATTGAAGTCATTACTTCAAACATCATAACATTTCGGAATGTTTCTTGTCAGAGATGACCACCGTTATGTTCAGTTTGTCATAATTAAATTCATTCATTTACTCGTTCATGACATCACCAGATACATGAGAGTGACACGATGGGTGTCACTAGTGGAGCCAGAAATACTCACCCTTCCGGAGCACCCGAGTTTCACCCCTGATTTTAGTGGAGTTCTTGTTGCACTATATTTTGTTTTCTATATAGTGTTTTGTATACCATTGCTTTGTTTCTATGTAGTGTTTTGTATACCATTGTTTTGTTTTCTATGTAGTGTTTTGTATACCATTGTTTTGTTTTCTATGTAGTGTTTTGTATACCATTGTTTTGTTTCTGTGTAGTGTTTTGTATACCATTGTTTTGTTTCTATGTAATGTTTTGTATACCATTGTTTTGTTTCTATGTAATGTTTTGTATACCATTGTTTTGTTTCTATGTAATGTTTTGTATACCATTGTTTTGTCTCTATGTAGTGTTTTGTATACCATTGTTTTGTTTTCTATGTAGTGTTTTGTATACCATTGTTTTGTTTTCTATGTAGTGTTTTGTATACCATTGTTTTGTTTTCTATGTAGTGTTTTGTATACCATTGTTTTGTTTTCTATGTAGTGTTTTGTATACCATTGTTTTGTCTCTATGTAGTGTTTTGTATACCATTGTTTTGTTTTCTATGTAGTGTTTTGTATACCATTGTTTTGTCTTCTATGTAGTGTTTTGTATACCATTGTTTTGTTTTCTATGTAGTGTTTTGTATACCATTGTTTTGTATTTTTGTTTTTCTTGTGGACATTGAATTGTCGATCCATTTCGATTCACGGCTTCTGACTACTCCTTTGATATCTTCAGACCTTGTTCAAAACAAGTCATTAAAGATGACAGAAAGCTGGAATAATAACAATGACAAACGGAACATTTCCATTGTTATCTGTGTCACAGATAAACCATGATGTCAACCATTAAACTTTCGTAGTCAAATTATTTTTTATTTACACTAAGACGAACACAGAATACCCAATTCTAATGATTCAAATGAGTTCATCTTAGGTAGATGGTGTACTTGCTCCAAAAAAAATTAAAATTATTTTGCTTTCCATTGTTTTGATTGTTTTCGTGCCTGAAGGTTATTCCAAAAACACGTCGTGTACTAAATTCGATATCAATGTTTTTATCATCTCGAGGTCGTATCAAGGCCATGCCATATATGTCATGCTGTGATTAATTTCTTTTCTACGTTAATATTGTTATCATTTTATATCTTCTACATTTTTGGTTTACTAGATAGAATAATGAAGAGATAGATACTCTCAGTCTATTTTGTGCTGCCCTAAAAGATGTGTAAAAATAAGTGACAACAAGAAAACATTTATCAGGTCATCAAAACATTCTAAAAATCATTAGTTTACATGAGAAGTGGTAATAAAATAAAAAATAAAAAAATATCATACAGTCGGCACAATTCCAAATTCAAATATCAAAATCGTTGTAAGATGCGAAATCGATACCCCCAACACACCATAACATGACTGGTAGCTTTCCTAGCGGTGCTAAACCTGTTCTATGAGCCTAAGCCTAAATGATAAATACGAGTGAAAGAAGAGTTTGAAGATACTAAAAGGGGTAATGAGAATCCGTAAATGGAAGGACAGACAACACAATGGCCAAAAGTACAAAAGGACAAACAACGATCTACAAAACATACATATAAAACAAAAGATCGAGTTACACGAAGCCCACTAAAAGCCAGGGGTGAACTCAGGTGCTCCGGAAGGGTAAACAGTTCCTGCTCCACTAGTGTCACCCGTCGTGTTAATCTAGATGATCATAAAAGTAAAGTTATTGATTCAATTAAGAAAATAGGTTGAATTTCAAACATAATCTCACCACTGAGATTTTAGTAATAACAAGCAGTTTATAAAGTAAAACGTACATATACTGGTACCCACATCTGGTCGCACGATATAACTGAAATACAGTTCGAGCCTTTGCTTAGCGCCATTAAATAATCATTCAATTTTGTATGAAAATTAACAAATTATGAATTCCCCTCAGTATCATCAGTATTAATTCATTCTTATTATATACGGGTACTTTTTAGTACAAATGTTTCCGTTTTCGTTATTTGCGTTGTTAATTTAAACTTTTATTTTTAACTATATTTGACCTAATACCAGATGATTTCTTATTATGGAGCACACACTTTTCTCTTTAACTATTTACGTATTTCACTAGTATCTCTTCATTCTAGACATAAAGTAGAATATTACGTGTAAGTAATATTGATAACCTAATGTACATGTTTTGGTAAAAATAATTTGAAGGACGTGCACGTGGTGCCCTCTGATAAAATATCCATGACAGGATGTTCAACTTGATAATGTTTCAGATGTATAAGTTGATATCATTTTACACTTGCCTTGTTATCTATTAATTGTAATTTTTGACAATTTAAACTGAAGCTTAAACATATTCATGAAAAGCTAAAAAAAAGTTAGGAAATGCTAATTTTTAATATATATGACATTATTATTTTTCGTTTAAAAGGTCAAAAATAAATTAAACATGATAGTATGTTAGGAAACGTTAACATTGAATTGTTACACAGAAAAACAGATCGTTTTAACAGAAGAGTAGTTATTTCTAATGTACATTATTTATTAAAGTTGTCTATATTGTATATGAGACCTATATGTCAACACTTCGAACGTTTTTCGGTTATCACCATGAGTTTGTTAACCGCTACGAAGTATCTGTGTCACAAATGACCACGGATATGTTCCACTTGTCGTAAGCACTTCCCGGTCCTTTCCTCATTCATGAATTATCATCGGGTTTGTGACTAGAGTAACACGACGGATGTCACTAGTGGAGCAGGAACTGCTTACTTTTCAAGAGCACATGAGTTAATCTTGAATTTCAGGTCGGTCCAAGTTACATTTCAGCAAAGATTGCTTCCAGATGGTTCATTGGTTTAAGAGAACACATTTTGAATATTTTCACATAAGGTGCATCAAAAAATTATGTAGTGGTGGCGGGCATCTATTTCCATTTAACAAGATTAAAGCATTTTTAGTGAGTCATATAGGGAGCATTTCTACCATGTAGCAATTCTATCATACATGTGTCTTGTGGGAAGAGGATTAGTCATATTTTTCTGTGTTGTATTGTTTATGGTTTGTTTTGTCTTCGCTATATGGCTTGTGTTCAATGTAGCATGTGTCTGTCATATAACATGTGTCTCTGTCATATAGCATGTGTCTCTGTCACATAACATGTGTCTCAGTCATATAGCATGTGTCTCTGTCATATAACATGTGTCTCTGTCACATAACATGTGTCTCTGTCATATAGCATGTGTCTCTGTCATATAACATGTGTCTCTGTCATATAACATGTTTATCTGTCATATAGCATGTGTATCTGTCATGTAGCATGTGTCTCTGTCATATAACATGTGTCTCTGTCATATAGCATGTGTCTCTGTCATATAGCATGTGTCTCTGTCATATAACATGTATATCTGTCATATAACATGTGTATCTGTCATATAACATGTGTCTCTGTCATATAGCATGTGTCTCTGTCATATAGCATGTGTCTCTGTCATATAACATGTGTATCTGTCATATAACATGTGTCTCTGTCATATAACATGTGTCTGTCAAATAGCATGTGTCTCTGTCATATAGCATGTGTATCTGTCATGTAACATGTGTATCTGTCATATAACATGTGTCTCTGTCATATAACATGTGTCTCTGTCATATAGCATGTGTCTCTGTCATATAGCATGTGTCTCTGTCATATAACATGTATATCTGTCATATAACATGTGTATCTGTCATATAACATGTGTCTCTGTCATATAGCATGTGTCTCTGTCATATAGCATGTGTCTCTGTCATATAACATGTGTATCTGTCATATAACATGTGTCTCTGTCATATAACATGTGTCTGTCAAATAGCATGTGTCTCTGTCATATAGCATGTGTATCTGTCATGTAACATGTGTATCTGTCATATAACATGTGTCTCTGTCATATAACATGTGTCTCTTTCATATAACATGTGTCTCTGTCATATAACATGTGTATCTGTCATGTAACATATGTCTGTTATATAGCATGTGTCTCTGTAATATAACATGTGTCTCTGTCATATAATATGTGTCTTTGTCCATTCAAATACAATGAAACCTGTCTAAAATGAACACTTTAGTACTTGATCTTAAGTTTTATATGCAGTGTAATTCATCTTCCTTTTACTTTTGGTCATTGTATTGTCAATCCTTCTTCGATTTACGACATTTTATTACCCTTTTGATATCTTCAAATTTTAACCATTGCATTGTTTGTCTTTCTCTTTATAGCTTCTGATTACCCCTTTCATACCTTCTGATTACCCCTTTCATACCTTCTGATTACTCCTTTCATACCTTCTGATTACTCCTTTCATACCTTCTGATTACCCCTTTCATACCTTCTGATTACCCCTTTTATACCTTCTGATTACCCCTGTCATACCTTCTGATTACCTCTTTCATACCTTCTGATTACCCCTTTCATACCTTCTGATTACCCCTTTCATACCTTCTGATTACCCCTTTCATGCCTTCTGATTACTCCTTTCATACCTTCTGATTACTCCTTTCATACCTTCTGATTACCCCTGTCATAACTTCTGATTACTCCTTTCATACCTTCTGATTACCCCTTTCATACCTTCTGATTACCCCTTTCATACCTTCTGATTACCCCTTTCATACCTTCTGATTACCCCTTTCATACCTTCTGATTACTCCTTTCATACCTTCTGATTACTCCTTTCATACCTTCTGATTATCTCTTTCATACCTTCTGACTACCCCTTTCATACCTTCTGATTACCCCTTTCATACCTTCTGATTACCCCTTTCATACCTTTTGATTACCCCTTTCATACCTTCTGATTACCCCTTTCATACCTTCTGATTACTCCTTTCATACCTTCTGATTACCCCCTTTATACCTTCTGATTACCCCTTTCATGCCTTCTGATTACCTATTTCATACCTTCTGATTACCCCTTTCATACCTTCTGATTACCCCTTTTATACCTTCTGATTACCCCTGTCATACCTTCTGATGACCTCTTTCATACCTTCTGATTACCCTTTCATACCTTCTGATTACCCCTTTCATACATTCTGATTACTCCTTTCATACCTTCTGATTACCCCTTTCATACCTTCTGATTACTCCTTTCATACCTTCTGATTACCCCTTTCATACCTTCTGATTACCCCTGTCATACCTTCTGATTACTCCTTTCATACCTTCTGATTACCCTTTCATACCTTCTGATTACCCCTTTCATACCTTCTGATTACCCCTTTCATACCTTCTGATTACCCCTTTCATACCTTCTGATTACCCCTTTCATACCTTCTGATTACCCCTTTCATACCTTCTGATTACTCCTTTCATACCTTCTGATTACTCCTTTCATACCTTCTGATTATCTCTTTCATACCTTCTGATTACCCCTTTCATACCTTCTGATTACCCTTTTCATACCTTCTGATTACTCCTTTCATACCTTCTGATTACCCCTTTCATACCTTCTGATTACCCCTTTCATACCTTCTGATTACCCCTTTCATACCTTCTGATTACTCCTTTCATACCTTCTGATTACCCCCTTTATACCTTCTGATTACCCCTTTCATGCCTTCTGATTACCCCTTTCATACCTTCTGATTACCCCTTTCATACCTTCTGATTACCCCTTTCATACCTTCTGATTACCCCTTTCGTACCTTCAAACCTTTCTTCTCTGCCGATTGGATAGGTTCAATTGATCAAGATGTCGGACATTGTGACTAAGAAAAAGCGTAGAGATCTTATTCCATACGATGCTTTTCTGGAATAACCTTGATCAGGTACTCTAAAAAGTCAACATATTGGAAAACCAAACGTATTAAACGTCTTTGAGAGCAAGTAAAGCAAAGACCCTTAACACTAAATTTGAAATTCATATGCAACTGGAATTCAATGAAGACAGGATTTACAGTGTATGACAAAATACATTAATGCAAACTTCTTTTCGGATGTTTCATTGTTTTTATAAATTCCATCAACTGAGAGACGACCTAGCTAGGCCATGTTTTGTGTACAATCAGCTAAGAAATGATGACTGTTGGTATATCATTCCAACAAAGTTTAGTCCCAGATGCCACACGAGTTTCAGCAAACAGAGATGAAAAAAAATTAAATGTAAGCATCGGATGTCAAATGATGTAGAAATTTGGACTGATATATAGAACAAGCAAGTTACTAAAGTGTTGACAACTAGGAGGTGCATCTCATTGATTTCCAGTCAAATCGGCCCCAAGTCAAAACGGCCTCAAAATGAAAGTCAAATCGGCTACATATTCTAAATGGAATAAAAATATTTATTAACATGAATTAATATTTTTGGTTAAAAGATTAATATGTAATTTTATTTTGATTGATGAACGGTTCTTTTTTATAGATCAAAGAAACTAATAAATAATTCATTAAATAGTCATTAGTAATTTACATCAAACGTGATGGGCGACAATTATATAATAATTTTTATATTGATAAGGAACATTCTTTGATGATTATTCTCTATTGTCTATTAACTACACTAAACACAAATCAAATTCCTTTAAATAAACAACTTAAAACAACACAATAATAATAAAAAAAAAAAAAAACACTCGCAGCATCATGGTTCAAGCGGTACTTTGCATCCTAGCTCGGACCTACATGTATCGACACTAATACAAAACTAATTTGAAAAAGTGTTGTATGAAAATTTGACATTTGAGATTCCTCCCTTGTGGTTTTTAGAGTTGTCAGTCGAGGGATTAAAATTAATCGTAACAAATCTGTGCTTTGAACAGGTTAGAGGAAGTTCTCTAATGATATACCAGAGGCTCCCAGGAGCCTGTAATCGCTCACATGGATCAAAGCTGCTTTCAATAACAACGCAACTGCACTGTGGCGGCCATCTTGGTGGGAGACCGCGACTGCCGGACACAATTTTGGAAGAGACCATCCAATGACTATTCCATCAAAGTTTGGTTCTAATTGAGCTACTGGTTCCAGACAAGATGGTTTTTATGTGAATTTCCCATAGGGTCCTATGTTAAACTAAGTTCAGCTGTGCAGCCATCTTGGTCAGAGGACGGGACCACCAGACACAATTTTGGAAGAGGACCATCTGATGACTATTTTATAAAAGTTTGGTTCCAATTGAGCAACTGGTTCCAGACAAGAAGATTTGTATGTGAATTTCTCATAGGGTCCTATGTTAAGCTAAGTTCGGCTGTGGCGGCCATCTTGGTCGGAGGTCTGAAATGCCGAACACAATTTTGGAAGGGGACCACCCAAGGATCATTTCAGCAAAGTTTGGTTGAGATTGGCTCAGTAGTTTCAGAGGAGAAGATTTAAAAAAAAAATTAATCCCCCCTTTTTCTATTTTTTAGCTTGGTGGCCATCTTGGTTGGAAGTCAGGATCACCGGACACAATTTTGGAAGGGGGCCATCCAAGGACCATTCCATCAAAGTTTGGTTGCAATTGGTCCAATGGTTTCTGAGGAGAAGATTTTTATGTGAATTTCCCATAGATACCTATGTTAAGCTAAGTTCGGCTGTGGGGGCCATCTTGGTCGAAGGGCCGAACCGCCGGACACATTTTTGGAAGAGAACCATCCAATGACTATTTCATCAACATTTAGTTCTTATTGAGCAAATGGTTTCAGACAAGAACATTTTTATGGGAATTTCCCATAGAGTCCTATGTTAAATTAAGTTCGGCTGTGGCAGCCATCTTGGTCGGAGGTCTGAAATGCCGGACACAATTTTGGAAGGGGACCACCCAAGGATCATTTCAGCAAAGTTTGGTTGAGATTGGCTCAGTAGTTTCAGAGAAGATTTTTTTTAAATTTCATCCCCCTTTTTTCTATTTTTAGCTTGGTGGCCATCTTGGTTGGAAGTCGGAATCACCAGACATAATTTTGGAAGGGGGCCACCCAAGGACAAATCCACCAAAGTTTGGTTGCAATTGGCCCCGTGGTTTCTGAGGAGAAGATTAAAATGTGAAATGTTGACGGATGGACGATGGACGAAAAGTGATGGCAATAGCTCACATGGCCTAAAGGCCAGGTGAGCTGAAAACGGAATATACGTTAAACTACTCCTCGCCTAAAGGCCAGGTGAGCTAAAAACGGAATATACGTTAAACTGCTCCTCACCGTGTAGCTGCAGTTAAAATTTGAGCTCATTTTGACTTAATACTAAAGCAGCAATTGACAATTGAAGAAATTTCTATTTTTAGTAACAGCAGCCATCTTGAATGGAGGGCAGGGCGGTCAGACACAATTTTGAAAGGAACACACCCAGGGACCACGCCTGCCAGGTTTGGTTTAATTTGGTTCAGCAGTTTCAGAGGAAAAGATTTAAATGTGATCTTTTATCAAAATATGCCTAATTTGCATAATCGGTATAAATCGGCTGACAGAAAAATTTCACAGAAAAAAACGGAATATATGTTAAACTACTCCTTGCCATGTAGCTACAGTTAAAATTTTAGCTCATTTTGACTTATACTAACGCAGCAATGGACAATTGAAGAAATTTCTATTTTTAGTAACAACAGCCATCTTAAATGGAGGGCGGGGCTGTCGGACACAATTTTGAAAGGGACCCACCCAGGGACCATCCCTGCCAGATTTGGTTTAACTTGGTTCAGCCTAAAGGCCAGGTGAGATAAAAAGTTGTGCGTCAAGTAAAGCATCTGTATATCAAGGAACTTTCAATTCGAGCCAACATTTTTACGATGTGTAAAAAGCGGTTGAGCATATCACCAACGTACAGTAATGATTGTATAACGTTAACAACGTAAAAATCGATTAGTGGACAACGTCTTCCTATGACTGTTTCTTTACTTTGAATCGTAAAACTTCGACGTTGGACATTTTTGCAAGACATCCGAAAACAGACGCTGCGCTTTTATAATTGCTATAGGTTCATACAAGTTTAAAATACAAAAATGCATGTTTTCTGTCAACATATTTAAATAGAAACTTATGTTCAGAGAAATATATAAGATTGTTCATCATTGACACAATATCGTGCGCATGCAATGTCTAAGCTAGCAACCAGTACTTTGGCATGACCACAATATTATACAATTTGATCTGGGGCCGATTTGACAATGATGCTATATGTGAAATATTATCACATTTCTGAAGAAACAGATTTTTTTTTATTTATCTAAATACCCCTTTTTACTGAACAACTCCCATGGTAGATCTACTTCAGTTGTATAATACTGTATCTCCAGGATTACTCCTGCAAACTTTGATGATGGTTTTGTTGAACAGTTCTCCAGGAGTCGACCATATGAATTTAATCACATTAGGCAATTGCATCATAGAAAAGGTATATCATACCAAATTCCAAAAATGTGCACATAGGAATTTATGTGCTCAATATGCCCTTCAATGATTTCAAAATTTCAATACTTGGCTTCCATTAAAATGGTAGTCAGAGATCTGAGAATATGTTCAAATTCACTAATACTCTGGTGTTTTCTTTGGTGGGGGTGAAATATCTTCATCAATTTTCTAATGATATAGATCTTTTCAAAGATATATTTTCCAAATCTTATCAAATTCATAATTCTAAAATGTTCTATTACTGGAATCCCCCTGCCACTTTTCAACATGGAGTGAGTGAGTGATTGTTGTTTAACGCCAACTCAGCAATTTTTCAGCCATATCATGGTGAGAACAAGTTAATTTTAAATGAGATGATGATGAGGTCTGCTTTGTACTAGAGCAACAGGCTTAGTTGGATTTCTATAGTGCAAGCTTACTGAAACACCAGTCCACAGATAGACATGTCGCTCCACTCGGACACATTATCCTGAATCTGAGCCAACAAGTCTTTGTCCTTTCTCTTTAATGCTGCGTGCTTAGCAGAGAAAAAACAAATACCAATTTTATAGTTTTTGGTTTGACCCGATCAGGGCTTGAACCCACAATTTACCACACTCGAGGTGAGCATGCTAACCATTATACCACAGATGCGTTTTTTCAAGATGGAAAAATAACAATAAGTTTGATAGTGATTTGAAGAAGTTTATTCTGTCAACAATCCTAACACCTCTAGTATATTATAGTGTATGTATAATGATATAGATCAGACAAAACATGACATACAGATTAATACAGTTTGTAATTATTACTTTTATCTAGGAAGCAATTTATGAAAAGCTATTGAATATACCTATATTAACTTACATTAATGAGGGTATTGACCGATTAAAACAAGGTTGTAAATGAATTCATCTTAATTGTACACTAACTTCCATCTTATAAGGCTAACAAGTCTTCTTACAAGAAGATTTAGCTGTAACTGTATATTGTTAGTTACAGTTTAATTTCGTCCATTATCTTAGAGAATTAGTGGACTTGTACCAGGGGTGTATTCTATTGTAAATATTGATAACAAGATTGTACACGTATTTAAGAAACATGACAATTAGTGTACCGGTCTGAACTCAACAACATACGTTATGTATTAATCATATAATCTAGTTTTTGAGTAAAACAAAGGTTAACGTTCAAGTGTTATACAGGATATGGATAAAAAAACTAACCACAAACACCAGCTATTGAAGATGTATTTATCAAAAATTAGCAAGTTAATATCATCAAAAATAAATCCTTGAGTACTCACTTAGAAAAATAAATAATAAAATTTTTGAATTAATGGCATTATTTAAAATTGAAGTATTCTTTGAAAGGCTAACATCTTTAGAAGAAAGAATTCACAAATACACCATACATTCATACATTTCACTGATACAGAAATCTGCATGATATTGTATATATCTTTAAAAATGTGATCTATTTTAAGTACAATCAAATTATAGCTATATCTTCTATTCTTACTGTTTGTTTCTGTATTCACAAATTTAATATCATTCCATCAAAAAGTTGCTTAAAAAATATAAATCTTATATCAGTGGATTCTTTACATATGCATAGGGTACCCTTAAAAAAATAGTTATCCTGAAGTTACACTATCTGATGTCAAATTTTCTACACAGACAAAATTGTCTTTAATCTTAAGAATTTTTTTTATAATATTCTTTTTAAGTACAAAATCCATATACTTTGAACAAGCTAAAAACAATAAATTCTATCAATTTAAAAAAAAAATCACAATTTAAGATCATAAAATGTAGACAATATTTGCTGTGTATATATAATACTTTTTAGTGATTGGTTGGTTTTTGGTGTTTAACACCACTAATTCACAGTGTATAGTGTGTGCATTGATGCATAACATGCAGCACTTACATGATCCTTCCTATACCTTGTTATAATAGATGTACATAACCTGTCTGATTTCTTGTGTAAAATACTCACCCAGGCTGATCAAAAGATTTTGTGGGTAAAAAAAATCAGCGAGTTTTATACACATCTGACTACAGAGTACATGCAGAATGTCAAAATTATAAAACAAGATGGCAATAAACATCAGTTTACATATATAAAATATATGTCTCTTTATATTTTGGAAAGGCAATAGTAGATATTTGTCTTAGAAAATATACATGTACACTTTAAATAACATACAAACATGGATAGGACACATACAATAACAGAACCATGGAAAATAAAAACAAGGAACCTTATTTTTTGTTAGTAAACTCTCCCTCTCTCTATCAGTATATCACACTATCAAATAAATACTTAACAAAACAAACTAACATAACAAAAAAAAATTAACATTTTACACTGCACTCATATTTTGTAAATTTTTCTAAAAGATTCAATTTAGGATGCAGCACCAATAGAGAATCTAAAATACAGTTGAGAATCTGAGAACTAAATAAGTTGATTGATTTGTGTTTTAAATTGTGTCGCATGCGACGAGCACTAAATAAGCATCTGTAACTTTGACGCTTATTACTCTCCCATCTCATATGTAAAAACGTTTCATTAAAAATTATTGTCAATTTAGACTTCTTATACTTTGTTCTGTCTGACATTATGCTTGTATATTTATACCCTGGCTAATTTGTATCACTAAAGCAAAAAAAAAATCATTAAAATATAAAACGTGGAGATATAGAGGGTCAAATGGAGCCTGTATCACTCACAGGGTAAAAAAAACTTATTTTAAACTATTACTTATCATAGTATATGCTAAAGTTTGATCACCCATAGACATTGGAACATTCATTGGTGCAAAATTAAGTCTTCATATCACGATAATGCTTCAAGTTATTTACAATTGTATTTCCATTTCGGGTTCTTTTGCAGAAGATTCTTTCCATTTTTGCCTATTTCATATTTTGGACCTCAGCAATCTGATCACATAGACCCTGATATTTGTGTAAGATTGAATCTTTATATCACAATGGTGCTTATCGTCCTATACAAATGTAAGTTTATAGATGTTTCATACAAATATGACTATTGTCTATACTAATTACATGCACCAGATACTGGTAAATATCATATAAAGTTTACTTGTAAGAGATCAGTATTATAAATAAAAAAGGTAACCCTGTTCACAGTCATGGTGTGTAAATGCCCTGTATTGTGTAAAAATACTTAAAAGATTCTGCTTTCAGTTATTATATCTTTTTTTCACTTGTAAGATAAAAAATGATAATCAGTGTGACAATAAAACTGCTCTAAGTTAATCATATGTCACTTTTTTAAGAAAAACAGTTATTGGTTTCAAAAGGAAGTAAGAACAAATATTTAAATATTCAATTGGTATTGTTGTGACTAAATTTTCAAATACTCCCAACAGTTAATGTGGACATTTTGAGAACAATTTTCCCCCAATATTTAAGAAACTATTATTCTGCTCTTTGGCTGCCATATTAAAAGTCAGATCCAAACAAAATGAGGTATAATATTCCAGAAGCACTCATAGAACATCCTTACAAAATTTCAGACACACTAATTTTGTGGTTTTCATGAAGATTTTTTTTTAATTAAGAATAATTATGTCCAGTAGATGTCAAATAAGATCAAAATAATTTAGTTTTTTAGGACAATCTTTTAGAATTCTTAATTTTTTTTCCACATTTCAGCCATTCCAAATTCTATTTTATGACACAAAGCAATATTTAAAACACTATTTCACAAGTAAAGAGTACCATTCTAAACAACATTAGTCCAAATAATTGGCACTTTCTTATAATTTGTTTTTACATCAGTTTTACATCATTGCTACAATGTCCTACAGAGGAAACTTATATTATTTTAGTAGTTTAATTATAAATATAAAAGCCAAATTTTGGTATGATACTATGCAAAATTATTTTTAAAAAACCCCAAAAAGACCGAAGCAGTCAATCTGGTGATAACAAGGAAAAAGATTGCATGATCACATGACATATACAAATAGCATTATCTAAAGATGAACAATGACATACTAAATATGTCTCGTCAAAAACTAGCGACTAAAATATGGAATATAACAGTCATATACTATGTAAGTATCGTAGATAGTTTTCTCAATGGAGAAAATCGAAAAATAAATTGATAAATTTTGTTGATGGACAAAATGGCAGCATCAATTTATATCCAAGGGAAAACTGTTGTATGTCTTTATTTAGACTGATATTAAAAACTTTCTTTATGTAGACTGATATTAAAAACTGTCTTTATGTGGACTGATATTAAAAATTATGTTTTTAACATCACAATTTTCTCACGTGTAAAAGAACCGATCAATGGGAAAAATGAAACGTGATATGTGCATCTCATCTAACTGATAACTAAAGTATCACTTATATATCTCATACTAATATTTTATATGCAGATTACTAAAAACAAAATTACATGGCTTTTATTCTTAATACATTATAAGTATATAATAACGTAACATACCTGCCAACTTATATGATTTAGGTGTCAACTACGCATATGATTTTGATCTCGATTACATTATCATGTTTGTGAAAAACTATGATTTTGAGAAAATAATTCAGAAAAATAGCTTAAGTTGGAAACGAATTTCCATTTCCTAATAATATAAAATATATAAATCTAGAGTTACTTCCCTTTAAAAAAATAATTTGCACAATATAGTATAGCATCTTCTACAAGTTAGCTATACAATTTATAGAATTATAGTTTGAAAATGTTCCTTAGGTCAGAAATAATATGTAAATTGAAATATATTGAATGTTGCCCTCAGATGACAAATTAAAAATAAAATGCATAGCATTTTCAGTTTGACATATTACTAATAATCTGAAAATTCACTTCCTGCGTCACAGGTGAAGTAGTATGTAATTTATTACAGAGAAAAGCAACTGTGAATTTAAAGAAACTTCGCTAAAAATAGACATGATGTAAGAGGTGATAATAGTTTTAGGTGTACATAATTCACAGATGATGAAAATAACTGTGAATGCCTTATTGGTAGTTGAAAAAATGTCCATGTTGGAGATTTTCATTAAAGTTGGTAGGTATCATATACAATGTACTAGTGATGTACTAGTGTAAATAGTGTCCAAAATAGCTTGGAATAAATAGATATACCTCTGCAAAAAAACTTATTAATACTATCTTCTGCTACTCCTAAAAAAAACGGAGATATGTAAATAAGATGATAAAAAGGCACTAATCGTTACTAAATATGGATTATTTGGATCTGGAGCAATCTAGAACACACTGGCTACCGACTTTGTCTTTAAATTATCGTGCATGCTGTTTACAGTAAGGTTTACCAGCCTTAGCAAAGAATGGATGTCCTTCTAAATTTATCTGGCAAGTCTGAAAAAAGAACAATATTAATATTAACACATAAAATTGGGTATTTGACAATAAACGTGTGTTGTACATCACTGAGATTGAAAGTATAATACACAGTTTGAACATGTTGAATGAGAATGAGTAGAGTGATTGTTTCTGAATTTTATTTGTCATACCACTGTTAAAACATGATGTCTACTTTCTCTAGACCCCCATGCTTAGCTAGATATCTTTAATTGTCCTGGCTCATTGAAAAAACGTCTGTAGATTAATTAATATGTTGCTCCAATTGTACACATATAATCTCGACTACCAGCCAATCAACAACAGGTTTTGATACACACACAAATTCATTTTGTGTCAATCAGCCCGTTCGAATAAGAACTTAGAGATTACATTTTTGGCATAGGTTCAATATGTGAGATTGATTCCTAACCATGGAGTACTTGTTAAAAGTCTTTCAGTGACTTATTTGAGTTTTCTAGTGTTACTCTGGTTACCAATTGACTGACCACCACAATATAACTGAAATATTATTGAAACCAGTATTAAACACTTCAGACAATATGTTTGTGGTTTAGGTTAATGGTGCTTAATGCCACTTTCAACAATATTTCAGTTTGATCGTGGCTGTCAGTTTTATTGGTGGAGGAAACCGGAGTACCACCGACCTTCCGCAAGTCACTGACAAACTTTATCACACAATGTTGTATCAAGTACACCTCGCCTGAGCGAGGTTCAAACTTACAACATTAGTGGTGATAGGCACTGATTGCATTGGTAGTTATAAATCCAACTACCATACGATCACGACCACGACCACGACGGCCCAAAATAATCTGTGTGTGAATTACATTGTAATACCATGACTTACTGAACAATTAAAACATCCAGAGTGATAGTTCTTGCTCATAGCTTCTACCCAGTTGTCTCCAGGTTCTATTGGGAAATCACAGGAGTGGCACATAGTCTGGAACATTTGTCTCCAGTCTGTAAAACATTCATTTATTATTATTTAACATGTAATCACACTATAAAAAAATAATAATACAGTTTTGAAAAATTGAATCATAATTTTAACAAGATAAAATTCCAATTGCAGATGATTTCAGCTTAAATAAAAATTTGTTTCACTATTAAAAGAAATTTCTACTTTTTGTAATGGCAACCACTTTGAATGGAGGTGAGGCTGGTCAAAATAAGAAATTTCCTTTTTAATGTAACTGCAGACATCGTGTATGGAGGGAAGGTCTGTTTGACTCAATATTGAAAGGGGATCACACATGGACCATCACAGCCAAGTTTCGCTTAATTTTGCAGATTGGTTTAAGAAGAAGATTTAAATGTAAAAGCTTAAGATGTACGACGGATGAGCAACGGATACCTAGTAGTAACCACAACTCACATGATCTTTTTGTCGTGCTTCATTTATTAAATCTCATATATCATGTAAATTGTAAGATTTTGTCTATACTGTATTGTTCAGATAAAAAATATGTGAATCTTCATACGGTCATGCACCGATACAATATTAAAAGTCCACAAATAATATAAGATCTTGAAAATAGCACCATACCATTTTCACAGTAAGCTTTGCCATCTTCTAAATGAAACTGATTTCCACCGATTGGTTTCTTACACTGGGCACATGTAAAACAACCAGGATGGTAAGTCTTCTGCAAGGCATTTACACATTCCTGTAAAATAATACAGAAAACAATCACTAAAACTGGAACAAAAGCATTTTCTGGTGCATGAATTAACACATTTAATGATTGTCATATCAAATACAATTTTTACATGTTTTTGTTATGTACATACAGTCTGTAAATATTCTTGTCAAGACTTTGTCTTAAAATATCAACCATATCTAAAAGTTGCACAACACTCTACTAACATATCATACCAGTATTCTTTTTTCATTGTTATTGTATGTTATTTTTATACATAGGTCTCTTGATTTCTCAATGATGTATGTTCTTTTACCTATATAAAAATAATTTACAAAAACCTTATTACTTTGATACCTACCCCAACAATGGCATTGCCACAAATAGCACAATGGGGGGCAAAATGAAGTTCATAATCCTTTTCACAATACAAAAATCCTCCCTCCTCTACAAATCCTATATCTAACAACTTGGTACCACAGCGAGGGTTAGCACAGACAAAATGGTCAGGACACCAAGTTTTACCTAAAGCAACCACAAATGGCCCTCTGAAACAAAACAATGATATTATACATTTAGGGTTATAAATAAACATATAGAAAATTATACTATCAAAGTATAGGTTACATGATTCTGTAGCAATTCTGTCCAGTACGTTATATCTGACATAATGTTAATTTCAATAATTGTTATGTCTATAAAACAATAAATTGCAGTGTTTTACTTGTTCAAAGATGATATACAAGACACAAGTATAAAACTTCCTTGTAAATACATTGCATAGTTTTATCATATTTGCATTTAGTTTAGCAGATTGCAAGTAATCATTATCGGTCACTTTTCTGCATGTCCTTTTTCTTCTTCAATGCATTGTTTTCAGAAACTGACTATAATTTGCACTCCTCACGTTATTTACAGATGATAACTTTGGAATCATAAAAATAACATCAAGAAGATAATATGGTCATTACATTTTATCTGGAAATCCGCTGCTTTCTTTAATTTAAGTTTTGGGACAAAGTTAATGCATTCAGCTTTTACAAGGTACAATGATAATTTAATATAAACAAACCAGCTGCTATACTACTCAAATTCCACACTAAATGTTTTGGAAATAATTTTGCAGATTTTATGTGAAAACAAGTGTTGGTCGGCATATCTGATTGAAAACTAACTGATATGTCGTTAACGTATTTCATGAAATGCAAAGGTCCCAAGATGTTTCCCTGTGGAACATCGCAAGTTTGTGTGATTCTTCTGATTTAGTTCCGCATAAGCTAACAAGTTCCTTTCTTCCTGTCAAATATGATTCAAACCATTTTACTTTATTTACGCCCATATTTTTTCCAATTTTTGCCATAACATATGATGATCTTAACTGTGCCAAATGCTTTTTGTTCATACATCGTGACCATCCCTGTAAATAATCCGTCCAATGTTTGTGTTTAAATATGATCTATTAACAGGATAGCAGCAATGTTGAGTAACAACTTCTAAATCCTGATTGAAATTAATATAAATAAAACATGCTTTAATAAATATGTCCCAAGTTGTTTTATATCCCACTTTTCCAGAAAACATTCCACTTTTTCCAGCATGCATACAAATAATAGTACATGTATATCTAATGTTGTATTAAATAAAATTTGGTTTTTATTTCGGGTGTCACAGAAGAGAAAGATGAAGAATATCATTACAGAAGACATCAATGATACTGTTATATATAATATGAACCCCACATATTTAAAAAAGATATTTTATATAAATAGAGTATGAAAAACAAGTCAGTTATAATACAAGACTACCATAAAGAAATCACTTCATTTGCAATTCCATGAAAGTTATATTATACATGATTTATATGCTATATTTTATACAGACATAAGTACAATCATGTTTGAGATCAAGAACACCTTATGAACGTGCTATGAAAAATGATACCAGTGAAGACAGTGATACATACTAGAAATCTTACCATCATTACAGAGAATACTTATACCAAAATATACTTACTTAGTAGGATGGTTACTTTAAAGAATAAACAACACTTAAATATGGGTAAACAATGTCTAATTCTCAAAATTTGTGATTTTTAAACCAAAAAAAGTTTTCTTAAAAAATGTCACACTGTCTTTATGTTTATCAAAACAATTACCCTGTATACCTTTCATACAAACAAGTTTATTCATCTGATATAATGGGGGACATACTATAATTAACATTTCAGTAATATAAAATGAAAAATTAATATATATTGCACAGAACTTAATTATAATAAGAGTGGCAGTTAGAAAATTTCAATAGAAAGGGAAATAACTCAAAAAAGTCAGTCACAAAAGCACATATTGATTTCTTGTCCACAGATATTTACAACATATGTGACTTTGGGGTACTAAGCAATTTTGAAAATCTTGTAGAATCCCTACATGATGGTCCTGTGAACTTGGTGAGCTAAAAATAATTATATGAAACTTAGATGTGAGACTTCTATGGAAGACATGTGTCACTTTGCTAAATTTTAGTAGTACAAATGTAACAAACAAATATTTGCATTTAATATGTGATAGATATATCTTTACTATAAATACTGATAGAAGAACCACACTTAAAATCCCTGTTTGGCTCTGGGAAACCCCAGAAATTATTGCGACCAAAATGTAGCAAAAAATCATGAGCCTCCAAAACTTTGATTAGGAGAAGCAATAACAATAAACTCAGTAAAAATGACAATCTCCAAATTTCCCTTGCCAGACTTATTTAATCTGACATGCATACATAAAATCCAATATTCAACAATAAACAAACTTAAAATTTCCATTGTCTAAACCCTGTAAATAATTATGTAGTAAACTAAATACATTTTGTTTCTTTATTTCATACCTGATGTAGAGATGCCGACTTATCGTTATTTCGGCCGCCATTTTGTTTTCCGGTAGCTGCTGATACATGAAAATGCAATTTTTGATGTCAGATTTTTACAGATAATACTATATAAAGATAGAATTTTTTTTACATTAATTAATTATCTAAACATTGTTTAAAATCTTTAACTATTTTGTTTCTTTTAATATGGAATCGTTTAAATATAACGTGTTCGAATCGAAATCGCTGTTTTCGGAATTTTACCATTCGCGGCACGGTTTTTTCACCAGGGTCCCCCCTTTCAATGCCTTCCCCGGCATGTTCCTGACGTTATATAGTTCCATAATTATTATCCAATTAAAGTGCAGATTCATAGCTTGTGCATGGTCACAGTCGCTTCCGATTTCCTGAGCATGCTAAATGGAAAATGGTCGTCTCAAAAGTTCCAAGATGAACAAATCAATGAAAAATTTGGAGTAGCGTTCTCTGATGGCGATATTTGTATTTTCTGTTACAATATCAACGTAGGAAGCATACCATCTCAACCATATTAGATCGCGAACATAGATGATTTTTAGTATTTAAAACGCCCCTAAACATGTCTGAAGGAGAACGTCGTACATCGCTGGAAGTGAAAAGTAAATAGTAACGTCAACGACGCTGGTTGTAACACAGGTGTTATCGTAGGTATGTATAAACCTTCTTCTCAATGTTTTAAGCGTATGATTTATTTTTTGCATTGCTTCTTTTCAAGTAGTTTATGAAAAACTTCTTGTCAATTAATAATACTTCCAACTTGCGTTCAAAACAAAAGTAAACAAACCGAAAAGGGGGGGGGGGGGGGGGGGGGGGTAAACAGAGATGAAAGTTTTCCTCTGATCCGCTGATTTCCTCTTTTTTTTTAAAGAAAATATTTGGAAATAAAATGTTTCTAGCTTGGTCCAAACAACTAGAAAATGAGGGTATGGGCTCTAGAATAGGAGTTTCCCCTTTTTTCATCAGTAAAAAATCACTTTCTTCTATACTATAGTCTGTGCACAAAATATTTGGGTTTATTTTTATACTAGACTATAGTCTTCACTCTTCAGAAAGTTAATTCTATTCTTATTTTTGTCATGGTGCTACATTTTTATTTGTATTTGCCAGCTTCCATGGATACTCGACCATGATTGAATATTTACATATTAAATTCAAACCAGAGGCTCTCAAGAGCCTGTATCGTTCACCTGGTAATAAAAAAAACCAATTGGTCCTATGTAAAAACTATGTCCTGCAGTGGTAGTCATCTTGGAATTACGATCAACATAAAAAACACAAAGTTTGTAAAGGACCTTCCAATGATTGATGCACAGTTTAGGTTCAATCAGTGCAATAGCTTCAGAGAAGAAGATATTTCTGTATTTTCCCGATATGGTCCTGTGTTAATACTATGACCTGTGGTGGCAGCCATCTTGGATTTCCGATCGGCATAAAAAACAGAGGACCTTCCAATGATCATTCCTGGGCAGTTTGGTTTCAGAGAAGAAGCGTTTTGAAACATTTTTCCCAAAGGGTCCAATGTTAAACAAGTCCTGCCGTAGCCGCCATTTTGAATTTCATATCAGAACAAAAAACGTAAAGTTTGTAGAGGACCATCCAATGAACATTCATGTACAGTTTGGTTTTAATCATATTTGTAGTTTCTGAGAAGAAGGCATTTGAACATTTTCCCATAGGGTCCAATGTTAATCTATGTATTGCGGTGGCAGCCATCTTGGATTTCCGATCGGCATAAAAAACATAAAATTTGTAGAGGACCTTCCAATGATCATTCCTGGGCAGTTTGGTTTCAGAGAAGAAGCGTTTTGAAACATTTTTCCCAAAGGGTCCAATGTTAAACAAGTCCTGCCGTAGCCGCCATTTTGAATTTCATATCAGAACAAAAAACGTAAAGTTTGTAGAGGACCATCCAATGAACATTCATGTACAGTTTGGTTTTAATCATATTTGTAGTTTCTGAGAAGAAGGAATTTGAACATTTTCCCATAGGGTCCAATGTTAATCTATGTATTGCGGTGGCAGCCATCTTGGATTTCCGATCGGCATAAAAAACATAAAATTTGTAGAGGACCTTCCAATGATCATTCCTGGGCAGTTTGGTTTCAACTGTCCTAGTGGTTTCAGAGAAGAAGCGTTTTGAAACATTTTCCCCATAGGGTTCAATGTTAAACTAAGTCCTGCCGTAGCCGCCATTTTGAATTTCATATCGGAACAAAAAACGTAAAGTTTGTAGAGGACCATCCAATGAACATTCATGTACAGTTTGGCTTTAATCATATTTGTAGTTTCTGAGAAGAAGGCATTTGAACATTTTCCCATAGGGTCCAATGTTAATCTATGTATTGCGGTGGCGGCCATCTTGGATTTCCGATCGACATAAAAAACAGAAACTTTGTAGAGGACCTTCCAATGATCATTCCTGGGCAGTTTGGTTTCAATTGTCCAAGTGGTTTCAGAGAAGAAGCATTTTGAAACATTTTCCCCATAGGGTCCAATGTTAAACTAAGTCCTGCCGTAGCCGCCATTTTGAATTTCATACCGGAACAAAAAACGTAAAGTTTGTAGAGGACCATCTAATGAACATTCATGTACAGTTTGGCTTTAATCATATTTGTAGTTTCTGAGAAGAAGGCATTTGAACATTTTCCCATAGGGTCCAATGTTAATCTATGTATTGTTGTGGTGGCCATCTTGGATTTCCGATCGACATAAAAAACATAAACTTTGTAGAGGACCTTCCAATGATCATTCCTGGGCAGTTTGGTTTCAATTGTCCAAGTGGTTTCAGAGAAGAAGTGTTTTGAAACATTTTCCCCATAGGGTCCAATGTTAAACTAAGTCCTGCCGTAGCCGCCATTTTGAATTTCATACCGGAACAAAAAACGTAAAGTTTGTAGAGGACCATCTAATGAACATTCATGTACAGTTTGGCTTTAATCATATTTGTAGTTTCTGAGAAGAAGGCATTTGAACATTTTCCCATAGGGTCCAATGTTAATCTATGTATTGCGGTGGTGGCCATCTTGGATTTCCGATCGACATAAAAAACATAAATTTTGATCATTGATCAATGATCATTCCTGGGCAGTTTGGTTTCAATTGTCCAAGTGGTTTCAGAGAAGAAGCGTTTTGAAACATTTTTCCCATAGGGTCCAATGTTAAACTAAGTCCTGCCATAGCCGCCATTTTGAATTTCATACCGGAACAAAAAACGTAAAGTTTGTAGAGGGCCGTCTAATGAACATTCATGTACAGTTTGGCTTTAATCATATTTGTAGTTTCTGAGAAGAAGGCATTTGAACATTTTCCCATAGGGTCCAATGGTAATCTATGTATTGCGGTGGTGGCCATCTTGGATTTCCGATCGGCATAAAAAACAGAGACTTTGTAGAGGACTTTCCAATGATCATTCCTGGGCAGTTTGGTTTCAACTGTCCAAGTGGTTTCAGAGAAGAAGCATTTTGAAACATTTTTCCCATAGGGTCCAATCTTAAACTAAGTCCTGCCGTAGCCGCCATTTTGAATTTCATATCGGAACAAAAAACCTTGAGATTGTAGAGGACCGTCCAATGAACATTCATGTACAGTTTGGCTTTAATCATATTTGTAGTTTCTGAGAAGAAGGCATTTGAACATTTTCCCATAGGGTCCAATGTTAATCTATGTCCTGCGATGGCGGCCATCTTGGATTTCCGATCGGCATAAAAAACAGAAACTTGGTAAAGGACATTCCAATGATCATTCATTTACAGTTTGGGTTCAGTCAGTTCATTAGTTTCAGAGAAGAAGATCTTTGAAATTTCAGCCAATCAGAGCATAATATTGGCCCTGGCAGCCATATTGAATATCCGACTGGAACGAAAAACAGTAATTTTGTAGAGGACCATCCAAGGAACATTCCTGCTAAGTTTGGTTCCAATTGGCCCTGTGGTTTTAGAGAAAAAGCTTGAAATGTGAAAAGTTTACAGACGACAGACAACAGACGACGGACACCAAGTGATGGCAACAGTTCACATGGACCTTTGGTCCAGGTGAACTAATAAAAGTAAACAAAATGTTATAACTTATTGCATACATATGTATTTATAGACCAATGAAAAAAAATACCAGTGTTTCTGCTAATATTCTCGAAAAGGGGAAGGTAGTATAAGTAGACAAAACATATATTTTTACCTAGGTTATACAGAACAAGGATCTGACTTTAACTTTGTCCAAAAATGTCAATAAAAACTTTGGGGTCAATACCAAAAATTTGAAACTCTGGTAATTTTTTTTGTCTTAAATACATTGTGAATTTATATTTATTATAATAGTAGTTATGAAAGGATAATGAGTACAATGTAGACTAGTTAGAATTGTTTCTTTGTGGTCCCTTCCAGCTGCTGTTGTTTTTTTCCAGTTTACCTGACATTATGCTTTGCTGGTCAAAGACATGTGTGTGATCCAAGCTGGCCTTGGGATATTACCTGAACTTAGGACTGCAGGATAATATACAGCTGATCATGAGTTCATAATTTATATCATAATGAAATTTTTAGTTTTACATGTAGCTGGATTTATTCAGACCACAATACATGTGACAATAGATGATGTATTTCAAAAATGCACCAGATATTTCCTGAATAATAAATGAATGAACTTAATATTTTGGTTGTTTTCGTTGAACATGTTTTAAGAAGCAAATTAGAATAGTAATGAGCAAGACTGAAACTTTGACACGGAGTCGGAGAGTAGGGTTAGGGGTTGGGTTATGGTGTTTAATGCCACTTTCAACAATATTTCAGTTATATCGTGGTGGTCAGTTTTATTGGTGGAGTAAACCGGAGTACCTGGAGAAAACCACAGATCTGTTGCAAGTCACTGACGAATTTTATCACACAATAATGTGTTATCAAGTACACTTTAAGTTACCATGAGCGGGATTCGAACGACATGGAGAGTAAGATTGAAACAAATTTACTTGCTCAAATTGTAATAAAGGGAAACCTGAATACAAACAGCATCCTATATAAACAACATAACTTTATTTTAAATAAAGTTCCAGGTTCCAGATGTAGCCTTTTGTAGGAAATGTGTAAACTGTGCAAATAATATCCATCTATTTTAAACACAAGCTGATCTTAAGGAAGTTCAGTTTAGAGGTGTTTCACTATCATGCTTGTTGGGTGGTTGATGCATATAGCATCACTTTCAGCAATTGTACAGCTACATTATGATTGCAAGACATTGAGGTAGGAAAACAAAAACACCTACATGTATATCAAACCGACCAGTTAAATTTTCGGCAAGGGATAGGTGTCTGGAATCTTCACCCCTTGGGGGATTACATATTGGTGGTATATATGAAATGAAAAGTATTTAGTTTAAGTTATTAGTTACTTGAGGTTATAGATTTTTAAAATATCTTTAATTTGGTACCTTGATGATCAAATTCTGACTAGAAACGACGGAGTAATCTTAAAAAACGTAAATTTGCGCAACAAATTTTAAAGCAATGGCAGCCATTTTGTTTTCAAAATGGCCACCATTATGACAATTATTCCGTAATAAAATGCTAAAGCAAATAAGAGGTCATTGGTACAAACCTCCATATCCATTTTTTTCAGTGATGATAATTATATCGATAAAAAAATTGATCAAATTATCTTGGAACAGGTTCCCTGTCTGAGAAATTTTATGAAAAAATGGCAGCCATTTTGAACAAAATGGCCGCCATTTCTTGTGTCGACAAAAAACATCACATCCAATGGAACGTGCACAACACTGTGGTATTGTCTTCAAAATTTTGTATGGATATCATTTTTAGTTTAGGAAATATGAAGCTTTTTGTGACATTTTTCCATATAACTGCTGTGAAACGGTGCCATTCTCAAATACCAGTAGTGTTGAACACTAATTGCACACCCACCTTTATGGATTCATAATTCCACAAAAAGATGTAAAAGGTGATTCATATGTTATAATTGCACTCAAAACAAGTATTTCTACACACAATTTCTTCTATTATGATGTCAGATGGCAATGTGAGCCATAATGGACCTTTCGGTCAAGATCAAAAGTGGCTCCGACACATTTTGGACAGTAAAACAAATGGCGAATATTACTTCAAACATGTTCAGTTTCATTTTTCTGACAGAACAACTTATAATCTATGGAAAAAAACAAAAGTAGAGACATTATCTGCTGTTTGCACAAAAAATCAGAACTCTAAAACAGTCATTAAAACCATTATTGATGGCGGCCATCTTGGGAAAATTATTGACCAAAAATAGGCAATTTCAAATGCTCATAACTTTTGAACCCTTCATCCGATTTTTACAAATGAAGGCTCAAAATTCTTCTTAGATTGAGCTCTATCTAATGGATAAAAAACAGCAAGCATTCCCTGTAATTGATTTTTGACTAGCATCTCTACCTGATGTTCATCCCACAGGAATTACAGGTAGGTACTCTATTGCCTCCTGGTGCACTGTCCCCAGACTGAAACATTGCAGCTTCCCCTCGCTTAGCCCTCACAGCCCCAACCCCAGTTGGCTTAGGTGGAGCTCCTCCTCCATGAGGTCCTCCGGGAGCAGGTGGTGATGGTTGAATAGTTGGAGAAAATGGTTTGGGTGCAGAAGAAACCACTCCTTGTGAACCCCCAGGGGTCCATACTGCTTGTTTCTGAGCTGTGTAATTAATAAAAATTAAATGTTTATATATTGATAACTACATTGTACATGTTGTATATTTCATGTATAAATACACTATCCCCAAGTCTTTTAATATATGAAAAGTATAATTGTTTTTGCTTTGTCATTTAATTTTGAAAAATAAATGAACAAGTATTTCAATAAACACAAATAAACAGAGATAGAAAGAAAGACACTTTTTTATTCATTGAAAAATCGGTAATGTTATTTGTAGTTTTAGTTTGATATTATTAAGCGAACTATAAATATTCTAAAATATGTCAATGACAAATAGATTTTTAATCAAAATGAAATATAAATTTGGATTCGTATGTCTATTATTTTCACAAAAACGTACACCATTGATCCGACATAACAAGGTCTACACAACTCTATTTTGACATGACATATATTCATATTAATACATTATTATACAGAGGTAGTACTCTACATTAGTAGTATTACAACACTTACCTGGTGGTGCTTTAGGAGCTGTCGGAGGTGGTGGTGGTGGTGCAGGTTGGGAGTCACTGCTGTAATGATATAATTGATTGATTTATTGTTGCTTAACATCATGTGAATGGTATTTGGGTTATATTTATAACTAGTATACTAACAATAGACAAATGAGTATTATATTACTATACTGTTAAACCTGCTATAGTGACCACCTCTAGTAAGTTAGTTAAACCTGCTTTAGTGACCACCTCTAGTAAGCTATACAGTTAAACCTACTATAGTGATCACCTCTAGTAAGTTAGTTAAACCTGCTTTAGTGATCACCTCCAGTAAGTTACAGTTAAACCTGCTATAGTGACCACCTCTAGTAAGTTACAGTTAAACCTGCTATAGTGGCCACCTCTAGTAAGTTACAGTTAAACCTGCTATAGTGACCACCTCTAGAAAGTTACAGTTAAACCTACTATAGTGACCACCTCTAGTAAGTTGCAGTTAAACCTGTTATAGTGACCACCTCTAGTAAGCTAAAGTTAAACCTGCTATAGTGGCCACCTCTAGTAAGTTACAGTTAAACCTGCTATAGTGACCACCTCTAGTAAGTTACAGTTAAACCTGCTATAGTGACCACCTCTAGTAAGGCACAGTTAAACCTGCTATAGTGACCACCTCTAGTAAGGCACAGTTAAACCTGCTATAGTGACCACCTCTAGTAAGTTACAGTTAAACCTGCTATAGTGACCACCTCTAGTAAGTTACAGTTAAACCTGTTATAGTGACCACCTCTAGTAAGCAATAACTAGTATTATTTTTATTTGCCTTTAGTGTATTTCATATCAATTAAACCTGTATTTAGGGACCACCTGTCTGACCCTATTTCAATGTTCCATTGGAAGGTCGCATTAGCCATGTTTCACTGTAAATGTACTGATAAGCTGTATTATTAAGTTATCTTAATTTCCCTTCACAGTGTATTTCATATTAATTAAACCTGTATTTAGTGACTACTTGTGTTATGCGACCCTGTTTAAATGTTCCATTGGAAGGTCACATAAGACAGGTTTGACAGAATATAAATATACTTAGGAATCTACGAGAAATAGATGTAACACAGGGCTCTACAATTCATACCAGCTCCCACTAGCCCCTGACTAACAAGGAAACATTTTTTACTTGCCAACAAAAGTATGTTACTTGGCAGTTTAATAAAGATACAAATTTCTACTTTATAACTTCAATATGTATTTATTTGTACATAATTATTAATCCCCTGAATGAGACAGAACATGCTTAGTTGAGGAATGGGCTTTTGCTGAAACCATATTGAAACATTTTTCATGTTTCAGAAAAACAAGACTTTCACATTTAAACTTTTTTTACAGTAACAAATTCGGTTTTGCCAGCAATATCTGGATCTGTCTTTCTGCAAACATCACACTACATAATTAACGTTGTTACTGGAATCATAAATGAGCCACGAAAACTTTGACTTCCAGACATTGTGGAATTTGCGCTTTCCACCTTTAGAACCCGAAGCTTCATCACTTTTCTGGCTTGATACTTCCGTGAATTTTGCATTAACAGAGAAGCTTTATGATAAGTTAATTCAACCTGTTTATTTTTAGCAAAACATTTTGTATGCAGGTTTTTGATTTTTGCTTATCGTGGCTTATCTGAAAATATCGACTCGCCGTCTGCCGATCAATACAGAATTTCTACCCGCATTTTACAAAAGTAACTCGCAATTTTAGTCGCATTGTAGAGCCCTGTAACAATGGATTACAGTAAAATCTTGTCATTCTGACCTCAGATAAGTCACATCCATGGATAACTTGAAGTAAAATAAGTTCAGTTTGTAGTACTTGTTAATATAATATTGTACCCCTTGATAAATTAAATACTGGGCCAATTAATTAGGGGTGAAATCTTTGGTTCATTCGACATCTGACTTAACACGGTTGGGCTGCATGTTGAAATTAGCAATATGTAATAAACTACATATGGATAAGTTCTCAGACAAAAATACAGTTATCATGAGGGGAGGATTGGGATCCAATTAACCAATTTAACCCCTCCACATTGTTGTGCCTGTCCCAAGCCAGGACCTGGATTTGCAATGATTTGTTTGGGCTAGAATTTTTTTATGCTTAATTATGAATTATAAATTATGTGTCTGTAAAGATGGCTACATCAGATATCATTAGTATAGTGTGTGTGTGTGTGCATATATTAGAAATGTTTTAGGGGTGTTATATACATTGGTGTGTTATATTAAAAGTTATTACAAATATAAGAAAAGAGCTGTCGTGGAAGCGATCATTGATTTCATGTGTTAAAAGTATTTCAGTGACTTGTGACATCTCTATGGATTTCTAAATAGATATGACTGTTAGGATATAATTGAAATGTTTTGAAAAGGGAGATAAACACCAAAACCATAATCAATGTTAAAGTATGTCCTTCAGGCTCAGCATGTTCTGTGGTGATCATCTTGAGATGTCCATCAAACACAAAATATATAGACATTATACAGGTGAACGTTACAGGGAACAATCCAGCCAAGTTTTATGTTAAAAGTGTCCAATGTCAAACTATGCTATGATGTATCAGATCAAAATCCATAGTTATGCAAGAATTCCAGCTTAATCAATTTTACAATTTGACCTGTTGAACTAAAAACATGAACTGCGTCTGGCAGCCATGTGTTCAGTCCACTGAGGAAAACATGATAATTTTTTTTGCATTTTTGCATAGGGATTTAAGAGATCATTACTAGAAAGTTTTGTTCCAATTGCTCCTGGAATTTAAAAGGAGATGATGAAAATGTGTTAATTGAGAATGACAGGACACCAAGTGATGATAATCAATTACATGACCTTTGACCTGGTGAGCTTAAAAATAAGATATGAACCCATGCAAAAGTTAACAAATTCACTACAACATATTTATATCAAATACATGCATTTTAAAAGGATAAATAGTGGAGATTGTGACTTTTTTTTCAGTACAAGAATCTAATATTTTTAATAGAAATATATATAGTGCTTTAGGAGGGAGCTGACATGTTTTTACTTAAAACATGTACCCGAAGTGAAAATAGAAACAAACAAATGAAGAAATACAAGAGAAATTGTCAATGTAGAGATATTCTACAACTTAAAATAAGTCTTTTAAAAAAAACCACTTAACTAGATTTAGAAAAAAAACCAACATATATCATACATAGTGTGGTGGTACAAGACTTTGTATCAGACAGGCTACTTTCTTTAATTCCAAAAAGAAAATGTACATAATGTTAGATAAATCTTGGTATAAACACAAAATTTTTACTTATCAATGTTGTCCAAAAATATTGCACAACATTAAACAATCATACAATTTAAAAAAAAATAGCAATTATAAATTAAATATGTAATATCTTTTATGTCCTTTAAAAATAGCACATTTTTTCCACAAAATGATCCTTCTTACCACAGCTGTTAAGGAAGGATTTTACATTAAATCATATTTTTAGTAATGGCAGTCACCTTAGGTACTACAGAGCTTGCCTGTCAGAAAGTGGATCATTGAAGGACATTCTCTGTACCGTTTGGTTTAATTTGGTCCAGTGGCTTCAGAGAGAGAGAGATTTAGATTTTAATGTCAAAATATGTCTTAACATGATTGCACCTGGTGTAATGTTAAGAGAACCCCCACTCATGTGTCATACTTTAGATCTGACTCACAATATTGGTGATTATTGTAGAGGAGCAATGGAAAAGGGGCAATAATTAACTAGTCTGTTTGGGTTTGACTGATTGATTGTTGGTTACTTAACATCCAGAAGCAAATATGTCATGCATATTCAGGACGAGAACAAGTTCAATAATATATAAATATATACAAAATAAGCAAGGAATGGGACAACTGCAGAATCAATTTTGGCTGCCTATGACATATGGAGTTAGGTAGTGATGAAAATTCAAGCATTTTATAGTGGCTACAATGTGTCTATCCTTCTTCGAAATCTAAAATATTATTCTTTAATATCAAAGGAGCATGGCTCTCTCCAAACACAGTACCTGTTCATAAATATCTATCAATAATAAATCTATTCTTATTCATGCAAAATCACTAGTCTATGTCTCTGTATGCAATAGTAAAATACCACAAGCAAGAGCTAGTGTACAAAGATGGCAATGGTCGAGCTGCTTTAGTAAAGGAGATTTCTAAATATTTTATACTATGCTCCATGACTGTGACCCTCCTGGATGAGAAAAAAGACACACAAAAAAACCACACAATTTTGCTCAGTGAGTGCCATTTAAGGGAGCAATGTTTTGTATTTTATGGTACTTTGAAACATAACACATGAGTGGTCAGACATCACAGCTGACTGGACGGATCTTGTCTACCATGAAAGAAATATTCACTTCTGACCACTGACTTGAGATTGAGCCCTTTACCCACTACAAGTATTAAGGTTTCCAGACACCTACCCAATGTGAGGGGTTTCACCGGTCAGTACATTATGCCTGTCCTGGCATTCTTCCAACAATAAATCTGCTAGTCATGATATAGCCGAAAAATTGCTGATAATTAATATAAACATCATGAACATCAATAATACTAAGTTAATCTAACCTTCTGGGAGTGGTAATGTTCTGACATAAGACAGACATGTTGCCTCTATATGTAGTACAATGAGGGTAATTTGGGGGAAGTGAAAGTAAATATTCTTGGAATAGTAGCTGAACATTCAACTAACGACACCCAAAGATTGCTTCTGGAGATACTTTTGATATTCTAGTATTCAAAAGAAACATTAAGAGTTTCTACTTTTTACCCATGAATAATGGACAATGGAACAATTTCCATGGGATTGGTAACATGTTACTTATTTTTCAACAACAGTGTTCATTTTAGACAAGCTTTGTTTGTTACTGATGTGAAGATAGAAATTTGAAAAGCTAACAGGGTGCAATAATTGAAAACTGTTGGATGCCAGCTGCAGAAGAGGGTCAAAGTTCACATTGCCTTTGACAAGGTACATATAAGCTTAAAAAACTCGAGACATTACCCATTCAGCTGCTGTTGTAAAACTTTAAATGTTCGTGAATGAGGAGGTTTATAACTTTCTTCATTTTTCTGTTCCCCACTTTCAGATTCATGAACAAGCTTGAATGTTTCCGAGGGACGGTAAACTTTTCTGCCATGCTCGTCCACTTCTGAATCCCCTCCACTCTGATCAGACGTCACATCTTCATCACTAACTCTGAAATTATCATGCATAGGGATTTGTTTTCTAATATATAACATGCTGTTAACTACTAAAGAATGTTACATTTGTATTTGGTATCAAAACACACTTTGTTAATCCTTGGGTACATATCCAGGACATTTAGTATAAAAACAAAACCTGAGGGATAAAACTAGAGGCTCACATGAGTCTGGATTGCTCACCAGGTAAAGAAGATTTTCATTTTGATCTCCCAGAACTTGAACCCAATGGTCCCTGGGACTTCAATGGCTCAAAATTGAATCTACATATCACAATGTTGCTTCCTATACAATGCAATTACATTATCATTCTTGGTTCTTGAAGACATTTTTTTATATCACATTACAGCCATTAAATCTTTGAACCACAAGTACTCCTACACCATATATCCTAGGGCTTAAATTTGTCCACACTTGATTCTATATATTACAATGTCAATGATGATTCTAGCAAATTTACAATTGCATTTTCATTACTGGTACTGACATGTATAAATGTGTAAAGCATTGGACCCCTAGGGCTCAGATGTATTCTGGTCCCTTCATTTGTAGAAATGTGAATTCCAAATTAAAAGGATATAATTACATTTGTACTTTTCAATTTGCTGTTTTTTTAGATTATAATTTCAACCCTCCCCCCCCCCCCCCCCCCCCCCCCCCCCATTGCATCTGATGTAAACATACAAATACTATAAAAGGCTTTGCACAACGATAATTGATATCTTTAGATACCTTCATTAGTTTCACATCATGTCACGACTTATTCTACTGACACAAAATAGAGAAATAAATCACTGTTGACAATATCAATAGTAGAAACCACACGAACCACAAACAAAAGAGATTTTGAGAAGTCATTGTAAAATCAAAGCCCTAGTTCAAGACAGGCAAATCCAATTAAAGGGATCCCAACCCTCCTTTATCCATAACCAAATCTTTAATGGCCAAATACTTACCGGTAACCATAGAAACAAACAATAATAAACAAAAAATTGAAAAAAAAACACCTGAACAAACCATGCAAATATTCATTCAAATACACAATAACATCAATTTTAAATTTGCAACAGTTAAATATTTATATGAACATTGTAGGAAGTGTCAAACACAATGCAACAGTAAAGATCACCCAACAACAGATGTCCTACCTTTTCCATGGAGGAGATGGATGGTCTGTAATAACATAGACATATCATCAATTTTGAAGGTCAAAATATTTTGTTTTGTATATATATGTAAGTGCTGTGTGTGTTTGTATCAATTTGATAATACAAAATCTGTCAAATTGTCTTGTAAAATTTTGAAATTCAAGAAGTAAACAAATCGATACCACATTACAGCAAGTACAATAACAGGCACAAGTAACATGCCAGTCAAAAGTAAATGATACACACATTATGTAATATAATCAATATACAATAATTATTATCATCTGTGTAAATTTGTGCAAGAGATGATAAAATAGCTTTATCATGTGTTTACTTTGACAAGATCTGCATGCATTTAATCTGAGGAGAAAAAAAACACACACAAATTTCAACAAAAAGTTTTCAATCACTTTTCAGATAAAAACAAAAGATTATAAATTAATTCTGAAAAGATTTTATCATTGTCTAACACAAATTCTCACATTTAATGCACAAAATATATATAGTCTGAGTGACTAAGTGATAAAACTACATACTCAAGCTTTTGACATTTTTCCAAACACCCACTGTTCTTGCCACAAAATCCAAAAATCATCACTTTTTATTTTTAAACATGTTAAATAAACCAATAATAAAGTTAATAATAGATTGTGTGTAGGATATTAGAATGTCTTCTTGAAGACTTTAACATACTTGAAATATTATTTAAAATTTGACATGAAGATATGAAGTCTGCATCCTCTCACCTGATTACCCATGATATATATAATCAAACCTGCTATAAAGGACACCTCTATATAGCAAATCCATGTCTATAAAGGGCAGTCTCATTTTTCAATTAATGAATAGTGCATATAATGTTAACCTTATATCAAGGGCAACTACTCATAAAGGGAACATTTTCAAGTTCCCTTGAATGGCTTTTATATACAGGTTTGATTGTATATATACAACTAGGAATGTATTGAGAAAGAGAACAGACATACACAGATTATATAATATAATTTCTTTCAATTCTTCCATCAAAAGGTTTTCACTTCTAATGAAAAAATAACATTCCCATAAAATATTTCTTTCATTTACAGTTAGCAAAAGTAACAGCAAATAATCCAATTATACAAATTAAGTTCCAAAAATAGATCCATTAATTATACACTTCACTTAGCATGCTACATCAGAAAAATAAATAAACTACCCTATTATTATGTCTCCACCTTTTTTGGAAATTGCCTTCCAGGGATACTTGTAGCAATTTAATTTGATGAGTCCAGAAGTCATTTCTGAAAATATTGTTGAGTCCCAACTGAAAATGGTGAGTACTCATTTAGTGGGTTGCAGGGATATCTAGATAGGCATTGCATGCATAGGAAGATATACAAAAGGTTTGCAGCAGTGTGGGAGTATAGGTTGTAGATTAGGACATCAGGACTATCACAGTTTCCCCTCCTCCTAAGTTGCATAACCAAAACAACAATACACCATACAAAATCTTCCCACCCCCCACCAACAGACTGTTGCCACCCACAGAAAAAAATGTTCAGCAGTTAATAACTGATCACTTAGTAATTTGTAAGGATCAAATACTGATCAAAAGCTTGTGTACATATATTTTACCAGTTAGAATATCATTGATCTCTCTGCCTTACACAAACCTTGCTTGAACTTTCTGAACAGCAGCAACATTCTGGTCTGAGTAGAGACCAGATGGTGAGTTGAATTGTCGAGGTTTAGTGTTACTTGTAAGTACTGTGTTGGGTGACACAGATCTCTGGTTGGTAACAGGTCTCAAGGCACTTGGTGGTTCTGCAAAATGGGTGTTAGTATAACAAAAAAATCCATGCATATTAATGAGGTTGAACAAGGATCAGGGTAATTAATGAATGATTAACAACACAGCTTTCAACAATATTTCATTTATATCTTTGCAGGCATTCTTTTTGTGGATGAAATAAGGTCTTTGCCTGGTGCAGCATGGTACGACCACAGCAAGTGGACAAGGATTTCCTCTTGCACCCGTTTTACTGCAATCATAACTGATAGAGGAAATGTGCTGGTATCATATACTACCTGAAGCTCTTGATACAATCAATTCAAATCAAAAAAACTTTATCTAAATTAAATGAGCACAGCTCACTAAGATATACCCCCCGCTCCCCACATCTGACCAACCTATTTCCTTAACCAAAACATTACTGGTTGTTCTGACCAAAATTGAAAGGGACCCTCCTCTCTTCACCGGTAAGCTGCTGATAAAAAAAAACATTCTGAGAAACACTACTCAAGTTATCATACGACATAGCGTAAAAATCCTATTTTCCGTCATATCAAGTCCAATAACTCTGGAACGGAAAAAGTGAAAATCGTCAAAAATGAAAGGGATCCTCCTCTCTTCACCGGTAAGCTGCTGATAAAATTTCAAAAACATTCTGAGAAACACTACTCAAGTTATTATACGACATAGGGTAAAAATCCTATTTTCAGTCATATCAAGTCCAATAACCCTGGAACGGGAAAAGTGAAAATCGTCAAAAAATGGAAGGGATCCTCCTCTCTTCACCGGTAAGCTGCTGATGAAATTTCAAAAAATTCTGAGAAACACTACTCAAGTTATCATGCGACATAGGGTAAAAATCCTATTTTCCGTCATATCAAGTCCAATAACTCTGGAACGGCAAAAGTGAAAATCGTCAAAAAAGAAAGGGATCCTCCTCTCTTCACCAGTAAACAGCTGATAAAATATTAAAAGATTCTAAGAAACACAACTCAAGTTATCGTACGACATAGGATTTGTCTACAGACGGACGGTCATGGTGAAACCAGTATACCCCCCTACAACTTCGTTGCAGGGGGTATAATAATTTTTTTGACACCTTAATAACCCATGAGCGTTATGCTAAAAAATGCAATAATACTGAATTAAAATTGTGTATACAGACCCATAACATAATATGACCACAAAATTGTTGTGGTCGTTTTAAAATGTACCCTGAGAAAACCATAATATAATACACCTCATCACTTGAAAGATGACAATTCTCTTCCTCTCTTGTATTAATACAATATCAGTCAAATCAGTCTTAAAAGAATATTACATGTACATATATTAATAGCAGGCTAATCCATTAAAAGAAGTGCCTGGGTTCAAGAGGTTAAGTGGTCATACACACACAAATTGTATTAATGGAAAGTTCAATAAAAAACATTTTGCACGAACAGATGCCATGATTGTCAAAAGTTTTTGTTAGGATAACAATACATGCTAAACGCTCTTTATCTGACATGTTTATTTATCAGCATATCTTGTATGTTGAATAAACCAGAGGCCCAATAGAATTTTAAAATCTGCACAAATCATAATAATGTCTATTTTGATTCTAGGAGCAGTGATGTCAGATACATTTCTGAAAGTGGACTATTCCATCCATAAGTGTGGTTTAATTTGAATAGTAGCATTGTGGATAATCAGCAAAAATGTAAATTTCAAATAAATACAAAACATTTTTATTATAAATAGTTACAGTTGAAATTATAGCTAATTCCAGTTTAAATTTTAGAAATGCTGGCAAAGTGGGGGGAGGGGGGGGGAGGAGAAGATCTGTCCAATTTATTTTTTAAAAGGAACCATTTTTACAGAAAAACACAGAATATATGTTATAATTTTAGCCCATTCCAGCAGAAATTTTAGAAATCGGGCTATTTCAGCAATGTTGGCCATCTTAGATGGTAGACGGCAATGTCAAATAACTTTTTGAAAGGGGACCACCCAAAGACCATTCTCGCCATATTTGGGTTTGGGTCTGACAGGTTCTGAGATTATGCAGATCATTAAGTTGTGTGAAGTAAATGATGAACAGAGAGGGCCAGCTGAGCTAAAAAGTAAATTAACTGACTGTACACTGACAATTATTTTGAATGGTTTTATCAATGTGTAAAAATAACAATCTCTCCGGATGATTTTATCAATTGATACAACCCTGCATGCTCACTAAAATGGTATTAAAACTTTGAATGAGGCTAAAAAACTTTACAATTTGCTAAAAAACAAAAAAATGTACATAATAGGGCCAAATAAAATTTCTGGTTCTCAGACAACGCCGCCCCCTCAAAATTTCTGCCGACGGGATGTTTTTATTGCCGTACAGAAAAAAAATCGTTGCTGCACTGTATTTTTGAAGAATTTTTTTTTTCAAATTTACCGGTGGCGCGGACGAGTTTTGACAAACGTTTGAATGACTGATCAATCGAAAACGAAAGTAAAAATTCAGCATGGCTACGAGTGAAAACACTGTCCTCGTCAGTTTTAATGTACAGTTATGTTCCAAACAAATAGTTCCATGGACTATCCTGCCTGTTGACAGAGTAAACACTATTGTGTTGTTTGTTTGCCAAAATAGTAGAATTGAACTGGTTTGCACTATGTTTTTAAACCGCTGAAAATAAAAACAAAATATAAAAACCCTTCCGATGTTGGATTGGAAATAAAAACAAAAAATAAAAACCCTACCTACCTTGCCCTTTTTTTGAAATCCATTGTCTGAGAACCAGATTTTTTTTTTAGATGGCCTAATGTTGAATTCTTTAAATTCCATCCTACTGTGGTTTTTACTAGTATACTGAAATGTAAACTGTTGATATTTGATATCTGTAGACATATATTACCTTGTCCACTGTCTAGTGTATCTTTCAAGAATTTAAATGACTTAGATTGCATTGAAGTTGATGTCGGTTTCTCCTCCCTCTCGGCATACTTCTGACTCGCTGATTGATAATCAACTGGTTTCCTGAAAAACAAAAATTGAAAGATTAATTGATAATCAACAGGTTTCTGAAAAACTAAGCAACATTGAAAGATTAATAGTGTGAGGTGTGAGAGATAATTTGACATTCCATCTCTAAAATATTTCACCAGATTTTAAAAAAATGTTAGAGATTCATTTCTGATAGGATTCTCACAAAATATTTCACAAAAATTACAGAATTGACTACCGTATTTAGGGTTGCATAATGTGCAGAATTTTGCCCAGATTCTTTATTTTGTAGGAGGGGAGCGCATTATAAACAGGAACAATGTGTTTCACTCTTTCCCAGACCGGGAAATCACATGTCCGCCATGTTTTTTTGTTTACTATTGTCAACATGCAAAGTTAAATATTTCTTAAATTGTTTGGACACTATTCCACAAAATAATTAATTGCATCTACTATGTTTTAATTATTGAAGAATTAAAACTGTCTAATGCAGTTTTGTTTTGTACTTGTAAATATTTACCTTTGATAGATACGAAAATAAACTAAATATAAACTCTGACTATATCTAGCCATGTGTAAAATAATCAATAATCTTGCCGATAAGTCAATGTGTGCAAGTGTAAATGTGTCATAATTACTTAGTGTATAATTAGACTGTCAGACTGTGTTTACACAAGATTATAGTGATTGAAATAAAAAGAAAAGAAACAATAAAATGTATTTGTCAATTTTTATGTCAAGTCTAATCGCTTGATTGCTCCCAGGTGAAGTTAAATCCGATTAACACAAAATTACAACATATAACAATCTGTTATGATTGCATGGCTTGGATGCTATTTCATCACTAAATCATAAGGCATTGTGTGTAGTTCATTCATGATCATTAATTATTTGGTCAATTTTAAAAATACAAAAAATTAACGGATTGTCGGTGCTCTTTGATGTATGTAACAACCGTATTTTCAAAAACTCCTCACAAGCTTAACAATGTTCAACAATGTCATAATATGTGACAATTGTTTGCCTTTCTTTGTTCTATATCATTATTTTCTGTCATCTTCAACTATCAACTGCGTTAATTTACGTTCAGATCCGGAATTTAAACTTATATTTACCGATGCTGTCCTAGATTTCGAATCCATTACACAACATCCGGATAATAAAAACATCATATGAAAATGCCAATAAAACCCAACACATTTAATATTTTGCAACTTTATTGAAGATGAAAAGAGATAAATGGTTCTTAAATTCTCCCAGCAAATGAAACATGCTCAAATGACTGAAAAATATATACGATTGATATTTAATTCTTACATTTCCGACGACGATTTTTTTCAAAAGTCCATGCGCATTATAGACACGGTACATTATATCTTTTTTAAATTATTTTATTAGTTTTTTTTTATTAGTTTCCATGGCATTGGCAGTCATTTTTTGTTATTGGAATACTTGAATGCACATCTACACATCCTAAGGAATATTTCTGTAAAGTGTTAATTGTGATTAGTTCACAGCTGATCTTTCAAAAACATGAAGATGAAGAATGTGCTGCCTATCTTATACTCACGGATTAAATGACATCTGTGATGTTTTCTGTGAGATATTGTCTACCCCGTAGCCAGGCTTACTGGGTGTAGATCCAAATGGTCTTGCTGACTGATTGTAGTTCTATAACCAAAAAAAATTGTTATGTAAATTCCAGTCTTCGTGTTAACCCACTTGCCCAAAGCCTGGGACAAGTGAAACTGGATTAGGACAAGTGAACATTATGAGATTTGTTTGAAATTATAGAAACTTTTTCTAAATTTGGCTTTCTAGCAAGTAGGTGAAAAAAATTAAGGCAAAGACTGAAATTCAAACTCAATTTTTTATCTACTATCAATTATCACATATGTTCAATTGTCCTACTCATTATTTGTAGTAATAAAACTAGTTAGCACTGTGATATTACATTAAATTCTTGTTTCCCTTCTTACAAATGGGTAGCCGTGATTGTATAGTAGTTTACATCTACGTTATACAATCACTGACTATTACTGATAATCGCATCGGTGGTGTAATGGTTAGCGTGCTCACCTCGAGTGCGGTAGATCGAACGTTCGAGTCCCTGGTTGGGTTAAACTAAAAGACTATAAAATTTGTATTTGTTGCTTCTCTAATAAGAATGCAGCACCAAGGAGTAAGAGCAAAGATTGGTTGGCTCAGGATAATGTGTCTGAGGCAAGCAACATGTCTACCTGTAGACAAACACTGGTTGGCTCAGGATAATGTGTCTGAGGCAAGCAACATGTCTACCTGTAGACAAACACTGGTTGGCTCAGGATAATGTGTCTGAGACAAGCAACATGTCTACCTGTAGACAAACACTGGTTGGCTCAGGATAATGTATCTGAGGCAAGCAACATGTCTACCTGTAGACAAAGATTGGTTGGCTCAGGATAATGTATCTGAGGCAAGCAACATGTCTACCTGTAGACAAACACTGGTTGGCTCAGGATAATGTGTCTGAGGCAAGCAACATGTCTACCTGTAGACAAAGACTGGTTGGCTCAGGATAATGTATCTGAGGCAAGCAACATGTCTACCTGTAGACAAACACTGGTTGGCTCAGGATAATGTATCTGAGGCAAGCAACATGTCTACCTGTAGACAAAGACTGGTTGGCTCAGGATAATGTATCTGAGGCAAGCAACATGTCTACCTGTAGACAAACACTGGTTGGCTCAGGATAATGTATCTGAGGCAAGCAACATGTCTACCTGTAGACAAAGACTGGTTGGCTCAGGATAATGTGTCTGAGGCAAGCAACATGTCTACCTGTAGACAAAGACTGGTTGGCTCAGGATAATGTATCTGAGGCAAGCAACATGTCTACCTGTAGACAAACACTGGTTGGCTCAGGATAATGTATCTGAGGCAAGCAACATGTCTACCTGTAGACAAAGACTGGTTGGCTCAGGATAATGTGTCTGAGGCAAGCAACATGTCTACCTGTAGACAAACACTGGTTGACTCAGGATAATGTGTCTGAGGCAAGCAACATGTCTACCTGTAGACAAACACTGGTTGGCTCAGGATAATGTATCTGAGGCAAGCAACATGTCTACCTGTAGACAAACACTGGTTGGCTCAGGATAATGTGTCTGAGGCAAGCAACATGTCTACCTGTAGACAAACACTGGTTGGCTCAGGATAATGTATCTGAGGCAAGCAACATGTCTACCTGTAGACAAAGATTGGTTGGCTCAGGATAATGTATCTGAGGCAAGCAACATGTCTACCTGTAGACAAACACTGGTTGGCTCAGGATAATGTGTCTGAGGCAAGCAACATGTCTACCTGTAGACAAAGATTGGTTGGCTCAGGATAATGTATCTGAGGCAAGCAACATGTCTACCTGTAGACAAAGACTGGTTGGCTCAGGATAATGTATCTGAGGCAAGCAACATGTCTACCTGTAGACAAACACTGGTTGGCTCAGGATAATGTATCTGATGCAAGCAACATGTCTACCTGTAGACAAAGACTGGTTGGCTCAGGATAATGTATCTGAGGCAAGCAACATGTCTACCTGTAGACAAAGACTGGTTGGCTCAGGATAATGTATCTGAGGCAAGCAACATGTCTACCTGTAGACAAACACTGGTTGGCTCAGGATAATGTATCTGCGGCAAGCAACATGTCTACCTGTAGACAAAGACTGGTTGGCTCAGGATAATGTGTCTGAGGCAAGCAACATGTCTACCTGTAGACAAACACTGGTTGGCTCAGGATAATGTATCTGAGGCAAGCAACATGTCTACCTGTAGACAAACACTGGTTGGCTCAGGATAATGTATCTGAGGCAAGCAACATGTCTACCTGTAGACAAACACTGGTTGGCTCAGGATAATGTATCTGAGGCAAGCAACATGTCTACCTGTAGACAAACACTGGTTGGCTCAGGATAATGTATCTGAGGCAAGCAACATGTCTACCTGTAGACAAACACTGGTTGGCTCAGGATAATGTGTCTGAGGCAAGCAACATGTCTACCTGTAGACAAAGACTGGTTGGCTCAGGATAATGTATCTGAGGCAAGCAACATGTCTACCTGTAGACAAACACTGGTTGGCTCAGGATAATGTATCTGAGGCAAGCAACATGTCAACCTGTAGACAAAGACTGGTTGGCTCAGGATAATGTATCTGAGGCAAGCAACATGTCTACCTGTAGACAAAGACTGGTTGGCTCAGGATAATGTGTCTGAGGCAAGCAACATGTCTACCTGTAGACAAAGACTGGTTGGCTCAGGATAATGTGTCTGAGGCAAGCAACATGTCTACCTGTAGACAAAGACTGGTTGGCTCAGGATAATGTATCTGAGGCAAGCAACATGTCTACCTGTAGACAAAGATTGGTTGGCTCAGGATAATGTATCTGAGGCAAGCAACATGTCTACCTGTAGACAAACACTGGTTGGCTCAGGATAATGTGTCTGAGGCAAGCAACATGTCTACCTGTAGACAAAGACTGGTTGGCTCAGGATAATGTATCTGAGGCAAGCAACATGTCTACCTGTAGACAAACACTGGTTGGCTCAGGATAATGTATCTGAGGCAAGCAACATGTCTACCTGTAGACAAACACTGGTTGGCTCAGGATAATGTATCTGAGGTAAGCAACATGTCTACCTGTAGACAAACACTGGTTGGCTCAGGATAATGTATCTGAGGCAAGCAACATGTCTACCTGTAGACAAAGACTGGTTGGCTCAGGATAATGTGTCTGAGGCAAGCAACATGTCTACCTGTAGACAAAGACTGGTTGGCTCAGGATAATGTATCTGAGGCAAGCAACATGTCTACCTGTAGACAAACACTGGTTGGCTCAGGATAATGTATCTGAGGCAAGCAACATGTCTACCTGTAGACAAAGACTGGTTGGCTCAGGATAATGTGTCTGAGGCAAGCAACATGTCTACCTGTAGACAAACACTGGTTGGCTCAGGATAATGTATCTGAGGCAAGCAACATGTCTACCTGTAGACAAACACTGGTTGGCTCAGGATAATGTGTCTGAGGCAAGCAACATGTCTACCTGTAGACAAACACTGGTTGGCTCAGGATAATGTATCTGAGGCAAGCAACATGTCTACCTGTAGACAAACACTGGTTGGCTCAGGATAATGTGTCTGAGGCAAGCAACATGTCTACCTGTAGACAAAGATTGGTTGGCTCAGGATAATGTATCTGAGGCAAGCAACATGTCTACCTGTAGACAAACACTGGTTGGCTCAGGATAATGTATCTGAGGCAAGCAACATGTCTACCTGTAGACAAACACTGGTTGGCTCAGGATAATGTATCTGATGCAAGCAACATGTCTACCTGTAGACAAACACTGGTTGGCTCAGGATAATGTATCTGAGGCAAGCAACATGTCTACCTGTAGACAAACACTGGTTGGCTCAGGATAATGTATCTGAGGCAAGCAACATGTCTACCTGTAGACAAACACTGGTTGGCTCAGGATAATGTATCTGCGGCAAGCAACATGTCTACCTGTAGACAAAGACTGGTTGGCTCAGGATAATGTGTCTGAGGCAAGCAACATGTCTACCTGTAGACAAACACTGGTTGGCTCAGGATAATGTATCTGAGGCAAGCAACATGTCTACCTGTAGACAAACACTGGTTGGCTCAGGATAATGTATCTGAGGCAAGCAACATGTCTACCTGTAGACAAACACTGGTTGGCTCAGGATAATGTATCTGAGGCAAGCAACATGTCTACCTGTAGACAAACACTGGTTGGCTCAGGATAATGTATCTGAGGCAAGCAACATGTCTACCTGTAGACAAACACTGGTTGGCTCAGGATAATGTGTCTGAGGCAAGCAACATGTCTACCTGTAGACAAAGACTGGTTGGCTCAGGATAATGTATCTGAGGCAAGCAACATGTCTACCTGTAGACAAACACTGGTTGGCTCAGGATAATGTATCTGAGGCAAGCAACATGTCAACCTGTAGACAAAGACTGGTTGGCTCAGGATAATGTATCTGAGGCAAGCAACATGTCTACCTGTAGACAAAGACTGGTTGGCTCAGGATAATGTGTCTGAGGCAAGCAACATGTCTACCTGTAGACAAAGACTGGTTGGCTCAGGATAATGTGTCTGAGGCAAGCAACATGTCTACCTGTAGACAAACACTGGTTGGCTCAGGATAATGTATCTGAGGCAAGCAACATGTCTACCTGTAGACAAACACTGGTTGGCTCAGGATAATGTATCTGAGGCAAGCAACATGTCTACCTGTAGACAAAGACTGGTTGGCTCAGGATAATGTATCTGAGGCAAGCAACATGTCTACCTGTAGACAAACACTGGTTGGCTCAGGATAATGTATCTGAGGCAAACAACATGTCTACCTGTAGACAAACACTGGTTGGCTCAGGATAATGTATCTGAGGCAAGCAACATGTCTACCTGTAGACAAACACTGGTTGGCTCAGGATAATGTATCTGAGGCAAGCAACATGTCTACCTGTAGACAAATACTGGTTGGCTCAGGATAATGTATCTGAGGCAAGCAACATGTCTACCTGTAGACAAATACTGGTTGGCTGAGGATAATGTATCTGAGGCAAGCAACATGTCTACCTGTAGACAAACACTGGTTGGCTCAGGATAATGTATCTGAGGCAAGCAACATGTCTACCTGTAGACAAACACTGGTTGGCTCAGGATAATGTATCTGAGGCAAGCAACATGTCTACCTGTAGACAAACACTGGTTGGCTCAGGATAATGTATCTGAGGCAAGCAACATGTCTACCTGTAGACAAACACTGGTTGGCTCAGGATAATGTATCTGAGGCAAGCAACATGTCTACCTGTAGACAAACACTGGTTGGCTCAGGATAATGTGTCTGAGGCAAGCAACATGTCTACCTGTAGACAAAGACTGGTTGGCTCAGGATAATGTATCTGAGGCAAGCAACATGTCTACCTGTAGACAAACACTGGTTGGCTCAGGATAATGTATCTGAGGCAAGCAACATGTCAACCTGTAGACAAAGACTGGTTGGCTCAGGATAATGTATCTGAGGCAAGCAACATGTCTACCTGTAGACAAAGACTGGTTGGCTCAGGATAATGTGTCTGAGGCAAGCAACATGTCTACCTGTAGACAAAGACTGGTTGGCTCAGGATAATGTGTCTGAGGCAAGCAACATGTCTACCTGTAGACAAAGACTGGTTGGCTCAGGATAATGTATCTGAGGCAAGCAACATGTCTACCTGTAGACAAACACTGGTTGGCTCAGGATAATGTATCTGAGGCAAGCAACATGTCTACCTGTAGACAAAGACTGGTTGGCTCAGGATAATGTATCTGAGGCAAGCAACATGTCTACCTGTAGACAAACACTGGTTGGCTCAGGATAATGTATCTGAGGCAAACAACATGTCTACCTGTAGACAAACACTGGTTGGCTCAGGATAATGTATCTGAGGCAAGCAACATGTCTACCTGTAGACAAACACTGGTTGGCTCAGGATAATGTATCTGAGGCAAGCAACATGTCTACCTGTAGACAAATACTGGTTGGCTCAGGATAATGTATCTGAGGCAAGCAACATGTCTACCTGTAGACAAATACTGGTTGGCTCAGGATAATGTATCTGAGGCAAGCAACATGTCTACCTGTAGACAAACACTGGTTGGCTCAGGATAATGTATCTGAGGCAAGCAACATGTCTACCTGTAGACAAAGACTGGTTGGCTCAGGATAATGCGTCTGAGGCAAGCAACATGTCTACCTGTAGACAAACACTGGTTGGCTCAGGATAATGTGTCTGAGGCAAGCAACATGTCTACCTGTAGACAAACACTGGTTGGCTCAGGATAATGTGTCTGAGGCAAGCAACATGTCTACCTGTAGACAAATACTGGTTGGCTCAGGATAATGTATCTGAGGCAAGCAACATGTCTACCTGTAGACAAAGACTGGTTGGTTCGGAATAATGTGTCTGAATCAAGCAACATGTCTATCTGTAGACAAAGACTGGTTGGCTCGGAATAATGTGTCTGAAGCAAGCAACATGTCTACCTGTAAACAAAGGCTGGTTGGCTCGGAATAATGTGTCTGAGGCAAGCAACATGTCTACCTGTAAACAAAGACTGGTTGGCTCAGGATAATGTATCTGAGGCAAGCAACATGTCTACCTGTAGACAAAGACTGGTTGGCTCGGAATAATGTGTCTTAGGCAAGCAACATGTCTACCTGTAGACAAAGACTGGTTGGCTCAGGATAATGTATCTGAGGCAAGCAACATGTCTACCTGTAGACAAACACTGGTTGGCTCGGAATAATGTGTCTGAGGCAAGCAACATGTCTACCTGTAGACAAATACTGGTTGGCTCAGGATAATGTATCTGAGGCAAGCAACATGTCTACCTGTAGACAAAGACTGGTTGGTTCGGAATAATGTGTCTGAGGCAAGCAACATGTCTATCTGTAGACAAAGACTGGTTGGCTCGGAATAATGTGTCTGAGGCAAGCAACATGTCTATCTATAGACAAAGACTGGTTGGCTCGGAATAATGTATCTGAGGCAAGCAACATGTCTACCTGTAGACAAAGACTGGTTGGCTCGGAATAATGTGTCTGAGGCAAGCAACATGTCTACCTGTAGACAAAGACTGGTTGGCTCAGAATCTGGATAATGTGTCTGAGGCAAGCAACATGTCTACCCGTAGATAAAGACTGGTTGGCTCAGGCTAATGTGTCTGAGGCAAGCAACATGTCCACCCGTAGACAAAGACTGGTTGGCTCAGGCTAATGTGTCTGAGGCAAGCAACATGTCTACCTGTAGACAAAGACTGGTTGGCTCAGGATAATGTGTCTGAGGCAAGCAACATGTCTATCTGTAGACAAAGACTGGTTGGCTCGGAATAATGTGTCTGAGGCAAGCAACATATCTACCTGTAAACAAAGACTGGTTGGCTCGGAATAATGTGTCTGAGGCAAGCAACATGTCTACCCGTAGACAAAGACTGGTTGGCTCAGAATCTGGATAATGTGTCTGAGGCAAGCAACATGTCTACCTGTAGACAAACACTGGTTGGCTTGGAATCTGGATAATGTGTCTGAGGCAAGCAACATGTCCACCCGTAGACAGACTGGTTGGCTCAGGATAATGTGTCTGAGGCAAGCAACATGTCTACCTGTAGACAAAGACTGGTTGGCGCAGGATAATGTGTCTGAGGCAAAGAACATGCCTACATGAAGACTGTTGTTTCATGGAGCTAGCACTATAAAAATCAGTGTGTTGGTCTAGTATAAAGAGAACATCATCATCATCATCATCTAATCAAAATGTACCTTGCTCCCGACATGATATAGTTGAAATATTGCTCATGATCATTTGGCGTTAAACAACTATCACTCACTCATTCACCCGCTATTACCATTACGCTGCAAGTTAGATTCTCAATGTGGCGAGGTGTATAAAATACAACACTTTGAAATAAAGTTTGTTGTTGACTTGTATCAATATGGTGTTCATGGTTGTATTCTTCTCAGTTTGTGTTTCCTCCATCAATAAGACTGACTGTCATGATACAATGCAAGTACACATATAACATGTATAACTGAAATATTGCTAAAAGTACACAACACACCTAGTCATTAACAACATTTACCAAGGCAAGGATCAAATATTTCTGTGTCTTGCTTAAAATTAAATAATAACGAATAATATCTGTAATACTACAGCACAGTCAGAGACATAGCATGATAAATCACTGTCATAGACATATCACTCTCGTTAGTGATACTAATACTTCATTTGGTCTGTTTACTAAAATTGCTTACTTTCTGATGCATTTTGGGCGATAGCTGGTAATATACTCTTAATAAAAAAGGAAATTTTGAAGATATATTAAACAGAGCAAAAGATATTTCCATATCACCAAGATGAGTGATATGTCTATCACAGTGATTTGTCACGCTATGTCTCTGACTCAGACTGTACTGTACTTCTGATGTCTAAGCTTTGACCAAGAATGATTGTACACATGTATTACCTGTCCTCCTCCTCCAGAGGTACTACTTCCTGCTGGTGATGTAGGGCCAGAACTTTGTAGGGTGTAACTAGCCACTGTTGGAGTTGAGACATAGGTCTGGTTTGAAACATTTCCTCTGTAAAAAGACTGGAATATTAATGCTGAAACTATTTTTCATAACAATATGTTTGTATGATTATCAATCTAACCCAGAAATAACAGTATTTTATTTGAAGATCTGTTACTTGATGGTATTGATCGGGGATTTAACAGTGGCAAATGCAGTTTACTGGTTATGTGGAGCACGGTCTGCAAGGCTCTATAACAATTATTTTCCACAGTCCAATCCAAGCTGGCAACTCTTCTAATACTGTTATATTCCAATTCTAATGCATTACATAAGAATTATGAAGGGAAGCATTTATTTTGTGCTGTTTGTGAAAAAGTAACAAAAGAAAAAAAAAAAAAAACCCAGATAATATGTATATATAGAGATGGCACAAATATTGTTGATGAATTTCATGGTAGAGAATTTTGCCTTGCAAACGGGTCACCAATTGATGAAACCTCCTAACAAAATTTTACTTATTAAATGTAGGTAAGAAGTGTGGCATTCATTTACATTTGATCCTAAGGTAGAGTTAAACATTGTGTGGTTGATTTATCCTACAAAACCAGTTTATAATTACATGTAATTACCAGTATCACTTTTATGACATCATTAAATTTAAAACAGGATATATAAATCTTATTTATGTAATATTTCAATAAAACATCAGTTTGTCATCATTAAGTCTTGTCCTAGATACCGACACTACAATTTTCTTTAAACTTTTTTTCATTTCTTTGTAAACATTAATTAAATTTAACCCTTACTAAGGAGTTGTCAAATTATAAATTTTCATATTGGATCCACTACCCTTAGCCAGCAGCCATTTTTATTTTCCTATCAACACAAAAACATGTTTACTTTGCAAAGAACCAGACAAGGAACATTCCTGTCTACTTGAGTGTTATATGATTCAGTGGTTTTTAGAGAAGACCATATAAGTATATAATATATATTTGTAAATATACCTTAGGGACAATGCATATACATTTATATATAACAATAGTTGCATTACTGATGGCCCTTTAGGCCAGTTACAACAATAAAATACTAAATTTTCAGAGTGAAAAAGACTTTCTTTGGTATTCAAATTATTTCACAATTAACATAATTAAAACCATACAATTTTTTTTCAAATAATTTCATAATTAATATGATTAAAAACCATGTTTAACATGTTTGAAATTTTCAATAAATATAACTAAATTTTTACTTTTTCACATCTAGATCTTGTACTAGATCTTAGTATATTATGGGATGCATATTTTGATTCTATGACCTTATTTAAAAGATGAAAAAACATAATGAAACTCTATCACCTGTTTACAAATATGATAAATTATACATTTCATCAATAATCATTTTTGTACAGTTTGGGTTCAACAAGGTACATAATTTCTGAGAAGCAATTAAATTTTTTTCCCACATTATCTATATGTGTGTGTGTTTGTAACATTGTGTGTACATTTTGTATGTATATAACCCTTTTTCTGCTGTAGTCATAAATTGTAGATGCCATTAATTTCAATGCCAGAGATGAAGAAAAAATGTAAAAACAAAACAAATAACAAACTTAATGCTGAGTTAGTAGACATAGATACATTTGTAGATGATGATGTCTGATACAAACTGATGACAATCACTCATATCACCCATGTTGTTCCAGATGTTCTATAAACCCAAAAATTGTTAATGTACAATTTTCCTCTGAATATTCAAATAACTACATTACTTCCGTTTTTCATTGAAATGTTACAATTGATTGGTTATGGAGTGGTCACATGATTATAAAAGAGATGTTTTACATCCCAATAAAACTCAAACCCGAACTTGCACATGCCTCCATGATGACGTCAGATGTAAACAATCAATGGCGTAGTAATTTCCAACAGCAAATAATCTAACACAAATAAAATTCACAACGAAAAATTCAACTACAGGTATATTAAATTTTGGTGTGATTTAAATGTAATTATAAGAATTGAATGCATTTTTTTGTAGTTTTAATTCAGAGCCTACAGCTAGAGCCAGGTCGGGGGTTTTCTCCGGTTTCTGCCACCAATAAAACTGACCACCATGACATAACTGAAATATTTTTAAAAGTGGCGTTAAACACCATAATCCTAACTCAATATCATTTAAAATAAGAGGATAGTGTGTGGAACTTTAGGTTATTTATATTATGTGTACTTGTACTTGGTGATTCACTTATCTACTATGACAATATACATGTAAAAGATGAGATTACACTTAGCTGCCATGTCTGCACATAATCCATCATAACATATAAAGCCAGAAAAAAACATTTTTATTGCAACTTTGCTTAAAATGTTAATAAATTTAATTATTTGATTAATTAAATAATTTTGTTACTAGACATGCCTTACAAAAAATAATTATTACTAAATTATAAACAGTTTCAGAAACTTGGACCTTGGTGACAATTCTAAAACAATATTTCCTTATATTTCAGTACACAAATTATATCATACAATGTACAGGTACAAAAGGTACTCAGGTGTTTTCTCTAAGAACAGGCAGCAGACCAAATTGCCTGGTTTAAGCACTTTTTTGGTCGGTTCAAATCACAAATTTTATTTAGAAATGTACTTGGAAATCCAAGTGTGGCCTGTTCAAAGTTGTCTTTGACCTCTTACAATGAAGATTAGTAAAAACACTGGGTTCAGTACATATGTTAGTGAAATTATCTCTTCTTTAATATTGTCAAAATAATAATATGTTAATTTGATAAGATCCAAGTTTCATTAACAAGACTTAATTAATGAACTGTAAGTTCTCTGGAGCTAACAATCACATCACTAGAACATAAATTCTATCTAAAAAAATAATGCAGTTTTTAATTTGAACTTCATTCTCCAGTACTCACCCAATTAACTTATTAATACCTCTTTTGTCTCGAATTCTTGAAAAAGACATATATTTTGTATAAAAAAAAACAACAATAATTTTGAAGAACAATTTCATAATCCCATCATGAAAGATCCACAAATTTCATTTAAGTACTAAGTGTTTCTCAATTTGAAAATCTTTTCATCTAGACATCAATATAAGCAAGTTGTCATTCAAAGGAAAGTACAGTCAAACTGGCTTTATTAGTGACCACCTCTATTAAGTTACAGTCAAACCTGCTTTATTAGTGACCACCTCCATTAAGTTACAGTCAAACTGGCTTTATTAGTGACCACCTAAGTTACAGAAAAACCAGCTTTATTAGTGACCATCTCTATTAAGTTAGTCAAATCTGCTTTATTAGTGACCACTTCTATTAAGTTACAGTCAAACCTGCTTTATTAGTGACCACCTCTATTAAGCTACAGTCAAACTGGCTTTATTAGTGACCACCTCTATTAAGTTACAGTCAAATCTGCTTTATTAGTGACCACCGCTATTAAGTTACAGTCAAACTGGCTTTATTAGTGACCACCTCTATTAAGTTACAGTCAAACCTGCTTTATTAGTGACCACCGCTATTAAGTTACAGTCAAACTGGCTTTATTAGTGACCACCTCTATTAAGTTACAGTCAAACTGGCTTTATTAGTGACCACCTCTATTAAGTTACAGTCAAACCTGCTTTAGTGATCACCTCTATTAAGTTACAGTCAAACCGGCTTTATTAGTGACCACTTGTATTAAGTACAGCCAAACCTGCTTTATTAGTGACCACCTCTATTAAGTTACAGTCAAATCTGCTTTATTAGTGACCACCGCTATTAAGTTACAGTCAAACTGGCTTTATTAGTGACCACCTCTATTAAGTTACAGTCAAACTGGCTTTATTAGTGACCACCTCTATTAAGTTACAGTCAAACCTGCTTTAGTGATCACCTCTATTAAGTTACAGTCAAACCGGCTTTATTAGTGACCACTTGTATTAAGTACAGCCAAACCTGCTTTATTAGTGACCACCTCTATTAAGTACAGTCAAACCTGCTTTATTAGTGACCACCTCTATTAAGTTACAGTCAAACCTGCTTTAGTCATCACCTCTATTAAGTTACAGTCAAGCCTGCTTTATTAGCGACCACCTCTATTAAGTACAGTCAAACCTGCTTTATTAGTGACCACCTCTATTAACTCTTTCCCACTCATAAGCGTCTCTGGACGCCTTCCCCGTATTTCCGCAGAAGCGCCTCTCGACGTCTCCATATCATTTCCGCAAAAGTGACTATGGACGCTTTGCTTACATTTCCGCATAAGCGCCTCTAGACGACCTTCTATTTTTAGTGGGTATTGAAACAAGGTTGTACCCTCGTTTTGGACAGGGAATCCCATCATGAAAGAAATATCATTGGACAATCCAGGAAAACCAAAATTACGTCACAAATTCGAATGTTCTTTGTTTTATGAATGAAAAATACCTCGTGGTTGATATTGTAAACAAACATGGCGGCATTGCCAACAAACGATCAAATACTGGATAGATATTTTCAATCTGTTGACGACGATAGCGATTTTGAAGGGTTTTCTGAAGTGGGATCAGATGTAGACATCCCTAATGCTCTGGATAGCAGCGAGGATGAACAAGGAGACGATGACAGCGAGTCGGAAAATGACGATGAAATCTAGACAGACCGATTTCGAGATGTGGAAGTTCACGACTTCACAGAACGTACACGACCCCGTGTTTCCAGACGGTTTTAATGTGAAAACTGCTTCTCCAAAGGATTACTTTGACTTAATGTTTAGTCCAGACATGATTGGAAACATGGTGCGTAACACAAATAATCATGCACGTTGGAAAATGGACCAGAAAGGAATCTGTCAACGTAGATGTCATATTCACCTGAACAATAAAGTGAGAAAGGACTGTTTATGGGTGCAAAACATGTGATGTTTACCTGTGCAAGGATGGATACCACTTCACTTATCATAGGGAACAAAATAATTGACAACAAAGTACATAAATTACAAATTATTTATTGTTAAAATATATTTTTTCATAATATCATCTGGAAATTTTATTATTTGGATGAGACTGGAGGAAATATAGCAAATATTTAATTGGAATTTTTTATACTACTGGAAAGGTAATTTTATAACAAAAATAAATATATATACTTTATTATGATTTTTTAAATTAATTAATCCACAAATTAAGATAATCTGAGTGTACCCTTGGTTGATATCTATTTTGTTGACATTCTCTGAGGAAATGATGCAGCTGATTTTCTTATCAGCTGTGGAGACTGATTATGTTATCAGTAATTCTACTGTGGCTAAAAATACACAGCTATAGCAGTTGTTCTGAGGGGTAAAGAGTTAAGTACAGTCAAACCTGCTTTAGTGATCACCTCTATTAAGTTACAGTCAAGCCTGCTTTATTAGTGATCACCTCTATTAAGTAGTCAAACCTGCTTTATTAGTGACCACCTGTATTAAGTACAGTCAAACCTGCTTTATTAGCGACCACCTCTATTAAGTACAGTCAAACCAGCTTTATTAGTGACCACCTCTATTAAGCTACAGTCAAACCTGCTTTAGTGATCACCTCTATTAAGTTACAGTCAAGTCTGCTTTATTAGTGACCACCTCTATTAAGTACAGTCAAACCTGCTTTATTAGCGACCACCTCTATTAAGTTACAGTCAAACTGGCTTTATTAGTGACCACCTGTATTAAGTTACAGTCAAACCGGCTTTATTAGTGACCACCTGTATTAAGTACAGCCAAACCTGCTTTATTAGTGACCACCTCTATTAAGTACAGTCAAACCTGCTTTATTAGTGACCACTTCTATTAAGTACAGTCAACTGGCTTTATTAGTGACCACCTCTATTAAGTTAAGTCAAACCAGCTTTATTAGTGACCACCTCTATTAAGTTACAGTCAAACCTGCTTTAGTGATCACCTCTATTAAGTTACAGTCAAGCCTGCTTTATTAGTGACCACCTCTATTAAGTACAGTCAAACCTGCTTTATTAGCGACCACCTCCATTAAGTTGTCAAACCGGTTTTATTAGTGACCACCTCTATTAAGCTACAGTCAAACCTGCTTTATTAGTGACCACCTCTATTAAGTACAGTCAAACCTGCTTTATTAGTGACCACCTCTATTAAGTAGTCAAACCTGCTTTATTAGTGACCACCTCTATTAAGTTAGTCAAACCTGCTTTATTAGTGACCACCTCTATTAAGTACAGTCAAACCTGCTTTATTAGTGACCACCTCTATTAAGTAGTCAACCCGGCTTTATTAGTGACCATCTCTATTAAGCTACAGTCAAACCTGCTTTATTAGTGACCACCTCTATTAAGTTACAGTCAAACCTGCTTTAGTGACCACCTCTATTAAGTTACAGTCAAACCTGCTTTATTAGTGACCACCTCTATTAAGTTACAGTCAAACCTGCTTTATTAGTGACCACCTCTATTAAGCAATAACTTGTATTATGTGACCATAATTCTTATTTCCCTTCACAGTGCATTGCATATCTATAAAAACCTGTATAAAGCGACCACCTGTCTTATGTGACCATATTTCACTGTTCCCTTGGAATAAGACAGGTTTTACTGTATTAGAATATGTGTCAAAACCAGTTTCCTAATTTTAAAAAGACCTAGAAATAGGTCATACGGTGAATAGTTTTTCTTACATGTATATAATATATACATCTACATAAATTGTAGCTTTTATGATGTTATGAAGTTATTTAAATGTATATAGACTCCTGTATTTCTGAATTGAATGACTTAATATTTATGTGTATACACTAACATATTTTTTACTGTGCAAATATTATAATATTGTGAGATGAGACTTATATTGAATTGAATTTGATTGTGAGATAGTATCTGATAATTCTGTGTTGGAGGGTCACATTAACTGGTTTAACCCAGGCACATTATTGTGCTTGTCTAAAGCAAGGACATAGATTTCCATCACCAAATTAAATATGTTGTCTCTTTTTATGTTCAATTATTTGAGGCGAGAGGCGATACTGGTCAATATTGAAAATGTTATGTCACAATCGTGAGGGTTGATTCCTGGGCAGTTAATGAAAATTTCACGTCATAATCTACTTATCGCATATTTTTAAATGAAAGTATGTTTGATATGTACAGGTATATATGTACACTGTAGTATATTACATTTATATGTAAATAAACTAAATAATGAAGAGAAAAATTGTCACAAATGATGTATTGTTCTTATTCGTCTAGTTGATAAATACATAGCATTACCAACAACTGACATTACTGAAGCATAACTATAGGAAATATTAAAACACGTCCTAGACCACAGGATAATAGTCATAACAAAAACATGTTGTTTTTTTAATTTCCAGCAGATTAAAATTCATTTACTGTTTGTAAGCACTTCCTGTAAATTCCATATTAGGTAGTATCAGTAGATATTTGTTGTGTGAATATACCTTTGTACATGTAACCTATTACTATACAAGTGGCTGCTCTATACAGGACTGGGTCCACACTGATCATCACTTCCACTTAATATCTAATCTGATTAAAATCAAATCTCTCACTTGCTCTGGGAATATATCCTCTTTATATGACATCAGTAAAAGGGGAGCAAGCTTAATCAGAATGACCCCCACACCATGACACATCAGTAAAGGGGGACAAGTAAGAGATGTGATTTTAATCAGAATGACCCCCACACCATGACATATCAGTAAAGGGGGACAAGTGAGAGATGTGATTTTAATCAGAATGACCCCCACACCATGACATATCAGTCAAGGGGGACAAGTCAGAGATGTGATTTTAATCAGAATGACCCCCACACCATGACATATCAGTCAAGGGGGACAAGTAAGAGATGTGATTTTAATCAGAATGACTCCCACACCATGACATATCAGTAAAGGGGGACAAGTGAGAGATGTGATTTTAATCAGAATGACCCCCACACCATGACATATCAGTCAAGGGGGACAAGTAAGAGATGTGATTTTAATCAGAATGACCCCCACACCATGACACATCAGTAAAGGGGGACAAGTAAGAGATGTGATTTTAATCAGAATGACCCCCACACCATGACATATCAGTCAAGGGGGAAAAGTAAGAGATGTGATTTTAATCAGAATGACCCCCACACCATGACATATCAGTCAAGGGGGACAAGTAAGAGATGTGATTTTAATCAGAATGACCCCCACACCATGACATATCAGTCAAGGGGGAAAAGTGAGAGATGTGATTTTAATCAGAATGACTCCCACACCATGACATATCAGTAAAGGGGGACAAGTAAGAGATGTGATTTTAATCAGAATGACCCCCACACCATGACATATCAGTAAAGGGGGACAAGTAAGAGATGTGATTTTAATCAGAATGACCCCCACACCATGACACATCAGTCAAGGGGGACAAGTAAGAGCTGTGATTTTATTCAGAATGACCCCCACACCATGACATATCAGTCAAGGGGGACAAGTAAGAGATGTGATTTTAATCAGAATGACTCCCCACACCATGACATATCAGTAAAGGGGGACAAGTAAGAGATGTGATTTTAATCAGAATGACCCCCACACCATGACATATCAGTAAAGGGGGACAAGTAAGAGATGTGATTTTAATCAGAATGACTCCCACACCATGACATATCAGTAAAGGGGGACAAGTAAGAGATGTGATTTTAATCAGAATGACCCCCACACCATGACATATCAGTAAAGGGGGACAAGTAAGAGATGTGATTTTAATCAGAATGACCCCCACACCATGACACATCAGTCAAGGGGGACAAGTAAGAGATGTGATTTTAATCAGAATGACTCCCCACACCATGACATATCAGTAAAGGGGGACAAGTAAGAGATGTGATTTTAATCAGAATGACCCCCACACCATGACATATCAGTAAAGGGGGACAAGTAAGAGATGTGATTTTAATCAGAATGACTCCCACACCATGACATATCAGTAAAGGGGGACAAGTGAGAGATGTGATTTTAATCAGAATGACCCCCACACCATGACATATCAGTCAAGGGGGACAAGTCAGAGATGTGATTTTAATCAGAATGACTCCCCACACCATGACATATCAGTAAAGGGGGACAAGTAAGAGATGTGATTTTAATCAGAATGACCCCCACACCATGACATATCAGTCAAGGGGGACAAGTAAGAGATGTGATTTTAATCAGAATGACTCCCCACACCATGACATATCAGTCAAGGGGGACAAGTGAGAGATGTGATTTTAATCAGAATGACCCCCACACCATGACATATCAGTAAAGGGGGACAAGTAAGAGATGTGATTTTAATCAGAATGACCCCCACACCATGACATATCAGTCAAGGGGGACAAGTAAGAGATGTGATTTTAATCAGAATGACTCCCACACCATGACATATCAGTCAAGGGGGACAAGTAAGAGATGTGATTTTAATCAGAATGACTCCCACACCATGACATATCAGTCAAGGGGGACAAGTGAGAGATGTGATTTTAATCAGAATGACTCCCACACCATGACATATCAGTAAAGGGGGACAAGTGAGAGATGTGATTTTAATCAGAATGACCCCCACACCATGACATATCAGTCAAGGGGGACAAGTAAGAGATGTGATTTTAATCAGAATGACTCCCCACACCATGACATATCAGTAAAGGGGGACAAGTAAGAGATGTGATTTTAATCAGAATGACTCCCCACACCATGACATATCAGTCAAGGGGGACAAGTGAGAGATGTGATTTTAATCAGAATGACCCCCACACCATGACATATCAGTAAAGGGGGACAAGTATGAGATGTGATTTTAATCAGAATGACCCCCACACCATGACATATCAGTCAAGGGGGACAAGTAAGAGATGTGATTTTAATCAGAATGACCCCCACACCATGACATATCAGTCAAGGGGGACAAGTAAGAGATGTGATTTTAATCAGAATGACTCCCACACCATGACATATCAGTCAAGGGGGACAAGTGAGAGATGTGATTTTAATCAGAATGACCCCCACACCATGACATATCAGTCAAGGGGGACAAGTAAGAGATGTGATTTTAATCAGAATGACCCCCACACCATGACATATCAGTAAAGGGGGACAAGTAAGAGATGTGATTTTAATCAGAATGACCCCCACACCATGACATATCAGTCAAGGGGGACAAGTGAGAGATGTGATTTTAATCAGAATGACCCCCACACCATGACATATTAGTAAAGGGGGGGGGGGGGCAAGTGGGAGATGTGATTTTAATCAGATTGTTAAATATCAAAAATGCAAAATCACATTGTTACACTACAAGATATGTGATGAACATGATCAATGTTAATATATCATATATCTGTAATGATTAGTTACTTCCCTCAAAACATACCTCAATCTCTAGATCTCTAGATTAGCAACACCTAATTTCCTCAAACATTTATTATCAGTATCCTGTTACCACTGATATCAAGTGTTGTGGTTATTAAGAAGCTATGGTATTTCATTTAGGAAGCTAAGGTACTTAATTAAGGAAGCTGAGGTATTTAATTACATAAGAATTCTGGACACATGTTCTTGTTTTGTTTGTCATTATACAGCTAAACTGATAACAATATAAATAATTAATGCCATCCTGAACAAAAAGGTCAGTTTGTCTAAACCTGACCCATGTTTTTTTTACTGTTAAAAATGTGTTGAAAAAAGATACTGTACCTAATCCATATGGAACTTGGAAACAATAAAAAAAAAATACGTTTTTGAATCAAAAAAGAAATTCAAATAGGCACCTTTTTTCTGGGTAAAAAAAAACAATTGATTAATTATTGCCTACTCAGCACTTTTTTGAAATAACACACAATTTGCCAATAGACACAAAAAGATTAATTCTGAAAAGTATGGAATCTGGCAACAACAAATTTCATAAATACACCTCCTGAGAAACAAATTATGTTTTAGTGAAGATATATAGGTTCAGTCTAATAATATACATGGTTTACGTCATAAAAATGTACATCATGTAATCTCATGTACTGTACTATCCTATGAAGATAAAGTTTGTGGATCTGACTTCAGTATAGCAACAGTTGTGAATTACTTGAAGAAAAGCGAAAAAAACACACAATATTGTAACAACGCAATTGGTCAAAACACTACAAGTTATACATGATGACATGTACATCAATCTTCAAAGTTTCTGACCTCACAAGATAATTTTTGAAATTCCAGCCAGTCAAGAGACTTTAATATAAACTTCAGCTTGCATTTGGATTTCCAATTAGTATATATTCCATATAGACAGAAATGACAACCATCTTGTGATTCCCAATTATTCAAGTGATGACAGTATTACACTCTACCAATTTTTTTCAAATACAGATGTAACCAGAAAAACAAACCAGAGGCCCAAATGAACCTGTATCGTCCAACCTTGTATTACTTATTGTACTAAGTCTACATTACAATGTACAATTATGTTAAATTCAGAATTCCCAACTTGTACACAATAGCTCCTTGGGCGGTCATTATTTTCACACTCAAATTTTGTAAATACATTTATCACAATACAAACGCTTCAATTTCATGTCAAATACATTTTTGCCCATAGCAGCAGTACCTACGTACATTTTTTGTATATGTTCCTCTCTGTACTTTTGACTCCCTAGTTGTAAGCATGACTTTTTGCTATGGATCCTTGCCCTTCGCACAGACCCCCATATTTTTTGTCAAAAATTTAGTAAAAAATGGATATCTAGCATGGATAATAGTTCTAGTTTATCAAGAGGTATAATGGTATGTTTTGAATACAAATTACCTTTTTTTTGCTTGTCAGTTTTGAAAGTGTGTCCTCTTTTTCAATACTTTCTGAAGCTTGCCACCCCCACTTTACGGTCAACTTCTAAAGTTTAATACCCCCCACACTTTCCGGTGGTTTTTTGCTTGTCAGATTTGAAAGCTTGTGCCCCCTTTTCAAGTCCTCTCCTGAATCTTGTCCCCTCACACTTCCCGGTACTTTTCTAAAGCTTGCCCCTTCCCTTCACTTTCCGGTCCACAACTACAGTTTGCACCTTATTCTAAAAGCTTGCTCGGGGGCTTCCACTTTACGCTCTACTCCTACACCTCTGAACTACATTACATTACGTACATCTGTAATAACTTGTATACTATTCTCTGTTGGAGACAGTGTTAAATCCTACACCCTAATTTATTTATACAAAATCAAATCTAGGTAATTACAATGAGACTGATCATAGCAACTACAAAATGTAATTATGTTGCTAGTTCTTAAAAGATGATTTATTAAATGTTCCTCACTACACATCTTATATAAGTTAAGTTACAATCAGTCCAACCCCCAACTTATAAGCTTAAAGAAAGCAACAGTTAAAAATGGACGGCTCTAATGTTAAATAAGAATGATAATATTCCATGTCATACATACATGTAACTGAAGGTCTCTACACTAGAGATGGTAATATAAGTCCTAAATATAATAATAATCAGTAGAAAAAGGAATGGAACTTATATCATGTCTATGTCGGGTATGACTACATGTATATTTAAGGTAGCACTACAGTCTAATTATGATTTTTTAATGATTTTTTTTTTATTGCAGTTTTTGAAAGTTCATATATATATAAATGTTTTAAAACAATCCTACTGTCATTATCTTGCATCATTAAGGAGTAAATTGATAAATAAATTATGTAAACAAAAGCACATGGTAAAGTGTTTGATAATATAAACATGTGGGAGGGGCTTATCTATCAATCACTGTGTTAATTACATGTGTCCAGTTGTTCACTTCTTTTTTTTATTCATTTATTTTACTGCTGATTCATTTTATATTTTTTATCTCTACAATTATATATTGAGAGTAATATTCTTGCATATTTTTGAACAAGTTCTAAAATCAGACATTTTTTGTATTTATTAAACCCAACATTTCTAACAGCCTGAATAAATGCTGTCCTTTGATCTTCAGGGTTTAGGTGATGGGTATGTCTCCTGTTTGGAACTTTAGGCATTTTTTAAAGATTTTTTTTACTCAAAACAAAAGATATATGTAAATTGTAGAACAAATTTTGATTTCTCAAAAATTATGTTATGGAAGAGTCCATTTTCAGAAGGAGTGTTGTCTTCTGCCTTATGTAAAAGAATAATTTTACTTTTTATTTATACTATTGCATAAAATGAAGAAATATGAATTAATAACATCATCTTGGTTAAAAAAGATGGATCTGTTTATTTTGATGTTATTATGGTCTTGTTTTATCACAAAATGTAACTCGTCACCCCTGTGTTTGTTTTATCTGGTACTATCTGGAAGGAGGAGGAGCTTGTCCATATTAACTTGTTAGCTTCCAGATGTGGGTCAGACCTGTGATGTCAAATTCCCGCCAAATGCCAAAGTGCTGTTTAGGGATAGACAGTGCACAAATAATGCAAAAATAATAGCTTTAAATGAATAAACACACAAACTGTGTGGTTCCTATGATCAATTAAAGATGTAAGGTCACTTCTGAGGTGCTCCCAGTGGGATTTGAAGGTCTATTGTATAATGGCAGGGGCCAGAAGTGGGATATATAGTTTTGTGGCAATTAGCACCTTTATGGGTGCCCCTAAGGACTTGAATTTGATATATGTTGTTGAGAGGGATATCTTCTACAAAACAGTGTCTCAGAGGGGAAACAAGATTTTGGCATCCAACAGATGAAATACAGATACAGATATTTTATTTACTAATCACAATGCCCATTGCTGAGCAGAAAAATCCACCAATGAATAAACATATATGATTGGGTTGATTGGTTACATATATAGTTTATTTAAGGATTGGAGGCATATATCAAAAATAAGAGACACGGTTTTGTAGCTTGTTAATTAAAGGCTGAAAACAAAATTTCAGTGGGAGTTGACATGAATGTGCTATTTTTATCCAAGCTGATACAGTGCATTTTTTGTATTTTATTAGCCATAACTTTTTTATTATTGACTGCATATTATATAAATTAATTTAAATAGATAAAGTCACTTTTTACAAATGTAGCTACAAAATGAATCTTGAATTTTAAAAATTCATCAAGTATTTGCTGAGATGTGAACCTTCAAAGACTCTTGATTGGAGTGAAAAAAATCAGACTGTACTCTGTAGTGCTACCTTAATGTTCAATTTTCTCATAAGAACAGACACCTTTTTATTGTAATTTGTTTATTTTTCCAAGAACATACATGATTCTATATACACAACTGACACCTTACTTGTAGTTTCCATTTAATAACAATAGACAAATCGTCTAGGCAAGTCTTGGACTCAGCACTTGTGTTTGGCACCCATCATGTTTTTTTTTTATACCAAATACAACAAAAAAATATGCACCTGTCATTTTTTGATTGGGACTCGTCAGTTTTATCCTACAAGGATCTCATCATGATGATATAACAATTATGCTTCATATCAAATACAAAAATTGGCCAGGGGGGGGGGGGGGAACAATTTAAGACTGATACCACAGTTATATCATGGCGAGAACAAGTTAAATTTCAATGAGATGAAGTCTGCTTTGTTTTAGACCAACATGCTGAGTTGGATTTTTATAGTGCTAGCTCACTGAAACAACAGTCCATGGGTAGACATGTCGCTCCACCAGGACACATTCTGATTCTGAGCCAACCAGTCTTTGCTCTTACTCCTTAATGCTGTGTGCTTAGCGGAGAAGCAACAAATACCAATTCCATAGTCTTTGGTTTGACCCGAGCTGGACTCGAACCCATGATCTACCACACTTGAGGCAAGCACACTAATCATTACACGACTGATGTGGTTTCTGTGACCTTTGACACCACTATGAGTCCCTACACAAGGGTTATCAACTTATTCCCTCCCAGTCTGAATCTCTGCCAAATTTAATCTAATTCTGGTTTCATTTTATTGAACATTCCTTCAGAAGAAAATATTTGTTATATTTTCTAGCTAAGAAATTGAAATTGGAGCAAAACCTTGAAAACTGGATTAAAAAGTAGCAACAGGCACAAAAATACAATATGTATAATGTAGATATAACTAGTTCTAAAATAGTTCATTATGATATTTAAGTTTTTTTTTCTCAGGATATTTTTGGATGACATAGACAGTAAAACTTGTCTAATTAAACTATCCATGAACAAGTCAGAATCCTGTATATATACAGTAAAACTTGTCTAATTAAACTATCCATGAACAAGTCAGAATCCTGTATATATACAGTAAAACTTGTCTAATTAAACTATCCATGAACAAGTCAGAATCCTGTATATATACAGTAAAACTTGTCTAATTAAACTATCCATGAACAAGTCAGAATCCTGTATATATACAGTAAAACTTGTCTAATTAAACTATCCATGAATAAGTCAGAATCCTGTATATATACAGTAAAACTTGTCTAATTAAACTATCCATGAACAAGTCTGAATCCTGTATATATACAGTAAAACTTGTCTAATTAAACTATCCATGAACAAGTCTGAATCCTGTATATATACAGTAAAACTTGTCTAATTAAACTATCCATGAACAAGTCAGAATCCTGTATATATACAGTAAAACTTGTCTAATTAAACTATCCATGAACAAGTCAGAATCCTGTATATATACAGTAAAACTTGTCTAATTAAACTATCCATGAATAAGTCAGAATCCTGTATATATACAGTAAAACTTGTCTAATTAAACTATCCATGAACAAGTCTGAATCCTGTATATATACAGTAAAACTTGTCTAATTAAACTATCCATGAACAAGTCTGAATCCTGTATATATATATATGTAGTAAAACTTGTCTAATCAAACTATCCATGAACAAGTCAGAATCCTGTATATTTACAGTAAAACTTGTCTAATTAAACTATCCATGAACAAGTCAGAATCCTGTATATATACAGTAAAACTTGTCTAATTAAACTATCCATGAACAAGTCTGAATCCTGTATATATACAGTAAAACTTGCCTAATTAAACTATCCATGAACAAGTCTGAATCCTGTATATATACAGTAAAACTTGTCTAATTAAACTATCCATGAACAAGTCTGAATCCTGTATATATACAGTAAAACTTGTCTAATTAAACTATCCATGAACAAGTCTGAATCCTGTATATATATACATGTAGTAAAACTTGTCTAATCAAACTATCCATGAACAAGTCAGAATCCTGTATATTTACAGTAAAACTTGTCTAATTAAACTATCCATGAACAAGTCAGAATCCTGTATATATACAGTAAAACTTGTCTAATTAAACTATCCATGAACAAGTCTGAATCCTGTATATATACAGTAAAACTTGTCTAATTAAACTATCCATGAACAAGTCTGAATCCTGTATATATACAGTAAAACTTGTCTAATTAAACTATCCATGAACAAGTCTGAATCCTGTATATATACAGTAAAACTTGTCTAATTAAACTATCCATGAACAAGTCTGAATCCTGTATATATATACATGTAGTAAAACTTGTCTAATCAAACTATCCATGAACAAGTCAGAATCCTGTATATTTACAGTAAAACTTGTCTAATTAAACTATCCATGAACAAGTCAGAATCCTGTATATATACAGTAAAACTTGTCTAATTAAACTATCCATGAACAAGTCTGAATCCTGTATATATACAGTAAAACTTGTCTAATTAAACTATCCATGAACAAGTCTGAATCCTGTATATATACAGTAAAACTTGTCTAATTAAACTATCCATGAACAAGTCAGAATCCTGTATATATACAGTAAAACTTGTCTAATTAAACTATCCATGAACAAGTCAGAATCCTGTATATATAACATGTATACAGAACTTTAGATAAAGTCCACATTTTTAATTCAACCTGTATAAACCAAACACCTGTCTATTCTGAACACAATAATTGGTTCCAAGGAGGTTTGGTTTAGACAGGTTTCTCTGTATACTAATAATAATTGGATGTCTATAAATAAAAATAAAAAATAAATTTAAAGACAATAACAAAATAAAATATGATTTAGAAGTGGTCAACAATCACTATAAAGAACCAGAATCTCAGCTAAGCTTGTATTGATCACCTGGTTATATATTTCTGTATATATATATATAGTACTTACTACTACATTTACATGTAACCAACAGCATGTAAATAAATGAAAAAAAAAGAGGGGGGGAGGGGGGAGCAAATAAAGCCTTGAGAAACAGATTCCTAAAAAGGTAGAGAGAAAATATTTCAGATACTTGCCAAAATATAAATGTATCTATTAAAATAAAAGAAATTTAAAGAATTAGTTAGAATTAATTTAACTTTAAGTGACAAAACCATTCATAATGTTTATATAACGGTTTGTTGTATGCATGATATTGATAAAACCATTAACATATATACCAAAAGTCTTACCTACTCAACATATTTTCCCACGAATACCAAAGATCTATTTTTTTTTTAATCTTTGCACCATTTTACTGCATTTTAAGAGTTAAAAGTATGTTTTTATCAGATATTTGAAGAAAAAAATTGGCTTACAGACTTACAGTACCCACTTAAAAATTGTTATTTGTATTACAGACCTCCAGTATTTATAAGGATGGCCCAATATGAACGGATTCTCCAATAAATGTGGTAAATTTTACATTGATCATGGTGCCAAAAATATGTCTGTAGGTTTCTGATTGTGTAATCAACTAAAATCTATTAAGTATTAATACATTTTACACAATACACAAGGGAATTTCACATGCCTGCATGAAAATATATCTTCTCTGAGGAATTTTGATACAGTCAAATGTAAAACTTTCCTAGTACCTTCACAACCTTGACTTACAACATAACATTACATTTCCCAAAGTGTACATCTTGAATAGTTTGACATATTCTTGGCTGCATTTATGGCTATATGTACATCATAACATGTAATGATGTACATATAAAAAGACTGTATTACAAGACTCAAATTTAAATAATTAAGCAAAATGAAACAAATGGTACCATATATTAATTTATACCACTTGTTCATTGAATATGTTGAAATGTTGAAAGACAATAAATAATCTTATATATTTGTGATGTTTTTCATAAATTATTTTTTTACCTTTGTAGTAATAAGTCCAATTTATTTCCACTGTTCAGTATACTGTCTTGTGCTTCTTTGTGTCTTAGTGTCTCTGATTGAACACTACCTACTTTAAGAATTATGTCCCCTTGTTGTAATCCACATTTTGCTGCTAAACTCCCTGGATTTACCTAAAGAAATAATAGACATGATGAAATAGTTTATACACACTCTTTGCCTTCATTTTTTTTTACCTACTTGCCCGAAAGCCAAACTTAGAAAAAAAAATCTTTTTATTCAAACAAATTCTTTAATAATTGTCACTTGTCCGAATCCAGTTTTACTTGTCCCAGGCTTTGGGCAAGTACTGAAGTAGGTTAGCGTGAAGACTGTATACATGTAGTAATATACAATTATTGCACTTGAACAGATCAATTATATGAGGTTTTATGGAGCAGAGTCCAATAATATTATAGTACTCTGCTCCATAAAACCTCATATTGATCAAGTTCAAGTGTAGTAATTGCTGTGTGCAGGTCGACATCTCTTTCCTCCTGGACATGGGGAAAAAAATGAAGAGCAAATTGCTTTGCTGGAGAAGAGAGATTGATTTCACTCTACTGCTGTGTCAAAAGCCAGGTGCAACTGCAAGTTGCTGTCATGCAGGGCTCCAGCTACAAGGCGATTTGGGCAAAGAAGTCACCTTGTGAGTGTTGACTTTGCTTTCTAGTTGGTCCAAAGCGAAGTTCAAGTCACATTGTAATTTTGAATAGTAGCCCTATGTCGCCAGCATATTTTGCCACGTGTCATTTACAAAAATGTTGACATGTGTTTTTTCATTGAAATCTATCGTATTCATTAAGTATTTTGAAAGTGATTTTTGTGTAAAGTAATCCATTTCAGTTTAAAGAAACTTTCATTTCGTTCAATAACAAATAAAAATGGTGCCATGGGAAAGGGGACGCAATCATGCAAGATGTTATGAGAAATGTTGATATTTCAAAAATCGTTGAAATGCACGAGGACGCTTCAGATTTTGATTGATTCGCATCCAAGTCTGATTGGTATTTTATATTCGCCACCAGGTTAATATTATGATTTATCTATCGAACTGTATGCATATATACGGGTGCAAACATTAATACCTCAGCAATTAAAAAAATAAACTTTGAACTACAGTAGTTTTATTGCATTGTTGTAAATTGAAATCTGAGAAATAATAATGACAGCCTTTACTTGCTTTACTTGTCTGTCAATACAGGGTTCGACATTAACTTTTTGACCAACTTGTTCATTCGGGCAAGTGCCATATTGATTTTACTTGCCCGAAACTGTAAACTACTAGCCCGAATTCTTAAATGCCATATATGCATGTAGTGCAGAACTATGCAATCTACAATGACCGTTCATAGAGTAGAATAACCCCTCATATTAATTATTTACACCTTATGATGTGGGCATAGTGTTAGTGCATCATTTGGCTATATAATTAAAAAAGGGTGAACGAATGCCATCTATTCTGCAGGACTTATTTCCAGATATAAAACTAGAAGGTCCAGCAATATTTGGAAACTTCTTGCAATAAGTGGATATCATTCCATCAGAAGAATCCTGTAATCCATCAAAATCTGTTGACCATGAATCAATAAATCCTCTCTTCCTCTTAAGTTCATATATTTTCTTAGATTCACTATCTGATTTCCTTTTCTGAGGAACCCCACTGAAGAATTTCCCAAGGGTTGCTTGTGCCATATTGGCACCAAATTCTGAGAATGAGTCTAAGATATTGAGTAGACATACCTATCAATTTTCGGGAATATGACAGTTTTATAAATACGGGCGATTGATGAGGATTTCTGAAATATTTTTGTTAGAAAATACAAGTATAAATGTTTCTTATCATAGACTGACAACGACTGTATAGTATATGTTTGAATTTTTATTCCAGTAATCTATCACGCTTTCAATATTTTGATCGCAAAGGCAATATACATCAGGGATAATTTTCCAAAATTAGAACACCGCAAATAACTCTAGCTTTTCATTGGCCGACGAAAATAAATATGATGTTGATGCAGCGCCGCCGCCTAATTAGGCATTCGCGATTGGCTAATATAAATAACACGATCTTTATTTGAGAAAGGGGAATTCCAGTCAACAAAATAAAACAAAATGGTGTAAAATACACGATACATACGACGCAATGTTTAGGTAAAATTTCGCCGCGACTTCCAACACTGAATAATTCAATATTAATCATTTTGCTCTTCAGGAATTGAACATATCACAGAATCATTTTCACTTGCCTGATCGGACAAGTTGGGTGCCGTTTTCACTTGCCCAAAGACGCATTTCACTTGCCCAGGGCAATCGGACAACCATTAATGTCGAACCCTGCACTATAGGTTTGTGCTACATGTATATTTTCAGTTCCTAGCTATACCATATATAGTTGGATTATTGAGCAAATTGGCAATGACATCTATCTTCTGCTGAAGACCGTAGTACACAAATATGAGTTATTACAATTTGTGTGGTATTAGATCAAATAATATTTTTTTTAAAAATCACACATAATGTATGCATGACTCAAATAGTCAAGGTAGACAGAAACAAATATTTGACATTGAACAGATGTATTTTAGGCAATTAAGAAAAAACAATGTTTCAATTAATCACCATTAACTTCTCCCAGAAGTCCCCCCACTTCTCCCTGTCAACTCTCTGAGAGAGCAGTCCGTTCTCCCTCAAATTTGAAAGTAGTGAGTGTCCTGCCAACATACTGATTTGGATTTACATTTGTATATAGTGATAGCTCACCTACACAACAGTCTACGGATAGACATGTTGCCCCACTCTGACACATTATCCCGATTCCGAGTCAACCAGTCTTTGCTCTTTCTCCTCTATTTTATTTGTTATATAAACATATAAAAATGGCACCATACGAAGGGGACATAAACATGTACAGTGTCATGGAAAATGTTGAGCGCATAGAGTTTTATCACAATCTATTTGACATTGAAACCATTTTTTAGAATCATGTTAAAATCTGTTGAAACACTGATATTTCATGATTCCCATTCAAGTCTGGTTTAATAAAAGCTCCTGCATTTTTTTCCTTTACATGCAATGTCAAGGAGCAATGCATTTTCCAGACACAAGACACTCATTTTGTACTGAACTTGATTCATTCTATAAAACCTGTTGGACAGTCTGTGCCAAAAACTTTTTCAACAACTAGCCCAGGGGGCAAGTCAGGTCCCACAATTCACTAACCCTTCCTGATTTTAACTAGCCCGAATAAAAGATATAAATTGTGTTTAATTTTTATTGAATAATAATAATTACCAGGCTTGGCACATTTAACCCAACGTATCATTTATTGAACTTGTTGTTTACAGCAGCTAATTACCAACTGATTCGATCAAATTGTTAGTTGGCAAAAACTTTTTTTTTCTGTCTGACATTGGGTCTGACCCATGGCCTTTGTGTCTGTCCCACCTTTTTTTGTAATATTGTATATGACCTGTCAAATTTTGTTTTTTATACAGAACTGAATGCAAGATTACCTAGTCATGATCATTAAACAACTCAATTAAATGTTTTTCTGTAAAAATATGTTTTATCTAAAAATATAAGGCAGATATATCCAACAATCCGTATCTAATGGTCCGATCACGTTCCGAATATTACACATCAATGTCAGTTTCCGGTTTACCTACATTTTTAATTTCAGTTAAGAATATGAATCTGTTGTCATCTTCAATATACAAGCATCTCAAAACATATTTAATTGAACACAAACAATCTTTGATACTTGGGGAGTGTGGAAGTCAACTTATTTCTGTGTTCAGTAATACATTTCAGTCTTAATGTTCCACGTTTTGCAGGTGCTCGTTCCTACTAAAAGGATGTTTACATTTACGTTTAACATAGGGGTTTCGATTACAAATAGGAACGTGTCGGTCTGATAGAATAAATAAACAAATTTCAAATCTCTGTCTGACATTTTAATAAAATTGAAAACGGGTCCGACGATTTTTGCCAACTCTGCAAATTGTAGACAGCAACGAAACAAAAAAAGCGTGCCGTCGACTCGAGGAGAAGTAAAGGTGATAAAAATTTAGAATTTATTATCTACATGTAAGAACATCGATCAAAAATGTTATCTTATATAAATCAGAGTCTTATATACCACCCAGTTGTACGAGGAGTCCGGAACTCTTCCTAGTTGGCAGGTGGGTCGTTGTTGGAATATTTTTATCAGTAATTAGTCGTATCATTAAAACGGAATCTCTCTGGATTTTTCTCTTGTTTAACCATGATACAAAGCATATTCCGAACTCCACGAGGTTAACAACGTGACAAATGCATTTGTAAGGGTAAACAAACAGCGGTGAGACGTTCGTGCATACAAATAATCGTACCAAGAAGTTATCTGAATACTCAAAGCTTTTTTTGTAGATAAAGGTCATCGATTTTCACTAGTCCGTTTGGGCTAGCATTATAAAGCTTTAACTAGCCTTCTCGTTATTTTACTAGTCGTGGGCATCGGGCTAGGGGCTAACGTCGCAGACTGTGGACATAAAACACCTTTTTGAAAGGGTGGTAGTAGCAGTGGAGCAACAAGAACCAAAATCCATACCATTGGGGCTCCAGGGAGGTGGTTTTGGTGGTAGATGGGGAGTCTGGGAGTTTATGAATTTTAAAAATTACTAAAAATTATGTTACTTGTAAGTAGTTAGTTATTGACATGTTTGTTATCTAGACCAAATAAACTTTTCAATGAGAATATTATTAGTAAGGATCATGGAATACTTGGAATTCCGGGTGACGGTTCCGGTGTGAAGGATGATTCACGACTAGAAACTTCCTGTAAATGTCTGTTATTCAAGAACCATCTACATCATAACTTATAGACACATACATTTATGTGTATCTGCGAACGACAAGTATATTAATGTAAGTATGATAAAAACTCGATCTATACTATAGGAACCAAATACTAAGTAGGGGGTAAGGTGTCGAGTCAGTCAACTTTTGAACTTACCCTTTGAATTGATAACGGGCTATGGAAATCCTTGCCTCCCTGCATACGAAATCCCCAAGGAGTACTTGGGTCCACTCGTTCTAATTTAGCTTCCAATGTCAAAACAGACATTTTGTTTGGATACTGAAACTGGAATGTGCTCCCAACTTATCTTTTTTTTTTGGCCGTGTCAGATAATCTTGATTTCAATGCGCATGCTTAAGGTGTTCCGAAATATTGTGGTCTAAACAAAGACCAATAAATGGTATTATACTGCCACGTCCGTTAATAATTTAACATCAAAAACATATTAAATAACATTTTCTTTCACATTTCCATCTTTGCAACGTTAAATAGAAACAATTGCGTATATCAGTTTTTGATAATTAGTACATAATAAACTAAAATGTTGATGTTACAAACAGGAAATATTGATGTTAATTTAAAGTGGTACAAGTCCAAGTTATACGAATGGAATTGGTACCACGCCCCCTTATCGGATTACAGACAGAGAAAGGCCATATGTGGTCGCCTTTCCTTTAAATAAAGTGTTTTTGTCAACCAATAGTATATTTAATCGGTTATGTCCCGTGTAAAATTGCCAATTTCATCTACTAAATCTGTTCTTTATTTATCCTTCTTCTATTTTCGTACTTCAATAAAGTCTATTGAACGAAATGGCCAACAAATCATTATTAATTAATTTAGTCTATCAAAACAACTTATATAGTAAAGTTCTGTCGACCGTTCTGTCTTTTAAAAAATATATAACAAAGTATGGACATCTAAACGAAATCTGTTAATATTGATAACGAATAAAGAAAAATAAAGAAATACAAGAAAACAGAAATATTGATTAGTTAAGATAATAAAACATTTTTTTGTACATGAAATGCATTCTCCAAGAACTGCATGGGCAAAGCCGACGAATCTACCAGACCTCAAATAAATAAACAAATGGAACATTCGCGTGGATAACACTGAAAAGTGTTTGAGCACATTAAATAGTAAGTTTTTGGGGTTTTTTCAAAATCACAAGTATAATGAACAAATAGAATTTAGAAAAATATATATTCTACCTTTTAAGTATCATACAGGATTATTGTAGTTCTAATAAGTTAGAGAGGCTACAGTGAGAGTTGCAAGAAATGTGACGGGGCTACCAACATTTATAACAACAAAAATAAATAAATAACAAAACGAAACTATGTATGTCGTTATAAAATGAAGAAAGCTAGGATGTTTTAAGGTATGTTCCCAAATATTTATGTAACTTACACCCCTAAAGATTAAGAACACTACTATATATACCGTCTTATGAATGGAAGCGATGTAATTCTTCCATTTTCTAATCATCATTATTTCGAATTCTTCTATGCCCTAAGAAAGTAGGTTGTCGGGAACAATCAGTCAACTCCCCATACACGTGGATATGAAGCTATATAAAAGAGAGAAAATAAAAGATCATGCAGGGACCAAAAGTCAGAATATATCGTTCAGCTAGTACATGAACACAGGTCCTCCAAGAGCATTTTTTCAAGACGGAACAAAACTGCTTCGAGACTTCTCTCAAATGGTCTTGCTGGTTACAATGTAAATGTGAGTGATGATCAACAACCAGAATTCAGAAGTCTAAGTGAATTTTACATAATTATTTTCCTAAATAAACTAAAAATAGTTGAAGCACGAACATTATCCATTGGGTCCACGAAATCTCAATATATTCTTGACTCAGTTAAGGAACTCAATCTGTTTCGTTTTTTGATTGGGATTTATTGTAATTACAAAAACATGTGCATTGTATGTTAATATTATATCAAACCAAGATGTTTAGTGACTATTGTTTTTCTCCTCAAAGCATTCGATGTATACATATACGTACTGAAGCTAGAAATGTATTACCAGAGGCGTAGGAGTGAACCAAAAAATGGGGTGACAAGCTTCAGGAGTAGACCGGATAGTATGTGTGTGTGTGGGTAGGCAAGATTTTGAAGCGGACCGAAAAGTAGGGGGCAAGCTTCAGGAGAGAAGCGAGAAGTGAGAAGCAAAACTGGGAGACTTACGGTATGTGTGTGTAAGGGGGGGGGGGGGTGGGGGGGGGGGGGGGTTGGGGGGGGGGGGGGGGGGGGGGGGGTATACTGACAAGCAAAATAAAAAAGTCATTTTAGTTTCTAAGCATACAATTCTATCATTGTATTTCTTGCTTTACTGAACATTTTCTGCTTTTTCTGAATGTTTGATAAGAAAGACATCCGGATCTTACGCCCCTGATTACTCTTTTATCTAAATCGAATGGCGAATGGTAGTAGAACATGAAATTGACACGTGCTTCAGTTTTATTCTTCAGTATCCGGAGGGGGGGGGGGGGGGGGGGGGGTGGGGGGGGGTTATAATTTAGACACAGTGACAAATTCGGCTCATGTACAATTATTTGATCACAAAATCAATTATAACGTTTTGCAAAGGTACACTAATTTCATCTAGGATCTAGGATCATTTCTTCGTTAAAAACTATCAAACCGTCGTGTCAACTTTAAAACGATAATAAAAAATTTCCAGCCTGCTTACTGTTTGACCTATAACAGACATTCTAATCAAAAGGAAACTAGAAGACAAAGGATTATGATTAAGGAAATTAAAAGATTAAAATAAAATTCAACTGTAACATAAGTTGAATTTAAAAGAATTAAATTTGCAAGTTGCACAGTACTTCATTGTTTTTCCACAGTGACTAATAAATCCGAGATTAGTTAATATATTAACTATATCTCAGTTACAACAAGGTGAACTTGGTCAGTAGTAAATATAGACACATATATTGGCGTTTTACAATTGCTAAGTGTTATGACTTGAATGAAGTTCCTTATCAATAAGCCACAGTCCAAAATATAAACAATGTTTTACAAACATATCAGTATACTCATATGTACTACACATCTAGCTAATTACAAACAGATAATATATGTGTGCAATAATTGAGAAATAATATTTATGTAAAAAAAAATTGTAAAATATTTACATACCAAAAGCATCTATAATCATGAAAACGATTTTGTTTTAGTTTTAGCACACACAATTTCCGTTGTAAATAAAATCAAAGAAATAAATCTCACGAAATTTAACATGTCCACTTGTTCATAGTCAAAGCTAGCCTATAACATTGAAATTCACACGACAGGAACAGTTATAGATCTATGCAATTGGTATGAAACCTACATTATCCGGTATGTCATCTTTACAGGGTTGATCCCGGACTAAATACATTAGGTCTATACTCACATATTTAATAAACAGTGTTTAGAATGCTTCAACAAACTCAATATCTAGTAATAAATTAAGAACATACAGAAAATAAAAAAAAAAATTCTCTATGGAGACATTTTTAAAATTCGACAAAAAAACAACAAAGACAAATGTTGAACAAATTAATAATAAGTTCTCATGATCTTAATTTAAAAAAAGTTTATGCTTAAATGTGAAAGATCGCACATATTATTTGTGCAAAACTTCTGTAGAAGATGAGTCCCATTTCTTAATTACATTCAATTCACTTCTTTGGAAACCTATATGAAACGTTTACCTTGATATCCTTAATACAAGTTAATTGCTAAGGAAAACCAATTGAAAAGGTTACTTTGCAGATAAAACAATTAAGAAATAAATCATGGAAGCCAGAATGTGTTGGGAGTTTTAACATGGATTGGCGGATATTAGTATTTTATCCCGAGCCAGAAATGTGGGATAAAATTTACTAATATCCGCCAATCCATGTTAAAACTCAAAAAACATTCTGGCTTCCATGATTTATTTCGATTCTGATATGTCTAAGAGTACAAATACGGTGGTATACTTTGACTGGAAGACGGTAATTTATATTTACGCTTGCGGAAAATGTCGCACACAATTCATCTATGCTGCCAATGGAAAAGTGAGTCACATTCACCGGCGCATGTGCTAATGAGATTATACCGAATGGATAACTCGCTCGTTTGTTAACAAAGCGAAAGAAGGAGGTTATGTTAGAATTATTAATAAATTATTAAAGATTCTGACGACACTATCTGATACAAGGCTTAAACAACTAAGTTCTTTATAACGATAAAAGAGTTGTCTCTCCCTTCCAATAGTAAACTGCTTCAGATCAAACCACGGATGTTGGAATTTTACTACGATTTCATGGACGTCTTCGTAGACCACCGTGACTTTCAATACTGCTCCATGGACACGGGCTCTGCATACATGGCTCTGTCCGCAGATAGTTTAGAAGAGGTAATCAAACCCGAACTCAAACAACGGTATCAAAGTGAAAAGCACAACTGGTTTCCAAGGTCTGATACCCCCGAACACGCCGCCTACGATAAGAGGACACCGGGGCTCTTCAAAAAAGAATACAGAGGAGATGGAATTGTTGCCCTATGTAGTAAAACGTATTATTGTTTTGGAGTCGAGGACAAATTCAGTTGCAAGGGGGTCAATAAGAAGACCAACGATATCAATAAAGGCACGTACACGTATATGGACGTCCTCTTATCTAAGAAATCCGGATCCGGTACCAACCGTGGATTCCATGTCGTCGAGAATAAAATGTATACGTATTTACAAGAGAGAGCTGGATTTTCATATTTTTATCCAAAACGAAAAGTGCTGGCAGATGGCATGTTTACAGCCCCGTTAGATATTTAAATCTGTGAACTGTGATATAAACTCTAAATTGTGTAAACAGTTTTCATTTGTCATGAAATTTTTAACCGTATTCTAATGTGAAACTTTATTTTGTGAAATATTTACTTTTTTTTACCTATAGTCGATTTGGAATATAATCTTTAAATAGAATGGGTTATACTTCACCGATTTTCTTTTAAATAGTTAAATTGATTTTCTTTAAAAAAAAATTCATTGACTGTAAGTATATGATTATTTTTTGTATTTATTAAATGATTGAAATTGTATAACTGTGTTGGGTCTTTCATATCGTGACAATGGATGTTAGATGAAATAAACTGATCAAAGATTATGTACGATTTGTGGTGTTTATCGCCACTTTCAGTTATATCGTGGTGGAGAAAACCACCAACCTAACGCAAAGTGACTGACAAACATGCGTATCTCTATTTCAAAGATTAGGTAGCATTATAATTAGGTGTTTGCAAAGGTCTAGACGGACTAGAGGACATGGATTTTTGATCTTATACATATCTTATCTTGAAAACTGATCACGCCTATTGAAGATACCAAAGGGGGCAATCATAATATATCGAAGAAGAACAGACAACACAATGGCCAAAAGAAAAAAAGTACAAAACATACATATAAAAAACAAGACGACTTTACATAAAACAAAAGAAAAAAGGACTTTACATTAAAGTACAAGAGGTATGCAAAACCGTATATGAGCCCCACAGGGACAAACAGAACAAACAAAGGACTTCACATTAAAGTACAAGAGGCATGCAAAGCCGTGAATGAGCCCGACAGGGACAAACAGAACAAAAGAAAAGGACTTCACCTTAAAGTACAAGAGGTATGCAAAGCCGTATATGAGCCCCACAAGGACAAACAGAACAAACAAAGGACTTCACATTAAAGTACAAGAGGCATGCAAAGCCGTGAATGAGCCCGACAGGGACAAACAGAACAAAAGAAAAGGACTTCACATTAAAGTACAAGAGGTATGCAAAGCCGTATATGAGCCCCACAAGGACAAACAGAACAAACAAAGGACTTCACATTAAAGTACAAGAGGTATGCAACGCCGTGTATGAGCCACACAGGGACAAACAAAACAAAAGAAAAGGACTTCACATTAAAGTACAAGAGGTATGCATAGCCGTGTATGAGCCCCACAGGGACAAACAGAACAAAGAAACGAAAGGGTGAACACAAAGTACATGTAAAGTTTAAAACAATGGGGTATAGTTAGAGGATCGTGGTCAAAAGCCTATGAAAACAGAAAAAAGCAAACATATATCATTCAGACATGGAAAACGATAGAGTACAGACGTATAGAAGGAGTGCGTCTACCATGTTCAATGACGGTGTTATCAATATGGGTCGAGTTCTAGTGTTATTTGCCTTCACGAGTCAAATGGGACAACAGTATCCCACGGATGCATGAAAGTTTTGGGACATTTACCATACTGTTCTTAAAGGGACAGAATACGTATACTTCAATGGATCGCTCATTCACCAATCAGAATAGAGGAAAAGGAACCAATCAGAAAGCTCCATTTCATAAACAACTGACCAATCGAAATACAGAATGACTGTCCAATCAGATACGACGTTATGAAAGAAATCGACCAATCAGACACGTCGCTACCAATGAATATTACGTCATTTTCTAAAAATAGTATCACGTTTTTTGGATATAAGATGGTGTAACTAGAACTCTGCGTCATTTAATGGCTGGAACCCGCAACATGCCAAGTCAAAAGGGTAAAAGAGCCAAAGGCGTTCATATAACAGAACAACAGCATAAAATCCCGCAGATAATTGATATTATACAGATGCTACCAACTGCAGATATTGTACAGATGTCAGCGACCCAAGATATCGTACAGATTGCACCGACACAAGACATCTTGCAGATGGCAGCCCAGATGGTCGACATTCAGCCGCTCAAACGATCCCTGGGAGGAAACCGATACTTGGAGTTTAAAGAATGGAACGGATCCAAGAGAGTAGACTTACGATTCTGGAAAGATGGCACAGTCCCTACCAAAGAAGGAGTGAGCTTACATTTGGATCAATGGAAAGCCTTGTGCAACTTGTCGGACGTCATAGACGATTTGCTTACCAGAGTCATAGAAAAAGAACCAGTAGACTGGAGATATCACATCCTAGACGACGTTTTCGTGACGATCAAGGCACTGTTTCCCTTCGTTCACATCAGAAAGCACTTTATCCCCGTCGGTGAATGGACCTACCGTCCCACCAAGAGAGGGGTGGCTTTACACTTTGGAGAATGGAAAGAACTGAAAAAACCCAATCCCATTGTTGGAAGAAAGAGAGCCAGAACTGAGACAGTTAGTTCCCTTGTATAGAACAGACTTGTAAAATAAAAGTTAGAAGTGTATTGTTTGTTTGTTTTAAATACGCCCACGTCGAATATATTAAGTGTACATTACAATCTCTAGTCATTCTTATCCAAACTATCAAAGAGGAAAGACGTGTTTTACGAGATGTTTTCAACATGTTCAGAGTGTGAAATGAGATTTAGCAGAAGAGACAATAAGAAACGTCATTTTAACAGCAGACATGAAAACATGAAATTTACTCCTCCTCCTCCTCCTCAAGAAGGATACGTCTACACCTCCTCCTCCGAAGGAAACAGGCTACGACTATACTCCATCGCGTGGTTCAGAGTTGTCATCATTACAACACCAGACCGAAACAGGGGAACCGTACTTTATTTACTCGACGAACGACCCGTTCGTGTTTAAAGTACCCAGCGGAAGACTTCCAGATCACTTCATGCCGTGGGTCCATCCATTTACCAGTTTAATCTCGAGACCAACCGGAAGTGGAAAATCCGTATTCGTTCGAAGATTCGTACACAATATCTGAGATATGATGACCCCAATACCGGGTCGCATCTTGTGGTGCTATGGAGAATACCAGACTTTATACGGAACCGTAGATGGGGTGGACTTTCAACAAGGATTGCCGGACTTGGACACCCTCGACCCCAGAGATAAACACTTGATCATTTTGAACGATCTCATGGACGAAACGGACCAAAGGGGTGGCTTCGCTGTTTACGAAAAAGAGTCACCACAGAAACATCAGCGTCATGTACATCGTTCAGAATCTGTTTCGTCGAGGAAAATACCATAGAACCATAAATCTCAATGCCCATTACATGGTTCTATTCAAAAACCCGAGAGAGGTATCGCAAATCATGGCGCTAGCACACCAAATGTATCCCAGGAGAACGCATTTTTTCTGGAAGCCTTTGCCAGAGCTACGGCCAGATCTCACGGCTACATGGTGATCGATATGAAACAAAACACCTCGAGATATCCTGAGATTAAGAACCTTCATCTTTCCCGGTGAGAAACAGAAAACATGTCGAGTCATAAAAAGGATGTTACACCCCGTTTCTCGTCACTCTTGCATCAGATGCTGAGGGAGTAACATGGTCTCTCAGCGCTTGAAAAGGCACGCCAGTGATATAGTATACTTACAAAAGACGAAACCGTGTATTCGTAAACACCTCATCATTAAAGCCGATCGCAGTCTCGTCGACTGTCTGTGTGAGTGTGCCGATAATATTTTAAGAGGCAACGTCCCGTTAACTAAATTGCAGAAGGAAAACCTCAAGAGAAATAAGGCTGGATTGAGAGCACGGACGAAAAAATCGGTCTCTCTCAATAAGAAGAAAGCGATGTTACAGAAAGGTGGATTTTTGGGATCCCTACTAGCACCGATTGCCTCTGTAGTAGCACCATTGCTCTCTACTTTATTTCAATGAAAGAACTAACCTTAATAAATAGATACCACCAGACTCAAGAGCGCCCAAAACCTCCAGTGTAGCAACGCATGAAAGTAATGGACACCTTGGATAAGAAGATGCAAATCATACTAGAGCGGGAAGACCTGTCGGCAAACGAACGTATGAAGCTATACGACCAATCGTTCACTCGATATTTGAAAGTCCACGACGATTACAGATCCAGCCCCGTGGTAGTCGCATCTGAACCCATGAAACAGGATGAACCCGTGACACAGGACCTGACCGACAACGAATTTTGGAAAGCGTACCAAAAACAATGAAGGCCAAGGCTGGAGCGAGAAAGGGGAAATGAAATACAAGAGAGAAACCGTTCAAGGAAGCAACGTGGTGGATTTAGTCAACAGCGTACTACGTAAGCGAAAATATTTTAATCCACAAGAATGGGAAACATTCGGAGAAGCCTTACGAGAAGCAAATGTTCCATAAGATTTGATTGGTCACGAGGAGCGATGGAGATACATCAGTCAGACGAAAAGAACACCGAGATCTCGCAAACGACAACAGAGTCCCTCTTCTATTAGACCGTACTCCCCAAAAACACCAAGAAGCAGAAGGAAAGAAGTCCAGAACTGGGTCGACTTTTAAAACAGAGGTTGAGACCACGAAGGGGGCAGTTGTAAACATGGAGTCGACATATTACAACCTTTTGGCTCCCGCCAGCTATGAAGGGTTGAGTAAATGTAAGCCGAAAGGTTATACGAAGAAAGAAGTCAGAGAATGGTTACAGTCTCAGGACACGTACACTTTGAATAAACCAACTAGTCGAAGATTTTCCAGGGGACTCGTTGTAATCTATGGAATTAACCACCAATGGCAGGAGGATTTAGTGGATCTGGCTAAACTGGCATCTTACAACAAAGGATTCACGTACTTGTTGACATGCATAGACGTGTTATCCCGATATGCATGGGTCTTTCCATTGAAAGACAAGACCGGGAAAACGTTGAAAGATGCGTTTCAGGTCATTTTCAAATCAGGGCGCGTCCGATACGTCTACAGACAGACACAGGAACTGAACTTACCAACCGAGTATGTCAAAAGTTTCTCAAGGAACACGACGTGCACTTCTTTACCACTTACAACGAGGAGACCAAAGCCAGTATCGTTGAACGTTTTAACAGAACATTGAAAACCAAGATGTGGAAGTATTTCACACACAGAGAAACCCTAACCTACGTAGACGTTATATCCGAGATGGTCGCATCTTATAACCACACCGTTCACAGAACCATAGGCATACCACCTGCAGAAGTCACGTGGGCTAACCTAAAAACGGTGTCCAAGAGGCTATATGGAAGAAAGGGACCCAAATAATCATGCAAATTTTCTCCCGGAGATAGAGTGCGACTCAGCAAAGCCAAGCATACGTTCAAGAAATGATATTTACCCAACTGGACTGAAGAATTGTTTACCAGTAGTGAAATGTATCGAAATCAGACCCCCGGTATACTTAGTCAAAGACGACCACGTGAAATTCTGGAGGGAACATTTTATGCCGAAGAGATACAGAAAGTCATTAAACAGGACGACGTATACAAGATCCAAAGCGTTCTGAAAAAACGACGGAAATGAAGAAGAGTACAGTATTTAGTAAAGTGGATCGGATATCCAGAGTCCTTCAACAGCTGGATCTTTAAACAGGACCTACAAAAGCGAGGCGTCGCGGTTTGAAGTGTCAGTCTTGTGAATGGCACCGAGTGACACGTGGAAAGAAGACTCCACGTTCGGGGGTCGTATTTTTGTGTCAGATATTCATCATGTACACGGTTATCGTAGTCAGCATTTACAACGATCGAATCGGAGAACATTACTTTGTGGACGGCACTGTTGAGCAGTTGTTTGGGATACTTGCTATCTAATCCCACAATTACCCAGTAACAGTTCCATGGATTACTTTCCAGACAACACGCTGACTCATTTCAAGACAAGACTTCCCTAAATGATAGATCTAGACAGATCGTGTGAAATAGGACTGGCAGAGATACAGTACCCGCACAGTTGGTATAACATCAAACAAGGAGAGGCTTAGGTGCATGTGGACGTATACTTAGAAGCAAAGCAACTGCAGAGACACACCTTTCAACTACCGGCAGGTTACTATCCATCTCTGAATATTAAAAGCCATTGAAGGGAAAAAACATAGGACGCCACTTCAAAAGAAATTCGACATCGGAATGAACGAAATTGTCCACAAAATAGGAATTGCAGTGAAAAAGAACTGTCAGGTGACCATCAGTCCCCTCTTACAACACATGTTGGGGTTTAAACGAGCAATATTCCCACACGGAGATCACGTAGCAGATTGGGTGGCAGACGTAACCAGGGGACTAAATTCTCTGTACGTGTATTGCCCACTGGTCGATTCGAGAATGGTGGGAAACGCTCAAGTACCACTGTTGAGAATCGTATCGGTAGAAGGAAGAGACGCAGAGATGGTGACCAGAGTTTTCGACCCCGTGTGCAGTATTGTTCTCTGGTATTAAGACGTTTTCAGACCGTTGAAATTTATATAAGGGATGATACCGGAGTCAAAATACCAGCGAGGACGCGTGGTGGTGACACTTCACTGTAGAAAGAGAAAATAATCTTACTTGGAATGAAGCAAAGACACAATCCAGACGCTAGAGCGCATCACGAGTAGTACTTGAATCAGGCAGGAAGAGGATACCCCGTATATGCTGGAACACGTTATCAGGGAGGACACGTACTGGGTAGCATCATCGGAAGTCTGTTCAAATCGACCGTTCCTTTATTAAAGAGAGGAGCCAAAACTTTGGGTCGCAAAGCTTTGAAAACAGGTCTGAACATAGCATCGGACGTCATGGAAGGACAGAACGTTAAACAAGTGGCCAAATCCAGATTGAAATCAACGGGACAAAGCATACTCCAGAAAACCATTATCGGAGTGGGACCTCCCGGTGAACGATCTATAAAATAGGCTGCAAAGCGGAAAAAGCCCAGACGTCGTCAGACGAAGCTACAGAACACATCGAAAGATATCGAAAGAATGGCTCTAGTACACCCAAACTCTTGCGAATGTACGAAATCGGAATTGGATTTGCTTGGAGTACCACCGACTCAGACCAGTGTGGAACATCGCTATTGGGGGCAAAAAGGACTGACATCGGCCCTGACAGATCAAGGTCCTTACGAATTTGCGGTCAGTGGAGCTGGAGAGGACTACATCGACCTGTTCAACATTTACTTGTTTGTGGAAGCACAGATCGTGAATACCGATGGTTCTAACTTAGACCCCGATACGGACGTTGGACTCGTCGATTTGTGGATGCATTCACTGTTCAGTGACGTCAGCGTTAGCCTAAACGAAAAATTAGTTTCGCAACAGACCAGCATGTATCCCTAAAGGGCTTACATAGAAACTCTTCTCAGTTACGGACCAGCGGCTAAATAATCTCAGTTGACGGGCGTGATGTGGTACAAGGACACTCCGGGACATCAGGACAAGAGAACGAAGGATAACAAAGGATTCACTTCCAGGAAAGAATTGACGGCCCTAAGCAAGTCGGTACAAATGATGGGAAAACTACATTTGGATTTGTTTTGTCAAGACAAATACTTACTCAACCACGTGGATCTGATAATTAAACTGAGAAGAAGTCGGGACGCTTTTGATCTCGTGGCAGACGCGGCCAATTATAAAATCAAGATTAAGGAAATGGCTCTGTATGTGAGAAAGGTACAACTGAGTCCCGCCAATAGAATGGGTCACGTGGCAGCATTGGAAAAAACCAGCTGTAAATACCCCATCAGACGAGTAGAAGTGAAAGTGGACACGGTACCCACCGGCAACATGAATTACGTTCAGGATAATAAGTTTTTGGGACAGCTGCCAAAGAGACTTGTCATTGCCTGTGTAGACAGCGATGCTCTGAACGGCACTATTGGGAAAAATCCGTTCGATTTCAAACACTACAAGATCAATTTTGTGGCACTCCACGTTGACGGACGACAGATTCCAGCCAAACCATTACAGCCCGACTTCGAAAACGATGGCTACATCCGAAGTTATATGGGACTCTACATCAGTACCGAAAAAATGTATCAAGACGAAGGAAATACCATTTCGAGAGAAGATTATGCCAAAGGAAACACCTTGTTTGGATTTGATCTCACACCCGACATGTCTGAAGTTGGAGCCTTTCAGCTTATAAAACAAGGCAACTTGAGAGTGGAGGTTCATTTCGCAGAAGCCCTTACAGCAACCATCAACGTGATCATGTATGCAAAATTTGACAACGTCATTGAAATTGATAGAAACAGACAAGTCTTGTTTGACTATCGTGCTTAGATGAACACCTTAGAGATCGACCACGTACTGAAAACACACTCAAGTACCAGAAACGTTTTCAAAGTAGCATACACCAGAAACAGACTACCCAGAAGATTAAGTGTACCTTCGGCCTTGATATGGAACACGGACCCGGACGATCGACCGGGAACACACTGGGTAGCCCTATACATTGATGCCAATTCTAGAGGAGAATATTACGACCCCACAGGAAGACCACCCTTATTAAGGGCTTACGTGAACTTTATGAACAAACATTGTACGAGTTGGACTTACAACACCATCAGAGTTCAAGAAAAAGGCTCCACTGTATGCGGACACCACTGTATATTTTATCTGATACACAGATGTGCCGGAAAATCCATTGAGACACCCGAGAGAGGCCACAGACATAATCAAGACTTTTGTGCATCGTCTTATCAATAAAGCTTAGAAAATGTAATTGGCGTTTGCTATGATGTAAAGCTTGTATGATGAATAACATTTTATTTACGAAATATATTAACATTAAAAGCATACACTTAACACTGAGTCAATTAGTCAGCAAAACGTCACCATTGGTTGGATTAAAATCGAAAGCATAGGATTGGTTGGTTTTGAATTCGAAGCAAGAAGGGCTACGATTGGTGGGATTCAAAATTCCATTGTTCGTACCTATGATCTAGAGGAGTTCCGGAAAAAACGCGGGAAATACGGGTAAAAAGTGCGGGAAATTATCTCCCTTTCATTTCCGGTTCCGGTTCACGACTTCCGGTGACGTCACTTCCGATGACGTCACAATCCCCCGCAAATATTAATTGAGCTGTCCCCATATACTACTACTATATTTAAGTTTCTTGGTGTTTTATGTGCCATGAAAGGTGATATGGAAATATTGCATTTTATTCATCAACATCAGTGCAATAATCCGTTGATAAAATAGTCCGTTCTCTTTGTCTCTGTATTATAGATAGCCACACAAAAAGGACTAATCAAGTGAGGAGATCTAATTTTAATTAGAATAGAAACATTTCAGATATTACACGCAGCTCTAATCCTTTCAAAAAAGGACACAATGTCCTGTTCCGCTCTTTTTTCTATCGTCTTCTTGCTGCTTGCTTGTAGATATCGTTGTCTATTTATCAAAACCTTTTCGGAGAAAGTAAGAATTAATGCAATATCGATCGCAATGCACTGAAAATGCTCTACCTTGAAAGACCCGTATATATACTAGCAAAAATATTTTATACAAAGATATTTACATGAAATATTTGATACTATAATATAAGATGTGTCATATAAATTACATATTGTCTTAATATGCATTCTTTTTATGTCACGTGCATAACATGAGTGATAAATAATGGTAATATATAGCAGCTTACATAAATATCATGCACACACATAATATTCATCCACTTTCGCTAATTCTCCGTTCATATTTTGAAATATAAACATGAGTTTGTAATCATAGTGTTTTCACATCCCTGTTTTATGCAAGTATGTTATTTCGCTCAAAATGATTTGTTCAGTCTTTAAAAGTAGTCATGGAAGGAACGTCAGAATTGGTATTAGTTGCACCATATTTTGTATTCACATATGGATTTACATTTGTATTCACATATGGATTCACATATGGATTTTCGTCAGTTGTCAACTCCTTTGTGTTTATAAATGGATTTTTGATATCATCTTTATTAGTATTAGCATACAGATTTGAGCCTATATTTGGAAAGTTAGCAGCAGTACCATCAGTGCTTGTATTATCGTTTGTATCGGAATTTGTGTTTTTATCAACATCTGTGTCACGAACCAGATCCTCGTAATTGTCGCCGATAGAGTTTTGAATGAAAGTATCATAATCAAATTCATCGTCTTTATATGCGGTATTGATGTATAAATCTACTTCAGAATATTTTCTTCTTCTTTCCTTCTTCTTCCTGTAAGACCTGTATTAACAATTATAATTATTAAGAAATATTAGGCAAGCACTCATCAAGGATTGATAATTTACATTGAAATATCCGAAAATTGGATATATCCGGGTTGAATTACAAGACTGCTACGAATGGACCACATTTTAACTTTGAACTATCAAACGAAAAATAAAAACGTTTTAAAGTTCTATATTTAGCAAGTGGATCGATGATGTACATCTCAATAGCCCAGTAAAAGAGATATCCGGGTTAAACTTAAAACGTACCGTCTACCTTTGAATTTTAAATAATACAAAGAAACGACTCATATGATTTTGGGATAACGAGTACGACAGACATTATATTGCAGTAAAATGTATATTATGAAAAAATATCTATATCATTTAATGAATAATAACGATAAGTGTGTTTATATTATTCCGATAAACAGATTTAATTAAAGTGAATGAGTATTTATTTTAGTTTACAATCCCCCCTTTCTGCACCGCTAACGTCTGCATCTTTTCCCCCTTATTTTGCCTCGTTACATGTATCACGTGATTATACCGCTCCTGCATGTAGTTGCCGGCTGACAGTTTTGAAACACCCACCACCTTCCCCGTTACCTCCCCAAAACCTTCTCTTTTTCTGCTCCTGTTTTTGTGAATTTTTCAGGTGATGCTTGTTGGTGCTGGTACATGTATGAGAAATACCGATGAAAGATGCTTGGCAATTAATGGACGAACTTGGAAATTGAACAGAGACTACTTAAAAAGCCACCATACAGTCGTCCGAACAGGCCCTTGGTTGTTGATAAAAGGACAATTTCATTTTAAGTGACTATAACACATGCCATTTAATTTGTTCGAAATTCTCGCATCAGTCGGTATTATGTAAAGTGACTTTTTATTTCCTCTTTTAAATGAAGAACTCGATCTGTGGAAAATGACATTCGCCGAAGTTTTTATGAATAATCGCATCCTAGTTTATAATGTCAATTGATTTATTATGAGACTGTACATTTATGTATTTTTTAGTATTTAATTATCTCAGAAGTTCAAGGAAATCTCGTAATAATAACACCAAAATTGTATTGTTATTTGCCTATCTCAATTCTTTGTAATTTTTTTTTTACTAATTGATTAATAAAAATGTCACAGCTTCTTTGAGTGCGTTGGCGGGATATGACAAGATGATGACGGGACATGTCGGTATCCCAAAATGTGCGTCAGCTTATAATTTGAGGTTTTTTCTTCTGTGTTACCACAGAGTTTCTATGGTCTTCTCTGTTCACCAGACATACCGGTGATTGAATTGATACCAGTTCGGATCATTAGGTTATATTATTGAACTTCTGCGTAAAAACCGGAGAGTTTGAGGTTAAAATATTTGCTCACGTATCGGGGTTCGAGTACCCGTTATCTCTCTTGCCCGTGTGTTATCACGGTACCGGGAGGATTATTCTCGCTTCTACTGTTACCAGTAGAGCACAGGCTTGCCAAATTACTGTAACCGGCGGTCTGCCTCTTCATCTTGCCATATCCAATTCACGCAAACATTTAATTTGTTCGCTGTGGCCATTATACTCCAGCACTCGTCTTAATTGCTGCCTTTTTACATGAATCTTTTATTAATGTATATGTTAAACCGTAAACTTATACAGCCTGACATCAGAGTAATATATAGCTTGATTAGGGTTCAATGTTGACTATTGTTTTACTATTGTCTTACGATGACCTTGTGTACTATCTAATATTAGGATAATAGTTGAGGCCATCGGCTATTCTCTTTATTATTACATAAGGCTCTATTTTACTGTTTTTCTATTGGCCAGAAGCAATACACGTGGCATTCCATTTTCTAGCATATTGATTAGCAAAAAGCAATTTCTGTGCAATAAATAATCTTATTACCTAATTGTAATTTTTTTCTTGTTTATTAAGTAACTACATATTTTAAGATATTTTTGGCGTTTTTTGCTCCCCTGTGATCTATTGACGCGTCAATAGTCTTCAAGAGACTATTGCACGACAGACTATTGAACTGACCTTTGAACCTTTTTTTCATTGGGCAAAAAATTTCAAAACTTCAAAAATTTCGAAATTTCTAAAATTTCAAAATATTTCAACATTTCTAAAATTTTCAAAAAATTTCAAAATTCTAAAATAAAAAAAAAATAAAAAAAATTTGAAGTTCAAAATTTTCTAAAAATGTGAAAATTTGAAAATATTCAAAAATTTAAAATTTCAAAAAAATTCTAAATTTTCATAAGATTTCAAAATTTTCAAAAAATTTCAAACATTTCAGTTTTCATAAAATTTCAAAATTTCAATATTTAAATAATAATATTGAAAAACATGTAATAAAAATTTAGGACTTTTTACTCTGTATTCCACTTGTTTATTGTTATCTAATTCAACAAATAAATCATTTTCATCAGTTTTTCTACAATATATGGATGAATATATTTAAGTCATGTCCGCTTACCTTGCTTCTGTTTAATTAGGAAATAAAACAGTTATTTAATGGGTGTGGATGCAATAGACCAAACTATTTGTTCTTCGGTGCTGGGAATGACCAAGTGTTCTATTGCATTCGGCCGTTGGCCTCATGCAATAGAACACTTGGTCATTCCCAGCACCTCAGGACAAATATATTGGTCTATTGCATCCACACCCATTAAATAACTGTATAATATTGCACTCTCGTGCAAAATCAATGAATGAAATTACGTGGCACGAGAGTGCAATATGGTTTTTTATTGCACAGAAATTGCTTTTTGCTAATCAATATGTTAGAAAATTTCATAAAACTTTAAAATTTTCAGAAAATTTGAAAATCATAAAATAAGAAAAAATGAAAATTTAAAGTTCAATTTTTTTTTAACAAATTTGAAAATTTCATTTTTGTTTTAAAAATTCAAAATTTTCATAAAATTTCAAAACTTTCAAAAATTTCATACTATTTCAAAAAAATTCAAAATGATAAAATTTTCAAAAAGTTTCAAAAATTTCATAGTTTTAATAAAATTTCAAAATTAAGAGTAAAATAGAGCCGTATGTAATAAAACAATTACTACACTTGAACGAGATCAATATGAGGTTTTATGGAGCAGAGTACAACAATATTGAACGAGGCGAATGTATTGTGTGTAGTGTTCAGGATTATGACGTTCTTGATTATAGGGCTGTTCGCCGTGTTGTATGTGGGTATTGTGTGTAGTGTTCAGGATTATGACGTTCTTGATTATAGGGCTGTTCGCCGTGTTGTATGTGGGTATTGTGTGTAGTGTTCAGGATTATGACGTTCTTGATTATAGGGCTGTTCGCGAGTTGTATGTGGGGTTTGCCTTTTGTTCACATGTGGAGAGCGCTTGCATGACCGCATCGTTTCAGTAAGAAGGAAGGGTTGTACCCATGGGGGCAGGTTTGGCCCTGCCAATTTTTATTGAAGTGCCTGTGCCAGGCCAGGAAAATAAGCGGTCATGTATTTGTGTGATAGGAATATCGATTTTGCCTCTTTCTGTGATTTTCATGTTTGTTTTTGAGAATTGTTTCGACAGTGTGATATTTTAGAATTGTTTCGACAGTGTGATATTTTTTGTTTTTCATTTTATTGAAACATTTCATATTCTGTCAAAGTAAAACATTAATCTCACTAGGATAATTGTCTGTCAGTGCCACACGTGGAGTGTTTTATTTTTTTCCCCATACAATATATTGTATTCATTGAGCGTAAAAGATGGAAAACATTTAAATAAATTAATATCTCACAGAAACTATTTCGATAATGTGGTTTTTGTTTTTTAAGTAAAGCGATTCACCCTATTACTAAATGTTTGCTCAAATAATGGTCCTAACGGTAACAGAAGCCCCTAACGAATCAACGATAACAATTTCAAGTCCATATGACGCTAAATCTTTTGATTATAACCGTACCTGGTGAACATTATTCCAGAAGCGCGCCGTGCGCACTAGGCGTGATTTTATACGTTTTATGTAATAAGTGGGTGGTTGAGTGTAAAACTGTGTTACTCTATTTCCTCCTCCAATAAAACTTACCGCCATGATATAGCTGCAATATTGTTGAAAGCAAACGCAGATTAGTGCAAGCAACACGTCTCTGGAATAATTTTAATAAGACACGCCCACAGTCAAAAGGTTGGAAAGTCAAATATCAAAATGTCTTTGGGAGCAAGTAAACGAAAGGACCTAAACAATATAGCCAACAATCCGCTAAAGTCACCTATTTCTAAGGAAGAAAAACCTTCGCTATAATAATATTTACATGATTTAGGTACTATAGATTTCTTCAATAATAAATATATGTTATAAAACCACGTCAATGCCGAAAGTGGCGCTTACTGCCCATAACAATAAACCCAAGTGTAGTCTATAGTGTGACACGACCGTGGATGTACCTTCCCTCCTATATTCCACACACGAATCGAGCACGCTATCTTTCGTGTATATGTAAACCTGTATTGTAGTTAACTCACCTTAGGAATAGAAATCCTACTATTACGACAACTAATAAAACCACTAAGATGACACCAACTGTTATTCCAATTATAACTGAAATCAAAATAAAATAACATCACTTTCTGCGTACGATTCAAATATTTTAGCTTTGAGCGTACCTTATGAAGGTTATTCCAGAAACGCGTCGTGTGTACTAAATTTGATATCTACGTTTTTATTTTGTTTACTCTTGCTTGAGAAAATACAAAGTATATGTGAGTATATATTCACATATGATGAGATACATGGATTTAGGCTTATTTACTCCTTATGAGACAATTCAAGGTTTTGATCAGCGTCTATTTTCCTGCACGATAAATCGATAAATTATAAGATTTTACGTGTAATACGTCTGTATAAGGAATGCATGGATTTATAATTACTTATGTCTGTATCAATAAAGCATTTTTGACACGTATTTACGTGTATCTAGTAAGCATATAACGTTATTTTAACACTAAAATGACGTTGTGTGCTTGTTGTGTACCTACATGGCTTTACATGTAATTGTACGTCTGTGGATGTAATATCATGTGCAATAATGGACGACTTGACCGTGATCGTACGATGTTTTGATCTGCATCTACGCATTGATAAGGCACAGTATAATTTATAACTACACTTCCCAGTCATGTTGGGACAGTTTGTTTTATTGGTGGATGAAGTCGGAGTACACACACTAGTATTAGCTTTATGCATAATTAAATTCAATTTCCAGCGCGAAATTTGATTTATGATTATCTAATAAAAACGTAGATATCACATCTAGCGTTCACGACGCGAGTGCACGACGAGTTTCAGGAATAACTTCACCAGGTAACGCTCAAAATTGAAGGTTTGGAAAGCAAAATAATTCAAAGTTCTAGCATTGTTTAACATGGGCTACACAGTTACAGACAGTGTGTATATAATTGTTTAGCATGGCCGGGCTACACAGTTACAAACAGTGTGTATATAATTGTTTAACATGTGTTACACAGTTACAAATGTGTGTATATAATTGTTTAACATGAGTTACACAGTTACAAACAGTGTGTATATAATTGTATAACATGGGCTAGACATTTACAAACAGTGTGTATATAATTGTTTAACAAGGGCTACACAGTTACAAACAGTGTGTATATAATTGTGAAGGTTATTCTGTTTAAAACTTTCCAAACTTCTTCGTATATTATGAATGACTTAACAGAGTAAGACGAGATTGGAGATACCAAAGGGGTAATCAGTATCCGTAAATCGAACATATAGAACACAATGGCCAACAGAGAAAGGTAAAAAGGCAAACAACGATCTATAAAACATTACAAAGACAATAATAGATCGAGCAACACGATCCCCATTAAAACCGACGGTAAACTCAGGTGCTCCGGAAGGATAAGCCGTTCCGGCTCCACTAGTTGCACCTGTCGTGTTATAAACCCTGTGATAAATCATGAACGGGTACTTAGCAACATTTGGGTCTTTAATGATTGCTGTTTTGCGAGTGCTCATTGACCCATTCAGTTTTTTTATTCTAATTTGTAACAACGACCTCGCATCACATGCATGACTTGTCATCGGATTTTTAACAAGCGTAACACGACGGATGTCACTAGTGAAGCAGGAAGAGCTTACATGTACTCTTCCGGCGCACTGAGTTCCCCCAGATTTTAGGGGGGGGGGGTCGTGTTGCTCATGTTGTCCAATTACATGTCTTCGTGTATTAAGTGTCATGTTGTGCTGGACGCTACGATTGGATGGGCTGATACCGGCATATGACCATCTAAGTCCTCCTTTGCATGCCATGTCCATTGTGTGACATAATCCTCGACAGTATCCATAAAACTGCCTGACAATTTGAAATTTGTTTGCATACTGTAACAAGAGATAAAGCAGATCAAGATAGAATATTTCCAGTTACACCTTCTATACGAGTGGAGTATCATGGTTGATTTTACAAAAGGAACATAACTTATATTGACATTATTAAATATTGCTAACAATTCATAAATACCTTCCTGCGAAAGTCCATTTTTTTGTGGTTGCGGTACAGTTGCTGTAGTTTCCTCTGTTGATATAGAGGGGGCTTTGGTATTACCTTCTGTTGGTGTAAAAGTGGTTTCGCTACTTCCTGTTGTTGGTGCAGAAATGGTTGTTTCAGTAGCTGTTGATTCAGTTTCTGTTGCTTCAGTAGCTGCTGCTTCAGTAGCTGTTGTCTCAGTAGCTGTTGTTTCAGTTTCTGTTGATTCAGTAGCTGTTATTTCAGTAGCTGTTACTTCAGTGTCTGTTGCTTCTGTAGCTGTTGCTTCAGTTTCTGTTGCCTCAGTGTCTGTTGCTGCAGTAGATCTTGCTTCAGTAGTTGTTGCTTCAGTTTCTGTTGCTTCAGTAGCTGTTGCTTCAGTTTCTGTTGCTTCAGTGTCTGTTGCTTCAGTAGCTGTTGCTTCAGTAGCTGTTGCTTCAGTAGATGTTGCTTCAGTAGATGTTGCTTCAGTAGCTGTTGCTTCAGTTTCTGTTGCTTCAGTAGCTGTTGCTTCGGTTTCTGTTGCTATAGATTCTGTTGCTTCAGTAGCTGTTGCTTCAGTAGATGTTGCCTCGGTTTCTGTTGCTTCATTTTCTGTTGCTTCAGTAGTTGTTGCTTCAGTGTTTGTTGCTGCAGTAGCTGTTACTTCAGTAGCTGTTGCTTCAGTAGTTGTTGCTTCAGTAGCTGTTGCTTCAGTGTCTGTTGCTTCAGTAGCTGTTGCATCTGTGGTGGTAGTCATACTTGTTACTACAAGTAATAATATATGAGTGTTAAAATGTAACTGCAGTAGCTTAATCAGCACACAATGTAACTGGAGTTCATAACATTGCATCAAGACAGAAGAGATTGTTTGTTAATGGACTATCAGAATACAAAGAAAAACCTTAGACGATCTTTATCTGTCCTGCTTAGGCCCTTTCTTACTTTCAAAGACATTTATATCAGTCGGCTTTCATTATTTTGGCTTTGAGTGTACTTGATGAAGGTTATTCCAGACACGTGGCTGCGTACTAAATTTGATATGATAATAATAATAATAATAATAATAATAATAATAATATTTATTCAGGTACATAAAAGGCATACATGTAATTTGACACAATACATTGCTACATACAGTATTTAAGTAAATTCAAGTATTTCAGAGACAGACAATGACATGACTAATAGAGTATTACATTGGTAAAAAAAAATGTGGAAAATATTGAAATATGTGTTTTTATTTGATTATGAAGTTATTCGAATTTCACTTCACTGTCCACGTTAAACATCAATCTTCGGTTCGTTGATCCTATTTGTATTGTGTTACTTTACACGAAAACTATTTTTAAATTGAGGTCGTCTTCCTTTATGCTAAATGTGTTCCGTAGGTGGTGTTGTGTTCAACTGTCCATAACTATTTCCGTGTATACACGATCTACACGAACGGACATTGTTGATGTTTGTGATTTTGTGATGTCCTTTCGTTATTGTTGTATCCGGATCGTCAGTTAACTGATATATATATATTTGGACTCGGACACTCTTGGTGGATATTCTTCGTACGTCTTTAAGCTTTTGTACTCTTGCGAGTCTTCAGACTACGTACTCTGTTTTTATCTTAGTAATATTAGCTTATGCGGTTTGGTTTCTTATTGCAATTTTGTGTTTGGCTTTCGCTTAGTCAGCTTAGCTTAGTTGGTTCCAGGAAATGTTGGATGGTTCGTTATTGTTTTTATTCCCATATCTCATTTACAACAACTTTTTGTGTTATTCTAGGTATTATTCATATCTGCCATTAACATCTGGTATTATAAAAACAGGACCAGAAATTTTGCCTCACAACAGTTCACTAACGACCACTTCTAAAACACTGTCTTGTCTATGAAGGGATGATGCGAGTTGTCCTTTAAATGTAAGAAGCGTGACATTATTCAAGCAGGACACACTCACTTACGTTCTGTCCTTAGAGTCAGTTGTGTATTATAATCATGTTAATATAGACAAGTTTCACAGAGAAGAACGAATGTTTGCTGGTATATGATATCTAATGTATCAGGCAACCTGCAATGTTAAAGCAATTTAAATGTTTGTGGAATGTTTATGTATCATCCTAGTGTAAATAAAATATATATGATAAAATTCTCCAAGACCACATTTAAAATAAAAAAAATAACAAAATTGGGAAGATCCTATGACAATGGAACAGTACAAAATAACATAAGTGGACCGTAAAATATAATAACAACAGATCAGACAATACACAATCCAATGATGAAACATAAACTTATGTTAGACTAAACAGGTTTGTCACTTGGGTATACTTATTCCAGTTCACACATATCACTCGTCATGACTTCCTCACATCAAATGTTGGTATGCATAACACATATCACCCGTCATGACTTCCTCACATCAAATGTTGGTATACATAACACATATCACCCGTCATGACTTCCTCACATCAAATGTTGGTATACATAACACATATCACCCGTCATGACTTCCTCACATCAAATGTTGATATACATAACACATATCACCCGTCATGACTTCCTCACATCAAATGTTGATATACATAACACATATCACCCGTCATGACTTCCTCACATCAAATGTTGATATACATAACACATATCACCCGTCATGACTTCCTCACATCAAATGTTGATATACATAACACATATCACCCGTCATGACTTCCTCACATCAAATGTTGGTATACATAACACATATCACCCGTCATGACTTCCTCACATCAAATGTTAGTATATATTGAAGAGGGCATTGGTGTATCGATACATTATAAGTTCACGTACACACATACAGCTTTTCTTACTGTATTTTTTTTTAACTCTGCTAATGTGTTTCTTACCTGATATTTAGAGTACCACCTTAGAACGTATCAAGTTATAGAATATGTTACTACATTGTTATTTATTGAACAGGAAGTTATGTGAACCCGTAAATAAGAAAATCCTGTTTTCAGAATATAGCAGTTTACGCAGGTAGAAATATATAAAGGGTACTAATCTGTTTAAAAAGCTGTGTCATAACGTAAATAAAATAAAAAACTCGATAAGTGTATATATGCTTGAACGATTTGGTATATACTGTCATTGCTATTTAATCATATATCTCTCACGGTATCCCTACTTAAATTATTATCGTGCTTATTTTTTGGAGACAGGTTGGGTTGACATGTTTATTGTGAATGTGATTACTTTAGCATTGGTTGGTTTGTTTGTTTGTTTGATGGTGTTTAACGCCACTTTCAACAATATTTCAGCTATATCGTGGCGATCAGTTTTATTGGTGGAAGAAACCGGAGGACACGGAGAAAACCACCGACCTGTCGCAAGTCACTGAAAAACTTTATCACATAATATTGCATTGAGTAGACCTCGCCATGAACGGGGCTCGAACTCACAACTTTAGGGGTGATAGGCACTGGTTGCACAGGTAGTTGTTAATTAAACTACCATACGATCAACGTCAACCTTATGAGTTAGGCATCACTGCTCACAATCACGACCACGACGTCCCCAGGCAGGATATGATGGCTTGTTTGTTTGATGGTGTTTAATGCCACTTTCAACAATATTTCAGTTATATCGTGGCGGTCAGTTTTATTGGTGGAGGAAACCACCTCGCCCTGATCAAGATTCCAACTCAGAAAATCAGTGGTGATAGGCACTGATTGCATAGGTAGTCATAAATCCAACCACCATACGATCACGGCCACGACGGTTCAGATTTAGCATTGTATAGTCTTCATGAATTTATTGAGTGGGGAAGTGAGTGATTGTTGTTTAAACCAAGTAATCAATTTAAAGCTATATCATATCGACAACAAGTTAAATTCAATGAAATGATATTGATGATGATGTCCGCTTTGTATTAGACCAACACACTTAATTTGATTTGATCTGTTGTAGTGCTTGTTCACTGAAACAACAGTCTGCGAATAGAATGTCGCTCCACTCATGATCAGATACAGTATCATCCTGATTCTGAGCCAACTAGTGTTTGCTCTTACCCCTTAATGATGTATGCTTAGCTGAGAAGCAACTAAGAACAATGCTATATTCTTTGGTTAAACCCTTCTGCTGAGACGATAATAAACGATGGATTTTCATAAAGTACTGTGTTGACTACTATTATACCTATTTTGCCTCAGTATTGTTAAAAATGCTGTAATAGTGACAACTGGAACATTTTAACCGTAATGGAAGCGGGAGGTTTGGCGCCGTAAAATCTGATCCAACCCACCATTTCGTTGGAAATGCCTGTACCAAGGCAGGGCCATTGCGGTTTTCCCAGTTTTCCGGTTGTTGACTGATTTTGTCTGTTTGTTGACTTATGAGTTTTGCCTCTCCCTTTGGAAGATTGCTCGGTGTTCGGTAATTTTCTTATTACCATTATATATGACCGGGGTTGAACTCACGATCTACTGCAATCGAGGCAAGCACGCCAACCACGATGCGATTTCCTGAATAAAGTCGTCCTAGAATGGCGAAAAAGGTTATCAAAGATGCTTCATGTAAAATATTAAACTATATATTTGGTTTAAACAATTTCCCACGGCAGTTCTTCCTACATTTACATGGGAATGCTATTTTTATTTGTACATGACATTTTTGGATGCTCAACTTTGTACTTTGAATATTGAATTTGTGACAATTATATTATTTTTCTTTCTGTGTGAAACTGTTTCTTTGATTTAGGAGGGTTCATATCTTATGTATGTTCTTTGTGTTTGTGTTATTAAACACTTATTGACTATACGAGTAACATGGCGAGTGTTTTATAAGAGACGGGAACTACTTACCCTTCGTTACCACCAGGGTTCATTCTCGGTTGTTGGCAGTGTCAGAGTTGCTCATCTTCTTAGTTTATGTTTCGTTTTTTGTTGTTGTTTATTTTTTGCTTAGTTTTTGTTTGTCTTCATCCTGTGTCTTGTGTGCCCAATGGTGCCAGTTTCTCTGGATGGCCAATTATCTATTTCTCCTTCGGTTTTCTTTCACGTTTGTTTACATTTGTGTATGCTATTTACATCACAGCATATCCAGATATAATTTTTTATAAAGGGACAGAATATAATGGTACAATAGGCACTGAATATAAAGGCACAATGCATAATCACACGGAAATAAGCTAAGCACTATTAGCCACAGATCAATGTACTATACGAACCAGTCTGAAAACAGTTTCCTTATGTTGTACAAGCTTTGAAGGGTGAGATACGGATGTTGTATTAATAAACCACAATATCACTACAATAGTCCTTTTTATAATATAGAACCAAGTATGTCAAGCATTTCCTTCAACTCTAATGTCTGCAACAAGGACGTAATGATTTGTTCTGCTATCTTTTCCTTCTCTCATCTGCTCTGCTGACAAATATAACTTTATTCAGAGACTCTCCAGCGCATACTAAATATTAAAAAAAAAAAATATGGAAAGCAGTATCGATCAAATTACAATGTGCTTACTCTCCACAAATGCGTTATTTAGATATGCTTATATAAAAAAATATATATAACAATATTATAATTTAATTTTCAACATAAAATTAAATTTATTTATTTAGTAAACGAAATAGGTTTTTTCCTATGCGACATTTTACTAAATATCTTAAGCGACATGAGTATATAAGGAGGTGAGTTCCTCGTGCTCATTCTTTCACTCGACACACCTGAGCAGTAAACATTTAATCGAACCGACCGAATCAATCAGGAAACACACGTGGGACATTTATACCAGAAAGCATGCCGAGAGGACATGGGAGGAGAAGGAACCGAAACCCCCATCCATACAGGATGCCCCCTACAAGATGTTCAGCAGCCACACCCTAGGTGGAATTTAAGGAATAGACACGTCGGCAGACGAAAGGAAAATAATCCAGTAGACACCACATAGACGTTCAGCATCAGCCCGTTGTAGTGCAAGATGATCTACAGCCTGTCGCTACTGCCCGTGGTATGTTACATGTTCCGTTGCCGGAACCACAACAGACTGCCCCACTGGTAAATACAACCCAGGCACATGCTGTTCAGCAACCTGTACCAGTACAGTCCAGTACAGGTGAGATAAGTTCCTCTGTTCACATTACAAGTAGTAATCAAGATGAACCGTTATTTATTCCTGGGCTAACAAATGAATATGACATGTTTATTTCTCAAAGTCTTAAGGAAAAAATTTGGAACTTTGAGGTCATAGATTTGTACTTGTTACTTAAGTAAAATTTCGTACACAATACACAAGAGAATCCAAATACATTACAAATTATTGACGGAAAGCTGGTTGTCCAGTCAAAATCGAAAAAGGTGAAATATATTGATAGCATACAAATGTGGATGGAAGCTTTCATAGCGTATATACAAGTTGTTATTGACAATCATCCAAATAAAGCACACGAACTTCTGAAATATTTGTCTGTAATTCGAGATGCATCTGACGAATGCCCGACTGTACAATGGGTTCAATACGATCAACAGCTTAGACTTAGGGTTTCTCGCAACCCGACAAGATCTTGGTCAAATATTGACGCGGAACTTTGGCCAAGATTTATAGCTAAAGGATCACATGGACAGAATACCGGCCAATCTCGCTTATCTAAATATCCATGTTATGATTATAATTTGTAATAGTCAAAATTGCATTTACCGTCATAACTGTATGAAATGTTTCCTGTTACATCCGGCATGCAACTGTTTTCGGTTCATGTGATATGCCCCCCCCCCCACCTCCCAAGATTTCAGGTACCACAGATTAGAGGAAATACACAAAGACCGTTAAATCCAAATATGAACAATAACACTTCTATCCGACCTAGAAATGTTGCCCCTCGGCGATAAACATTTAAACAACGAGGTAAATGTTGTGAACTCTATGTTGTGATTGCATAGTATTTATGATTTATTTATTTCAGATGTTTTCCAAGACAATACAAATATTTGGATATTGGGTAAAAGTCCTATAAATTTACCCGAACTTCAGATTATGCTGTTAAATTATCCTGATCGGGATATTGCAGTAACTTTGTATGAAGGGTTTCTCTATGGGTTTAAAATACATTATAGGGATCCACGAACTGCTGTTGAATCAAAATTTAAAATCGGTATTTCAACATCCATCACTGGTTTTAGAAAAAGTTCAAAGTGATATTGAAATAGGACGTGTAGCTGGTCCATTTCATAATTGGCCAATTTCAAATCTTAGATGTTCACCCATTGACTTGGTCCCGAAAAAGACGGAGGATTTAGGCTTATAGCTCATTTGTCTCACCCATCATTTGAAAGCGTTACAGTTGAGGGGTAGACAAAAGTGGACATTTCTAATTTTTAACCTGCCACGGAAAATACCACCTTATAACAAGTCATCCAATATTAAACGAACTGTGATACCCATTTTATACGTCAACACTTTGTGGAAAGATATTTTTTAGATTTTAACGAATGGACTGTAAATAGATAGTGAGGGCATTACCCGAACTCTTTTTATCCATTTTAATCTGTGCACATAAATATGCGTTTGGTGGAGGATAAATCACTGTATATAATTTTGGAGCACTAGTTCTACATACAGATCACTCTGTATGGTTCCCTTACGGAGGAAGTGAAGATCCGGAGGTAAGGTAAGGTAAGGTTAATTCTTATATAGATTCAGAATTGTCATCAGTTAAATATTCAACCTTTGATCATGCAATTTCTTTAATTCAGAGACTCGGAAAAGGGGCATTAATTGGAAAAAAGATTTGAAGTCGGCCTTTCGTTTACTGCCGGTCTATCCTGGTTGTTTCGATTTGCTTGGTTAGAGGGAAACTTTTACATTGACAAAATGATGCCTATGGGTTGCTCTGAATCGTGTTCATATTTTGAAAGATTTTCAACCTTTATTGAATGGGTTGTTAGAAATGAAACTATTTCAGATAATATCGACCATTACCTTGATGATTTTCTGTTTGCAGGGGAGGGAAATACGGATGTATGTAACCGCCTTATGGATATTTTTTCTGTAGTTTGTGACCGTCTGAATGTCCCAATTGCAAATAACAAAACTGTAGGTCCGACTACAGTATTGGAATATTTGGGACTAACTATAGACACGGTAAACATGTTGGTGAAAATACCCGATGATAAAATATTAGAATTAAAAGTAAAAATATCTTTTGTATTAAAGAGTAAAAAGGTTACATTAAAAGTCGTTAGCCGGGTCACTTACATTTTGTACTCGAGCTTTGCCGTCGGGTAGAGTACTTAGCAGGAGGATTTACAATGCAATGAGCAATGTTAAAAAGAGCTACCATTTAATAAGGGTGTCAAAAAACTTGAAAGCTGATATATATATATATATTTATTTGGAAAAACTACCCCTTTACAACGGGGGCAACCACCACCGGGGTAGCAGTGGTTACGTCCAAGATATGCTTACATATTATAAAACTATATACAGTACATACTAAAAATAATATATACAGTGAAATGTCACACAATTTCAGTTTAAAATGTCTCTCTTTCTGTTAAGATCGTATTTAGTACATGTAAAACACAAACTGAATTGTAGAAAAATATGTTACAAACACAGATCATATAAAGTTTCCCTAAATATTTTCTTAGTAAAATATCAAACAAAAACCCTATTGACAATTATCATTTAACATTTTTAGATAGGAAAAAAAAAAACAAATATAATAACATACAATTATAGTAAAATATATATTATAAAACATACAATTATAGTAAAATATATATTATAAAACATACAATTATAGTAAAATATATATTATAAAACATATATTATAGTAAAATATATATTATGTCACTTAGTCATTCGGCGATTTGGGACCTTAGCATAAAAATATTGCACAAAAACTTCTTACATAGTTTATCAATTTCATCTCCTATAAAATTAGAGAAATGATATCCCAAATCACCGATTAAAAACATAATTTTTCCATGTGGCGACAATCCAGTGAAGTCAGCATCTACGTTTTGTCCACAAAATAGGGTTGTTATGTCCGAGTTTAACTCATTTCTCAAATTAGTATATGCTTCACATTCAAGTAGCACGTGATTCACATTTTCTTCATAATTGTTTGTACATATTGTACATTGAGGATTAGTACGAATTTGCATACGACATAAGGTACTGTTTACTGGCAAGCAGTTGGTCCTTGCTAGAAGTTTGAGCCTTGAACCGCGAAAATCATTTATATTGATTAAATATTTTTGGGTTCTACCTGTGATATTAAACGTTTTGTACAAATGCAAGCTTGACTTCGTATCTATATTGTCAAGTTCTTTTCTTCGTGTAAATTCACCAAAAAATGTATAGAATGTACCTTTATTAAAACTTCCATTTATAAAATGATCTAGACCAACCGACTCAAATAAAGATCGTATGTAATCAAAATAAGGCCATTCCTTTATATTTTTACTAAGTAGTTCATCAAATGTTTGCTTGCACAGTCTTGTTGAATTTAGTTCAGAGAATCTTGAAAAATAAGAAATTCTCTGCCTATCTAAAAAAGCATTGATTGGTTCCCATCCTAACTCTAATAATAAAGCACTTATAGGAATATTAATTTTTGTACGTAAAATAATTTTTGCCGCTTTGTATTGTATACTTTGTAGTAAATTACGCTGCGTTTCCGACGACGGAAGCCATATGGAACAGCCATGTGCAATACATGGACGTATTACTGAGGTCCATAAAGCGTTTCCGAATTCTACCCTATTAAACTCGCCGTGTTTTCCTAGGATACTTACCATACCGTTTAGTTTATTTTCTAAATTTTCTTTTAGATACTTAAGAATATGATGAGTTGGCTTAAAATTTCTAGACAAATATACACCTAAATATTTGTAATTATCGGTTTCATCAATTTTTTCATTTCCGAGATACCATTTCCTGTTTTTGTCAATGCGTTGACCTACCACTAAAACTTTCGATTTTGAGTGGTTAAATTTTAGATTCCACTTACAAGCAAAATCATGGGAAATTTTTAACATTTTCCGGAGGTTGGATTCAGATTCTGCGATAAGAGCGACATCATCGGCGTACATCAGGGCATTTATAATTTTGGACGAAAAAGAGACTCCTATGTTCTCTTTTTCAAGCATATCTGAAAGGTACTTCATCAAAATTGAGAATAGAGTAGGGGAGAGAATACATCCCTGTTTAACTCCAAAGTCTTGATCGAACCATTCAGATTTATACGATCCAAAAATTACTTTGTTCTCTACATTACTGTAAATTTCTTTTAAGAGACGCCATATTTTCCCCTGTACCCCATTTTTCCACAATAAGTAAAAAAGATCGTCACGCCAGACTCTATCAAATGCTTTTGATAGATCAAGGAAAGCTATATAAGTTTTTAGTTTAAATGACTTTCTTTGGGAGCATATACCGTTTAATGTGAATAAGTGGTCCTCGGGACGTCTGTTTTTTCTAAAGGCACCCTGGCTATCACCGAGAACATTTTTATCCTCGAGGAAAGCCATAATAGTATTTTCCATAATGCTTGCATAAATTTTGTACACGTTTGAGGTCAGAGTAATACCTCTATAGTTATTTAGATCATAAATAGATGCGGACTTATGAATCGGAATAATGATACCTTTTTGCCAATCGGATGGGGTCTGTTCAAGATCACTTATGGTTATGAACAGGTTTGTAAGAGAGGTAATCATGACATCACCACCGAATTTTAGAAACTCGTTTGGAATTCCGTCAAGACCAACCGCTTTGCGCAAAAGGTTATGGTGCATATTATGCTGGGAAATGGACATATTTACAATGGCCTACCTACTGTTATCATACGGAAATGTTATGAGATATAACATATTTAGAACTTGTACCGATTGCATTGTCAATTGTCTTATGACTGGGGATATCAATTCAGAAACACAAAGGTATTATTTCCTACAGATAATGCTGCAGTCGTGTCGATACTCAATATTAATGCATCAAAGTCTGACCGCGTCATGTCTTTGTTTCGTCCAACTGTGTACTGGACCCTTCTATTAAATTTTCAATTTAAGGCCAAACATGTTTTTTCGGATGACAATTGTATAGCAGATGCTATTTCTCGAGGACAGGTAGAACGTTTCAGACGTCTAGCACCATCAGCAGATGCATATTCTTGTCAAATTCCTGTGGCGTTTTGGAGCCTTTTATGTCAGAAGCCAACTCATTGTTAGAAGCATCAATGTCATCAAATACGTGGAATACATATTCAAACGGCGTGGAATCTTTTAAAAGATTTAGAACCCTTTATAATCTAAGCCCGTTGTGGCCTCCCCCTGTGGAACATTTTACAAATTTTATCACTTATATGTCATATTCATCATATTCACAGGCAACAATTAGAGCCTATGTGTCTGGTTTAAGCTTTGTCTTGAAGGGTAGGGATTTAGAGGACACAACACAGTCCTTTATAATACAAAACATGATAAAAGGGGCAAATAAGTTGTATGGACGGGTTGATGTAAGGTGTCCAATTACCATGGATATATTGCTTAAGCTACCTTCAGTTTGTTAGTAATTCTATGTATGAATCCACTATGTTTACAGCTGCATTTTCGTTATCATATTTTGGATTACTGCGAATCGGTGAAGTAACTGTTTGCAGATTGTCAGATGTCAGTAAGATTATACAAAATACAGATGTTACATTTACTCCGTCTACAAGGGAGGTAAAAATTAGAATAAGGTATTCAAAAACTGATCAATATGGCAAATCTTTTCAAATTTGCATTGAGAAAGCTGACAATGCTATTATTTGTCCCGTTCTATCATTAATTGCATTTTTGAGGATCAGACCCCAATTCAATGGACCACTTTTTTGTCATTTGAATAAGATGCCTGTGACAAGAACCTAATTTGTTAGCACTCTGCATTCCACATTACGATACTTAGGATATGAATCGTCAATATATAATTCTCATTCTTTTAGAATTGGCTATGTAACTCATCTAGCTATTAAAGGCTTTTCAGACGATGTTATCAGAACAAAAGGGCGGTGAACATCAAATTCATTTAAACGTTATATTCGTATTTAACAACATACGTTTACGCTGAACATGACATAAACACTATTGTATCATTACAGCTCTTAGAGCGATATGGATTGTTGGCAGTTCCTTGGTACAGCAGGCATCTGCACATACTCAACAAAGACCTACAGGTGCAAATTTAGGGATGGAGAAATTTGGTTACAGCATAACATGGATAGGCATGGGTGGAATGAAATGGAAACATCTCATAAATATTATTTTATGTATAGTTAATCGTTCTGGCATACTAGATATTATTCTAATTCACCGTGGTGCACATGATGTAGGATAAGAGCCCTCTGGCAAACTAATATACGATATGAAAGTAGCCTTCTCCAGTTTAATAATTGAGATATTGCCTGGTTGTTCCATTATTTTCTCTGAAATGTTACCAAGACGCACTAGCAGATTTTCAAATAGTACACACAAGATGGAAAAAACGCGAAAGCGAGTTAATAGGGCAGCGAGATAGTTTTTGTTAAAACAACTTGGGTATGTTATAAAACATCCTGATTTTGAAGACAAATACAGTGGACTTTTTGCAAAAGACGGTGTTCACCTATCTTTCATAGGCTCTGACATATTTATTAATACATTACAAGGCGCACTTGAAACATTCTTTTATAATCCTACCTGCCATGTTTACAATTAATTATTAAATAATCGGCTGTGTAATTTGTGTTTTGATAAATTGGCGATGCTCATGCTTTCCATTACGTGTTAAGCATTCCCTTGGCGGAATTTATCAAAAGACTTACGGCTTTGGGCTACCCAGCGGTTATTATTACTTTCCTATTGGTTCATCCAATAGTTAATGTCACAAGTTTGACTTGATGGCCAGTTGATTGTTGAATATTGATGTTTTTTTATTTTATGAAATTTGCTAAATATCATGACAAATTACCAGCCAATACACTAGTTTGTTTTACTTTACCTAATGAGAAATGATGGAGTTGAATATATTTAGTGTATTAATGGTTGATTTGAGGAGTAAATTGAATACTTTGTTGATATGGGTAAATAATGAATACCTCGTTGAGTTAATGGGATTACTAGGATTATTTTACTGTTGACACAATTTGCATACGAGTTGTCTTTCTTGGTTTAATTTGCTTACTGGTTTGTATGTTGTGGCAATCAGTGCATAAGTCAAATCTGGTCTTTTGAAGTGTTTTTCAATAAATGCAAATATTACATTTTTATTTCTAAAGAAATCTACAAGTTATTTGGCACTACATTGTATATTATAAAATGTGTTATATAAAGGAATAGAAGAAACTGGCTTACTTTACGATTTAAATTTTTAGGTCGCTTGAATAATATACATTATAATCACAAAGCGTCTTGTAGAAATATTATACACAAATGTCATGCACTGCACATTCACACACTAACGTTAATCTTCTGATAAGTGTAACATACAATTATGTACTAATAGTATTTTCAACACTCATATTTTATGCAATGATGATTTTCGCTAAATAATTGAAATTTTGTCAGACTTTAAAAGTTGATGGAAAAGGAACGTCAACATTAGTATAGCTTGAATTCTATCCTGTATTCACATTTGTATTATCGTATGGATTTTCATCAGTTGTCAACTCCTTTGTGTTCATGTATAGATTATCATTATTACCTTTTTTTGTATTAGCATACAAATTCGAGTCTGTATTTGGAAAGTTAACAGCAGTACGATCAGTGCTTGTATTATCTGTATCGGAATTTGTGTTTTTATCAACCTGTGTGTCAAAATTGATATTATCGTAATTGCCGTCGGTAGGATCTTGAATGAAACTCTCATAATCTGTATTATTTTCTTTATATATGGGATTGATATATAAATCTTCTTTAGAATATTTTCCTCTTCTTTCCTTCTTCTTTTTGTAACACCTGCATGAACAATTAGAATAATTAATTAGAAAAACATCAATATAATTGACTGATTGATTGATTGTTGCTATCCGACAGGTACATAACACCTTCTTGATACATTTAAAATCAATCAATTTGACAAGACTGTAGTAAATAGGACGAGACTAGACGAACTGCAGATAGTATTTTACGAACCAAGAACATTATATTATCCGTACAACTCGCTCTTGCTCAGTCAGAGCTAGCGCAGGGTTTTCCTTTTGGAAGGGTTATATTCCACAGCGGAAAACCTATGTCTTATCTCCGTATCTCATGATTCCCAACAGGGTAACATCGTGAAGAAGTAATAGAAAGTAGATATATGCAATGATATTAACAGTCACTGCCCAATTTTGCTTTGTTCATTCGCCCATCATTTTCAGCAGTCTAAACGTATTTATGTTGTGTTTTAAATTATAACGAATAAAGGTAATAACAAAATTACCGAACTCCGAACAATCTTACAAAGGGAAAGTCAAAACTCATAATTATATAAACAGACAAAATCAGTCACCAACCGGAAAACTGTGAAAACCGTAATGACCCTGACTTGGTACAGGCATTTCTAAAGAAATGGTGGGTTGAATCAGATTTTAAGGCGCCAAACCTCCCGCTCTCATTACGATTCAAAGGTTCCGGCTGTCACTGTAACAGTATTTAAATACAGGAACAAAATAGGTAAAATAGTTGTCAAAGCAGTACCATATCCGGTGACGTAAATGTCAAAAATATTTTTACGTCACACATTGACAAAAAAATTCTTGACAAATTCTTGAGAAAGGTCTCTCAGAATGTATATATGTAAAAAAGGCATTATTTGCATTAAAGAGTGTTGTGCATTGGTGTTGTAATGCCATATCTTTTAGCAATATTTCAGTTATATCGTGGCGGTCAGTGTTATTGATGAAGGGAAATGCAATTCCTCAAGATAAACCACTGACCTGCCGCATGTCACTGACAAACTTTATCACATTAAGCTGTATCGAGTACACCGCACCACACAACGGTTACGATATATCTGACATACATACCTTCCCATCTCCGATTAAAAGTTTTACTTATCAAATTTCACAAAATTTGTAATAAATAATTTTTTCTTTTGATATATATTGAACCCAAGTCGTCTAATTAATCAATAATCGCTTAGCGTTAGTGTATGTAATATAAAACTTTGTCGTACATTCGCTTAGATCAGAGATCCCATGTTTATAAAATAATGTTGTACCTTTAAATGAAAAAAATAATACAAGCTTTTTGCGTTACTGATATAATATTCCAGACTGATTATCTCCCTTTTAATAGAGTCTTTGTTTATGAATATATTGTTAGTCTATATAGTATTGTCATGTACTCGCTCTGACGGACGTTTTTCTGTTTATTAACTATTGTCTCACTGTTGATGTTATGTTGACCTATTTTGTAATGAACTCACCTTAGGAAAAGAAATCCTGTGATTAACACAAGTAAAACTACCACTAAGATTACACCAATGGATAATCCAATTACAGCTAAAAATAATAAAATTCTACTTGTATGATGAAATACATGGCTTTATGCTAATTTACTTCTGTATGAGGAAATAAATGGCTGTATGCTCATTTACTCCTGTGTGAGGAAATACATGACTTTATGCTCATTTACCCTCCGCGAGCACATGAGTTCACCCCCGTGTTGCTCATATTTTTAGTTTTCCGTATTGTCCTACTCTGTGTCTTTACGTTCTGAGTTCCATGTTGTGCTGTCCGAAAATATCTCAATTTAAGATTTTAAAAAAATGGAAAAGCAATCCAACACTATGCAATGTATACCAAGCTTTTTTGTATCGCTCGACAAGATAGCAACTTTTGTGAAATCTGTATAGTTAAATACTTAAGATACACATACATTTGGCGCGGGTGGTAAAGGGTTATTTTCGCGCAACGTGTTTGAAGGTTTTTTTTATTTCACGTGTTTCATAGTAAGAGGGGCGTTATTCACTGTATTTCGTGGAAAAAAATTGCTGTTACATCAAATTTGCAAAGAAGAAGTGGAGATTTGAGAACAAGGCTAAAAATAAACTGGAAACCGGTATGCCCCCGCCGGGATTTTGTCATAAAATATATATAGTTTGTCTGTTTGATAGAAATTAAAATCTGTTATGCACACTTTTAGTATATATGCATGAACATGGACCCTACAAAACATTAAAAAAAATGTAAATGAAATTAGCCTTCATATATCTGGTGGACGGATGGACATGGGTAAATTAGTATGCTCCCTTGACCTTTCGTCGCCAAAATGAGGGGGAAGAAAAATCCAACCGCTCTAAAGATCAACGCGGAGTGGCCGATATAGATATGTTTTCTTAAATATTAACTAATACCTTAAACATATACCTATATATTTTACTTTCACGTATTCGCCAACACAGATGCAATTAATTTCCTGGGCTCGTTTGAGCGGATTTGGAAAATTTGTAAACTTAATTGATATTTTCCCATTAGGCCTACAAAAAATAATTGTGTGTTTAGGCTAACATTGTGGAAAAGTTAGGTAGGGTAGGATGGTAGGATTTTTTATTTTACATATTGGACAGCATCTTCGCTAGCCAAGGGTTACGATTCGGGTCCCCCTTCCCTCCACCCTTGGCGGATCTAGAATATATTTTGATATTCGCGCGCAATGCAACCTGGTGGTTTATTGAAGTTGCGCCCCTTTGATAGTCGTCATCGCCAGCCAATCAGAATCGTTTTGTTATACGTATGTTGGAGAGTTGAAAATGGCAGCGCCCAGTGTAGAAAAACTTATTTGTGATATATTTAATTTGGAAGCACTTACTGTCAACCAAGTGAAAAGTTTCAAAGCTTTGGCAGACGGGAAAGGTGTTTTCATTGAAACCAAAACGGGAAGTGGCATCTTTGCTTACATTTCGTCGATAACATGTGCTCCGTGTAAAACGTCTTCTGATTGGATACGTGTACTGATAGCCGTAACCAATGAAATATTAAAGCGCGAATCCTCAAAATGTATTCTAGATCCGCCAAGGGTGGAGAGAAGGGGGATCCAAATCGTAACCCTTGGCTAGCGAATATGATTGGACAGATGTTCTGACTTTAATAGTGCTTGTTGAGAAGATGTAATAAAAAACTATTGTAGGCATTAGATGTTAGGTAGGGTGGGGTTACATTATACAAACTATATTTTTGGTTCACCCTAGATTGGACACGTTTTCTACTGATCTATACTAATTTAAAGGGAATTCTTCCTCGGATGATGCACATTTGTGTGATTATCTACACACATCTAGCATATACACGAATGACAGAAATGCTGTATATATGTCATTCCAAACTTTTTAATCAACTTAAATAGAGTATTTCGTCAATTTACAATGCCAAATTAATATTTTAATATGTCCATCTATCATGATAAAATTGAATTTGTTGACTATACATTTATAAGGTATCGGGCAGTGTTTATTTTTATTTGGGAATGTACACGATTTTTGCCAAATGAAGTATATAGCGTTAGTGTAAAATACATCTTCGATTACAAAGTAAAGTTTCTTAGATATACTCGAACATATAGCTGAAACGGACGCAGACGCCGAGGAATGATTTTTTTTTCTGTTAGAATTCATTGAATGATCTCGTTTCGCTTCGTTTCTCAGTTTACATATTCTGTTTCGTTTCGTTGTGTTTGGTTTCGTTTCGCTGTGTTTCGTTTCTGTTTCGTTTCTCACTTTACAGGGACCCTGTTATTTACCTTACCCTGATCGAGATTCGAACTCACAACATCAGTGGTGATAGGAACTGATTGCATAGGTAGTTGTAAATCCAACTACCATACGATCACGGCCACGACGGCCCCTCTTTACTTAGAAGACTTAAGTTATTCTGTTAAAAGTTCTACAATTTTTTTATTTATTATTGACGACTAAGGTGTGAATTGTAAATACAGTACCAAGTGCATCAGATAAAGATCAAACTATTAAATTTCATATTGAACTTATTGAGTAGAATATGGCTGTAAACTGTATACAAAGAAAATATTGATATCACAGTACTCTCCCTCTTATAACATCACCCTTTCTGTAGTACTCTCCCTCTTATAATACCACCATTTCTGTAGTACTCTTCCTCTTATAATACCACCCTTTCTGTAGTACTCTCCCTCTTATAACACCACCCTTTCTGTAGTACTCTTCCTCTTATAATACCACCCTTTCTGTAGTACTCTTCCTCTTATAATACCACCCTTTCTGTAGTACTCTTCCTCTTATAACATCACCCTTTCTGTAGTACTCTCCCTCTTATAACATCACCCTTTCTGTAGTACTCTCCCTCTTATAATACCACCCTTTCTGTAGTACTCTTCCTCTTATAATACCACCCTTTCTGTAGTACTCTCCCTCTTATAATACCACCCTTTCTGTAGTACTCTCCCTCTTATAATACCACCCTTTCTGTAGTACTCTCCCTCTTATAATACCACCCTTTCTGTAGTACTCTCCCTCTTATAATACCACCATTTCTGTAGTACTCTCCCTCTTATAATACCACCCTTTCTGTAGTACTCTCCCTCTTATAATACCATCATTTCTGTAGTACTCTCCCTCTTATAATACCACCCTTTCTGTAGTACTCTCCCTCTTATAACACCACCCTTTCTGTAGTACTCTCCCTCTTATAATACCATCATTTCTGTAGTACTCTCCCTCTTATAATACCACCCTTTCTGTTGTACTCTCCCTCTTATAATACCACCCTTTCTGTAGTACTCTTCCTCTTATAATACCACCCTTTCTGTAGTACTCTCCCTCTTATAATACCACCCTTTCTGTAGTACTCTTCCTCTTATAACACCACCCTTTCTGTAGTACTCTTCCTCTTATAATACCACCCTTTCTGTAGTACTCTCCCTCTTATAATACCACCCTTTCTGTAGTACTCTTCCTCTTATAACACCACCCTTTCTGTAGTACTCTTCCTCTTATAACACCACCCTTTCTGTAGTACTCTCCCTCTTATAATACCACCCTTTCTGTAGTACTCTCCCTCTTATAATACCACCCTTTCAGTAGTACTCTCCCTCTTATAATACCACCCTTTCAGTAGTACTCTTCCTCTTATAATACCACCCTTTCTGTAGTACTCTCCCTCTTATAATACCACCCTTTCTGTAGTACTCTCCCTCTTATAATACCACCCTTTCTGTAGTACTCTCCCTCTTATAATACCACCCTTTCAGTAGTACTCTCCCTCTTATAATACCACCCTTTCTGTAGTACTCTTCCTCTTATAATACCACCCTTTCTGTAGTACTCTCCCTCTTATAATACCACCCTTTCTGTAGTACTCTCCCTCTTATAATACCACCCTTTCTGTAGTACTCTCCTTCTTATAATACCACCCTTTCAGTAGTACTCTCCCTCTTATAATACCACCCTTTCTGTAGTACTCTCCTTCTTATAATACCACCATTTCTGTAGTACTCTTCCTCTTATAATACCACCCTTTCAGTAGTACTCTTCCTCTTATAATACCACCCTTTCTGTAGTACTCTCCCTCTTATAATACCACCCTTTCTGTAGTACTCTCCCTCTTATAATACCACCCTTTCTGTAGTACTCTCCCTCTTATAATACCACCCTTTCTGTAGTACTCTCCCTCTTATAACACCACCCTTTCTGTAGTACTCTTCCTCTTATAATACCACCCTTTCAGTAGTACTCTCCCTCTTATAATACCACCCTTTCAGTAGTACTCTTCCTCTTATAATACCACCCTTTCTGTAGTACTCTCCCTCTTATAATACCACCCTTTCTGTAGTACTCTCCCTCTTATAACACCACCCTTTCTGTAGTACTCTTCCTCTTATAACACCACCCTTTCAGTAGTACTCTCCCTCTTATAATACCACCCTTTCTGTAGTACTCTTCCTCTTATAATACCACCCTTTCTGTAGTACTCTCCCTCTTATAATACCACCCTTTCAGTAGTACTCTCCCTCTTATAACACCACCCTTTCTGTAGTACTCTCCCTCTTATAACACCACCCTTTCTGTAGTACTCTTCCTCTTATAATACCACCCTTTCAGTAGTACTCTCCCTCTTATAACACCACCCTTTCTGTAGTACTCTCCCTCTTATAATACCACCCTTTCAGTAGTACTCTCCCTCTTATAATACCACCCTTTCTGTAGTACTCTCCCTCTTATAATACCACCCTTTCTGTAGTACTCTCCCTCTTATAACACCACCCTTTCTGTAGTACTCTTCCTCTTATAATACCACCCTTTCAGTAGTACTCTCCCTCTTATAACACCACCCTTTCTGTAGTACTCTCCCTCTTATAATACCACCCTTTCAGTAGTACTCTCCCTCTTATAATACCACCCTTTCTGTAGTACTCTCCCTCTTATAACACCACCCTTTCTGTAGTACTCTGCCTCTTATAATACCACCCTTTCTGTAGTACTCTCCCTCTTATAATACCACCCTTTCAGTAGTACTCTCCCTCTTATAATACCACCCTTTCTGTAGTACTCTCCCTCTTATAATACCACCCTTTCAGTAGTACTCTCCCTCTTATAACACCACCCTTTCTGTAGTACTCTCCCTCTTATAATACCACCCTTTCTGTAGTACTCTCCCTCTTATAATACCACCCTTTCTGTAGTACTCTCCCTCTTATAATACCACCCTTTCTGTAGTACTCTCCCTCTTATAATACCACCCTTTCTGTAGTACTCTCCCTCTTATAATACCACCCTTTCAGTAGTACTCTCCCTCTTATAATACCACCCTTTCTGTAGTACTCTCCCTCTTATAATACCACCCTTTCAGTAGTACTCTCCCTCTTATAACACCACCCTTTCTGTAGTACTCTCCCTCTTATAATACCACCCTTTCTGTAGTACTCTCCCTCTTATAATACCACCCTTTCTGTAGTACTCTCCCTCTTATAATACCACCCTTTCTGTAGTACTCTCCCTCTTATAATACCACCCTTTCTGTAGTACTCTCCCTCTTATAATACCACCCTTTCTGTAGTAATCTCCCTCTTATAATACCACCCTTTCTGTAGTACTCTTCCTCTTATAACACCACCCTTTCAGTAGTACTCTCCCTCTTATAATACCACCCTTTCTGTAGTACTCTCCCTCTTATAACACCACCCTTTCTGTAGTACTCTCCCTCTTATAATACCACCCTTTCTGTAGTACTCTCCCTCTTATAATACCACCCTTTCTGTAGTACTCTTCCTCTTATAACACCACCCTTTCAGTAGTACTCTCCCTCTTATAACACCACCCTTTCTGTAGTACTCTCCCTCTTATAATACCACCCTTTCTGTAGTACTCTCCCTCTTATAATACCACCCTTTCTGTAGTACTCTCCCTCTTATAATACCACCCTTTCTGTAGTACTCTTCCTCTTATAACACCACCCTTTCTGTAGTACTCTTCCTCTTATAACACCACCCTTTCAGTAGTACTCTCCCTCTTATAATACCACCCTTTCTGTAGTACTCTCCCTCTTATAATACCACCCTTTCTGTAGTACTCTCCCTCTTATAATACCACCCTTTCTGTAGTACTCTTCCTCTTATAATACCACCCTTTCTGTAGTACTCTCCCTCTTATAATACCACCCTTTCAGTAGTACTCTTCCTCTTATAATACCACCCTTTCTGTAGTACTCTCCCTCTTATAATACCACCCTTTCAGTAGTAATCTCCCTCTTATAATACCACCCTTTCTGTAGTACTCTCCCTCTTATAATACCACCCTTTCTGTAGTACCCTTCCTCTTATAATACCACCCTTTCTGTAGTACTCTCCCTCTTATAATACCACCCTTTCAGTAGTACTCTCCCTCTTATAATACCACCCTTTCTGTAGTACTCTTCCTCTTATAACACCACCCTTTCTGTAGTACTCTCCCTCTTATAATACCACCCTTTCTGTAGTACTCTTCCTCTTATAACACCACCCTTTCTGTAGTACTCTTCCTCTTATAACACCACCCTTTCTGTAGTACTCTCCCTCTTATAATACCACCCTTTCTGTAGTACTCTCCCTCTTATAATACCACCCTTTCTGTAGTACTCTCCCTCTTATAACACCACTCTTTCTGTAGTACTCTTCCTCTTATAACACCACCATTTCTGTAGTACTCTCCCTCTTATAATACCACCCTTTCTGTAGTACTCTCCCTCTTATAATACCACCCTTTCTGTAGTACTCTCCCTCTTATAACACCACCCTTTCTGTAGTACTCTCCCTCTTATAATACCATCATTTCTGTAGTACTCTCCCTCTTATAACACCACCCTTTCTGTAGTACTCTCCCTCTTATAATACCACCCTTTCTGTAGTACTCTCCCTCTTATAATACCACACTTTCTGTAGTACTCTCCCTCTTCTAACACCACCCTTTCTGTAGTACTCTCCCTCTTATAACACCACCCTTTCTGTAGTACTCTCCCTCTTATAATACCATCATTTCTGTAGTACTCTCCCTCTTATAATACCATCATTTCTGTAGTACTCTCCCTCTTATAATACCACCCTTTCTGTAGTACTCTTCCTCTTATAATACCACCCTTTCTGTAGTACTCTCCCTCTTATAATACCACCCTTTCTGTAGTACTCTTCCTCTTATAACACCACCCTTTCTGTTAGTACTCTCCCTCTTATAACACCACCCTTTCTGTAGTACTCTCCCTCTTATAATACCACCCTTTCTGTAGTACTCTCCCTCTTATAATACCACCCTTTCTGTAGTACTCTCCCTCTTATAATACCGCCATTTCAGTAGTACTCTTCCTCTTATAATACCACCCTTTCTGTAGTACTCTTCCTCTTATAATACCGCCATTTCAGTAGTACTCTCCCTCTTATAATACCACCCTTTCTGTAGTACTCTTCCTCTTATAATACCACCCTTTCTGTAGTACTCTTCCTCTTATAATACCGCCATTTCAGTAGTACTCTCCCTCTTATAATACCACCCTTTCTGTAGTACTCTCCCTCTTATAATACCACCCTTTCTGTAGTACTCTCCCTCTTATAATACCACCCTTTCTGTAGTACTCTCCCCTCTTATAACACCACCCTTTCTGTAGTACTCTCCCTCTTATAATACCACCCTTTCTGTAGTACTCTTCCTCTTATAACACCACCCTTTCTGTAGTACTCTCCCTCTTATAACACCACCCTTTCTGTAGTACTCTCCCTCTTATAACACCACCCTTTCTGTAGTACTCTCCCTCTTATAATACCACCCTTTCTGTAGTACTCTCCCTCTTATAATACCACCCTTTCTGTAGTACTCTCCCTCTTATAATACCACCCTTTCTGTAGTACTCTCCCTCTTATAATACCACCCTTTCTGTAGTACTCTCCCTCTTATAATACCACCCTTTCTGTAGTACTCTTCCTCTTATAATACCACCCTTTCTGTAGTACTCTTCCTCTTATAATACCACCCTTTCTGTAGTACTCTCCCTCTTATAATACCACCCTTTCTGTTGTACTCTCCCTCTTATAATACCACCCTTTCTGTAGTACTCTCCCTCTTATAATACCACCCTTTCTGTTGTACTCTCCCTCTTATAATACCACCCTTTCTGTAGTACTCTTCCTCTTATAATACCACCCTTTCTGTAGTACTCTTCCTCTTATAATACCACCCTTTCAGTAGTACTCTCCCTCTTATAATACCACCCTTTCTGTAGTACTCTTCCTCTTATAATACCACCCTTTCTGTAGTACTCTCCCTCTTATAATACCGCCATTTCAGTAGTACTCTCCCTCTTATAATACCACCCTTTCTGTAGTACTCTCCCTCTTATAACACCACCCTTTCTGTAGTACTCTCCCTGTTATAATACCACCCTTTCTGTAGTACTCTCCCTCTTATAATACCACCCTTTCTGTAGTACTCTCCCTCTTATAACACCACCCTTTCTGTAGTACTCTCCCTCTTATAATACCACCCTTTCTGTAGTACTCTCCCTCTTATAACACCACCCTTTCTGTAGTAACTCTCCCTCTTATAATACCACCCTTTCTGTAGTACTCTCCCTCTTATAACACCACCCTTTCTGTAGTACTCTTCCTCTTATAATACCACCCTTTCAGTAGTACTCTCCCTCTTATAATACCACCCTTTCTGTAGTACTCTTCCTCTTATAACACCACCCTTTCTGTAGTACTCTCCCTCTTATAATACCACCCTTTCTGTAGTACTCTTCCTCTTATAACACCACCCTTTCTGTAGTACTCTTCCTCTTATAACACCACCCTTTCTGTAGTACTCTCCCTCTTATAATACCACCCTTTCTGTAGTACTCTCCCTCTTATAATACCACCCTTTCTGTAGTACTCTCCCTCTTATAACACCACTCTTTCTGTAGTACTCTTCCTCTTATAACACCACCATTTCTGTAGTACTCTCCCTCTTATAATACCACCCTTTCTGTAGTACTCTCCCTCTTATAATACCACCCTTTCTGTAGTACTCTCCCTCTTATAACACCACCCTTTCTGTAGTACTCTCCCTCTTATAATACCATCATTTCTGTAGTACTCTCCCTCTTATAACACCACCCTTTCTGTAGTACTCTCCCTCTTATAATACCACCCTTTCCTGTAGTACTCTCCCTCTTATAATACCACACTTTCTGTAGTACTCTCCCTCTCTAACACCACCCTTTCTGTAGTACTCTCCCTCTTATAACACCACCCTTTCTGTAGTACTCTCCCTCTTATAATACCATCATTTCTGTAGTACTCTCCCTCTTATAATACCATCATTTCTGTAGTTACTCTCCCTCTTATAATACCACCCTTTCTGTAGTACTCTTCCTCTTATAATACCACCCTTTCTGTAGTACTCTCCCTCTTATAATACCACCCTTTCTGTAGTACTCTTCCTCTTATAACACCACCCTTTCTGTAGTACTCTCCCCTCTTATAACACCACCCTTTCTGTAGTACTCTCCCTCTTATATACCACCCTTTCTGTAGTACTCTCCCTCTTATAATACCACCCTTTCTGTAGTACTCTCCCTCTTATAATACCGCCATTTCAGTAGTACTCTTCCTCTTATAATACCACCCTTTCTGTAGTACTCTTCCTCTTATAATACCGCCATTTCAGTAGTACTCTCCCTCTTATAATACCACCCTTTCTGTAGTACTCTTCCTCTTATAATACCACCCTTTCTGTAGTACTCTTCCTCTTATAATACCGCCATTTCAGTAGTACTCTCCCTCTTATAATACCACCCTTTCTGTAGTACTCTCCCTCTTATAATACCACCCTTTCTGTAGTACTCTCCCTCTTATAATACCACCCTTTCTGTAGTACTCTCCCTCTTATAACACCACCCTTTCTGTAGTACTCTCCCTCTTATAATACCACCCTTTCTGTAGTACTCTTCCTCTTATAACACCACCCTTTCTGTAGTACTCTCCCTCTATATACACCACCCTTTCTGTAGTACTCTCCCTCTTATAACACCACCCTTTCTGTAGTACTCTCCCTCTTATAATACCACCCTTTCTGTAGTACTCTCCCTCTTATAATACCACCCTTTCTGTAGTACTCTCCCTCTTATAATACCCCCTTTCTGTAGTACTCTCCCTCTTATAATACCACCCTTTCTGTAGTACTCTCCCTCTTATAATACCACCCTTTCTGTAGTACTCTCCTCTTATAATACCACCCTTTCTGTAGTACTCTTCCTCTTATAATACCACCCTTTCTGTAGTACTCTCCCTCTTATAATACCACCCTTTCTGTTGTACTCTCCCTCTTATAATACCACCCTTTCTGTAGTACTCTCCCTCTTATAATACCACCCTTTCTGTTGTACTCTCCTCTTATAATACCACCCTTTCTGTAGTACTCTTCCCTCTTATAATACCACCCTTTCTGTAGTACTCTTCCTCTTATAATACCACCCTTTCTGTAGTACTCTCCCTCTTATAATCCACCCTTTCTGTAGTACTCTTCCTCTTATAATACCACC